>JAPQRP010000013.1:587849-608283 GCA_037367295.1 Apogon hyalosoma | reverse complement strand
TTTTTTTTCCATATTATTACATCTGATAATTAACATTTACTTTTATCTACTTGGTTTGACTCCACTTTTCTTCACTTTTTCTCAGCTCTGGCATTTTTCCGTATGAATGATCGTCACAGAACATAATTCCAAAAGGATCCTCCACGGTACAGTCTGACCTCAAACATTATTTAATTCTTGTGCCCATTTATACGTATAATACATCTGGATTCTTTCTGTTTGTTTTTTTTTTCAGTGTGGCGATCAGTTTGTGAGCTGCGT
Source organism: Apogon hyalosoma (assembly GCA_037367295.1). Taxonomy (NCBI): domain Eukaryota; kingdom Metazoa; phylum Chordata; class Actinopteri; order Kurtiformes; family Apogonidae; genus Apogon; species Apogon hyalosoma. Next base: position 608,022 of record JAPQRP010000013.1, on the reverse strand, counting down.
CATGGATGAGTTTGGGTGAGTTGGTTTTCCTCATCGAGTCATAAATGCTTCTTAAAGCCACAATAATCCTTTTTATATAGATGACGACTACATCGAATGTGCAAATGTCACCTGACGACAAACAACAGAGGATTAAAACAAAAAGAGGATGGGAAAAGTCTTAGGCCCCCATTAGATTTATATAATTAAATACAAGTAAAGGAATTAAATAAACAGTAAAAATAAAAATTCAGAATAAAATACGAAATTTAGAGAAAAGACTAAATTGACAGGAAATATATAAACAATAGTAAAAAAAAATTATATATTTTAGAATAAAATATGAAATTTAGAGAAAAGACTAAAATCCAGCTTGAGTGTTGCAGTTTTAGAACCTAAAAATACATTTTCACTGATGCTAAAATGTCAAACGTAGGTCGTGGTTGTTTTTTTCAGCCTTAACCCTTTAAAACCATTTTTCATATTTGCTAAGTTCTGAGACCTCTACACTGGAAAAAATGTCCTACTAGAAACAAGTACAAAAAAAAAAATCTGCCAATGGAACCAGTGAAAATGATCTTGTTCATATTTAAATCAGTTCTTATATCTGACTGAAAAGTTCCTCTGTAGGTGATTCTGTCTAATTTTAAGTGTGATGAGACATTTGGACTAGAAATGACACAAATACACTTGGTCAGTTAGATTTTTACCAGTATAATTGACAAGCTCAATACTTTCCTTAAAAACCTGTTGTATTTGACCAGATCCATGTTTTCTGGTGGATTATCATCCCACTGCAGCCTGTCAACATTTTGTAGGAAAGTCTTTGGTAATTTTCAAAAAGTTAACATTTATATTGTTCAGTTGAAAATTTGAAAAATGTTGAAATTATGTTGTCATTCAAGGGAAATAAAAAGGCTGTAAAGTTTTATGTAAAAAAAAAAAACCAAAAAACTGAAGTGTTCTATAATTTCAAAACTTAGTTTTGTATCTAAAGTTAATGTTGAGAGCAAAAAGTTACCAGAAACACCCAGTGTATCGAATGTGATACAAAAAAAATATATCAAACAAAATAATACATTTTTGTTTGGATTATGTTAAAAGGGCTACTAAACGTTTTAATTCCAAAAAATAGAATTTTGTTACTAGTTTTTAACTGGTCAGGTTTTACAGGGTTAATTTGGCTGCAAAATAATTAGATTAGAATTATATTTTGTCTTAATTCTAACTAATTAGTCCAGATCACTGCTTGTTTTAATGTCATTCTGGCCCTAATCATCCTTCATTGACATTAAATTCAGGTTTATTTATTAAAAGCTGCATTTACTGTAAATGTTTGCACTTCTATTTCTGTGCATTGATTTGTCATTTCTGAGTTTGAACAAAATGAAAAAATTAGCTGTGGAAAATATTATTTCTAGAATTAAATTGATAGTGAATAGTGTTTTTCGTTTGCTTAATACCCAGCAGTCGCTTTTCCATTGGACAAATGCACAAAACTTTACTAAATGCTGAAAAAAACAGAAGTGCGTAATGTCGGTTTTTCGATTAGTTATCGTGAGATGTAATTCCACAAACGCTCGTTACCTCCATCTTGTACTAAATTCAAAAATTGTTTGTTTTAAAACTCTTCTTCACGTGACTCTAGTTGTGTAAAAAGGTGTTTTCATTGCAGTTTGGCATAATATACCAATTTTGCTCCATCCAAAAAAACTACCTCTTGCAAGCGCCAAAAACAAGTTTTGGCTAAGTTGACGTTTTTCCATTAGACGAGTTATATTTGCACAATTTGAGGGTCAATGGAAAAGTGACTGACACTAAAATAATTCGTTGCTGTTTTTACTCAAATCTACTACTTGGTCTTAGATTCCATTTGTATTTTTTAATCATACCCTTTTATAAAATTAGATGTTAAATGATCTTTGAGTCACATGTTTCCAGTGATTATTTTTTATTGAAAAACTATACAAACACCATCTGTGCTGAGGTAAATGAACTGTGGGTCTAAATCTAGTCTCGTTTGACAGGAACACAACGTGCGAGGATCTCTGTGATGTAAGCGTTGCCCTTGGCGACCAGCTCCTTCTTCATCCTCCCGAGCTCCGCCTTCACCTCCTCGTCCGTCATGGTGGCGGCGGGCAGCGACTTGGCCTTTTCCAGAAAGTCCTGGATCAGGATTTCACCTTCCTGGAAGAGAGGGTACGAGAACACACACCAAACAGTCATGTTTTTGTAGCTTTACCATGGAAAATCATAAGGTGATTTAATTGAACTGATTGTATATTTAGGCTTTTTAACATGAACTGACAGGAGAAATTTTCCCTCAGCTCCTTTAGCTTTAATATATGTACTTTACATTAGTATGACTACAAGTACTGAAAAATTACACTGTGTGGACACATTGGATTCAGGTGTTTTTCTAACAGGGGTCTGGGATAAATATCATTGCACTGGTTAGTTTGGTTCAAATTCTTATCTTTGTTTCCAAAATGCCTCAGATGGTTTTGACTGAATCTCTTAGTTTTTTGTTTTTTTTTAATCCATCACTATGATTTTAAATGTTCTTCCTCACATTTCACTGGGGAAGAAAAATGAACCATTACATTTTAAGGAAATATTGACGTTTGTAAACTATCTGGACGTGTCTGCAGCTGTCATGTCCTGTTCATGAGGATTTGAGACAAACATCAATATTTCCTTAAACTTTAATGGTAGATTTTTCTTCCTCTGTGAAGAAAGTAGATGGTTAGCTGTGGTAGAAAATTAATTTTTACAATCAGAGCATGAAAAATGTTTTAGAAATTTAGGGGAATAACATTTAAAATCATGGTCATGAATTTTGGAAAAAAAGATAATTTAAACCAAACTAACCAATGCAATGATTTTTATCGCAGACCCCTGTTAGGAAACAAACACCTGAATCCAACGTGTCCACATAGTGCATCAGTACTTCTAGTCAAGTTTCATATTTGACAACAGCAGATAATGGATGAGAACTCTGAGTTTTGATCATTTGATGTGTTCTGCATCAGTACTGAACTAATCCATTGTCTTCGTTAAAGACGTGTGATGTTCTGAATGTAGACGTTACTTGTTTGTCCGTCCGTCGTCTCTTGGCCTCGGGCTCCTCGTCCTGATCCGACCCTCCCCCCGCCGGCTCCTGAAACTCCTCCAGCTCCTCCGCCTTCTCCTTTGCCGCCGCAACCACCGCCGGAGGGAACGAGGCGAGCTCGGCCACGTGGATCCCGAAACTCTGGTCACAGACGCCTGAAAGGACACAGGTTAGTTTAACAGCTGAACTAATGGAACTTTTTATCTTTGTAGAACACCACATGGCTTCATTTTTTTCTCAGATCAAACTTTGTGTTCTATTAATTTCTAAACTTTTTGCCATTATGAAACATAATAATCCTGAGTATACGTATTCCCTAGATGTGTATTTTACCCCCAGAGATAAGGTGATGTACTGGACCCTTAAAATGTGTACAAACACAACTTTTGACCTAGCACATAAAATAATCCATATTAACCAATGTTATTGTTAATCACTGACAGATGCAAGGCTGCAAAAACAAGTAATCCAATTTTAATGTATGTTGGGGAAAAAAGTGTTTTTTGCATCAGAAAATATATTGTGTACGTTACAAAAAAAAAAGACTTAAGTATTTAAAATTTTTGTTAATAGCTCAAGTTAATTAAATGGAAAAAGGTTGACATCACAGAGTCGTGCTGTTATTTCACAGTTTAGGGTCAATAAAGTACATGTGTCTATTGATCAGTGGTTTGAAAAGGCCTCTATGGGTAGAATGTGCACAACAAATGTTCAGATGCAGGAAAAAATATCAAGAATCCCCATAGTTACTTTAAACTACTGTTCATTTTCATCCAAACAGCGCCCCCTCAGTCTGAGTGTTGCGGTACTGACCTGGTCGGACTCGGTACAACATGGTGAGCGTGTTGTGGGAGGTGAGCGCCGTCACGTGCAGGTTGTGGACGGTGGTCTGTTGAGCGGCGAGCGCCGTCAGCTCGTGGAAGTGAGTGGCGAACAGACAGAAGCAGCCGATCCTGGAGGCGACGTGTTCGCTGATGGACCAGGCCAGACCGAAGCCGTCGTACGTGGAGGTTCCTCGGCCCAGCTCGTCGATGATGATCAGAGACTTGTCTGTGGCCGAGCTGTAACCAGACGAGTTATCAGGTACAGAACGAGCTGCTTATAGATATTAATGATGCCAGTCAATATGAGGACAATACAATAATACAGGAGTAGTTTGTGCAATTACATCTGCGTTCGTACTTAAAGCTGCGTTTGACTTTAATCACCAATTTTTCATTAAATCTGTAAAACCTGAGTCATAGCCTTAGTGTCACGAATATATTAATTGCTCAAAAACCTTTAACTGTTTTTTGGTTTCTGTCTGAACACTTTGTAAATGTTAGTTTTATTATTTTCTGTGTAGAATACTAATAATATTTCTACCTAAACAGATGTATTTAGGGACAGATGTCGTTTACATGACTGAACTGAACAATGATCATGTTAAATACTGAGGTGTTTGGAGCGAACGCTGATTTATGACATTTAATACTAGAAACGCTTTTATCAAAGAGTTTAAAGCTGCGTTTGACTTCCATCAAACCTGAGTCACAGCCTAAGCATCAACAATCTGTGAGTTTTTCCACGATTCCTCACCTGAATCTCTTCCCTCATGGTGAACAGTTTGAAGTGGATTCTACCATAAACACTCCATTTATTTACAGACACAGCTGGAGAGCTCTGCTTCCCACAGTGTACATCACGACAAGTTTCGGAAAATGCCCAAGTGACCTACCAGCTGTGTCTGTTCACCATGAGGGAAGAGATTCAGGTGACGAATCATGGAAAAACTCACAGATTGTTGATGCTTAGGCTGTGACTCAGGTTTGATGGTAGTCAAACGCAGCTTTAAACTCTTTGATAAAAGTGTTTCTAGTATTAAATGTCATGCATTCGCTCCAAACACCTCAGTATTTAACATGATTATAGTTCAGTTCACTTCTGTCATGTAAATACATGTGTTTAGGTAGAAATATCATCATCTTCTACACAGAAAATAATAAAACAAGCATTTACAAAGTGTTCAGACAGAAACCAAAAAACAGTTGAGGGATTGTGAAGGTTTTTGAGCGATTAATGTGACCTCAGCGTCTAATGATTAAAATTTTGTAGAAAAATAAACTACATTAAAAGAGCGACAGATGCAGACTTAATGTATGTAATGAAGTACAAAACAAAAATCTAAATCCCTAAGTGTCTGTGGGTTCAACTGGAGAAGAACTACCAAGAAGAAAAATAAACTTCCTAAACTAAATCTTGTGTCCATTTAAGTACAGGTTATGAGGTGCACCTGAATGCACCATGAAGTCCAAGTTAACGCCCTGTTAATTTGGCAGTTTTAATGCTATGACTAGTTTGATACATTTAAAGGCTGCAACTATTATTTTCTTTACATTTTCAATAAACTGAGTAATTGGTTGGATTATAAATGGTGAAAAGTTTTTTGGTTTTTTTTTAAAGACCAAACATATTCAAATTTACTGTGATATACGAGGAAAAGAAAGCGGAAAGAGACTGAATCGGAGAATTTTTACCTTAAAGTAATCGATTGTTGTGACTCATTTATCTTTTGACTTGAAGGTCATCGTATTTACTCCAACACAACAACGAGTGAAAACTTTAAATTTGCATCAGTGTGACTGGGTTTGGCGTCCTACCGTAGGATGGCGGCCGTCTCCAGCATCTCGGCCATGAACGTGGACACCCCTTTGACCTGACTGTCTCCGGCTCCCACTCTGGCCAGGACGCTGTCAATCACGCTGAGCTCCGCCTTCTCGCACGGCACGAAGCAGCCGATCTGAGCCATCAGCGCGATCACGCCCACCTGACGGATGAACGTGGACTTACCGCCCATGTTCGGTCCTGGAGACGCAGGAGAGGACGTCAGACGGTAAGAGTACAGGTCATACATGAACGCAACCAGCATCTGGCAGACTGTTTAGGTTTAGACACTTTAATGTAGTTTCTGCTTTTGTCCATCCAGGTTTTAACTTATATAAACGAGCTAAAATTATCAGTATATAAAGTGGATTTATGTGAACACTAGAGGGAGTAGTGAGGAAAACCAACACTACAGGGCCTTTGAGCAAAAAGTACATGATCAGATGAGATGAGAACCATTAAGAGACAACTTTTAAAGAAAAGTGCTAAAAATAGACACTGTTTTCTCCACTGGACTCAGCTGTAAACGGAAAGAATGGAGTTTGATTCTGAGGTTTAGGACACAAACTGAACAGAAAACAGATAATTTATGGTTTTCAGTCTAAAAACAGAGCTAGAACATAAACATTATACAGTTGCAGACAAAATGATTAGACAAATATAATGATAACAAAAATAGCTCATACTTGTTGAATTTCAGAGCTGATATCTTGCCATGTTTTCTGTTATGGTCTAATAATTTTTTTCTGTGACTGTAAGACACAGGGTTACTTTAGTGACTGTTAAAATAAGCGTCTGAGTTTTAGTTTTTGAAGAAAACCTGAGTCATAATACAGATGTGTGTAAAGTGGACGTGTGTTTGTTTTCACCTGTTATGATGTAGAAACTCTTCTCTCCTTGGACGAAGCTGATGTCGTTGGGTATGAAGGCGGTGTCTGCGTCCGTCTCCATGCAGGGATGCCTCGCCTGCAGCAGCTCTACTCGTCTGACGCCGTCATCGTCCAGCAGCTGCGGTCGGACGTACGGCACCGGTGCCGACACGGACGCCACAGCGAAACTCACCACGGCGTCCAACTGCCCCGTCACGTCGCTCAGCGTCTGGAGGGGGTCCACGTAACCTGAAAGAGCAGAGGAACGCCGTCGGATCAGAACCGGTCCGGTCTCAACCTCCCGTTTGATTCAAATCCATTATTCAACGATAAACTCATTTATGCAGAAAACGTTTCCGTGGTGACCAGCATGTGACGGCGTTCCCAACCTGAGGCGATGCTGATGATCTCCTTGACGATGGCGTTCTGGGCCTCCTCGTACTCCTCCCTGCTCTTCATGTAGTCCTCGTTCAGGGAGCTCAGTTTACTGTGGACACAGATGGAAACGCCATGAAACAAAGCATTCACATTAAAATGTCAGTGGCTTTTTCTCAATGTTAATCCTACAAAATGAATTACTTTAAACATTATAAAACTTGATTTAACCTCCTATATTTAATACAAAATCACTTTATCCCAGTTATTTGAGCTTAATATGATTTTTCTCTTGTTTCCAGTCACTTGTATACAATTATTAAAACAGTTTAATGATCTGACACATAATACGATTGTGATTAAAAGAATTACTTTCAAAAACTAAAAGTGGATTATGTGTCTTTCTGCTCATCTTCGATTATAATTTGTGGAGTTTTGTTTTTTTTTAAGTGTACTCCTCTTTCCTTGTCCATTATTCCAAAGCAATGAATGAAACCGAGAAGGTTATTCATCATTTATCTTGTGGTTTCTCGTCTTCATTGTTAGTTTCAGTGAATAGCTTTTTGTTTTTAAAACAGACATTTTTTGAGTTTTATAATCCATTATCTTTTGTTTCCAGTGTCTGATGGTCACTTGGGTATCGGAAACAGAAACGCTGACTTTGAGGGAAAGTAATAGTTCTAAAAAAAAAAAAAAAAAATCTGATCGGGAAGTACCAGTTTTATGTTTAATTTGATATTGATTTTGGTTTTTACTGTTGGCTTTATCCGTTAGAAAACAAATCCAATAACTCAATATCCTACTAGACTTTAAACATTGGTTCCATCATTTACAGTCTGTGTTTCCAAATGTTATATTATTACCCCACCCCCAGAAGTGGAGGCAAGGGGTGGGTGTTTGTTTACACTTTAGCAGCAAAACTATTGGTTGAATTCATACCAGATTGAGTTTATAGATTTACCAGTGACCCAGAACAGATGTGGTTACATTTTGGGAAAAGTAGGTCAAAATAAAAATTTGAGTTTTTAAAATCTTCCCATTTACTTATGAGCGAAATACACGCGAGGGGCGGGGTTTGTTGTGCCTGGCACCACTTGTATTATATTTCCGATGGTCAAACTAAACCTTAGAAAACTTGACACGTTTAGTCCAAAACCAGGGGAACAGACTGGACCGACCTGTTGGTGAATCGGACGCCGTTCTTCTGGACGTCCAGCGTGGTGAACTTCTTGTTGTTCCTCAGACTCTTCTCCTCTTTACAGGTGACTCGCAGGTAAAAACCCAACATGGCATTTGACTCCAGTTTCACCGTTTTACCGGCGTCCAGACCTGAACAGAGGTTTAAGCGTCAGAGAAACAACCTGCAGCGTCGTTTAACATAAAAGCGCTTTTATACGTTCTAGTTTATGTGGTCACTATTGATGAATGAATCAGATTATTGTAAATTACATTTCCAGACAGTTTCAGGTTAGAAATTTCTGCTTTTCGCTGCAACTCATTAAAAAGTGTGTGTGTGTGGGGGGGGGGGTTTGAACAATATATTAATTTTCTACATTTTACAACAGGGTACTATTTTTACACAAATGGTCATATTTTTGTAAATGTACATTTAACACAAACACACAACTATAATGACTCATTTTGCAGGTTTTCCACAGTATCTGTATGAAACTGCACATGTTAGTACTGTGATTCCATTAATGGTGCAACTGTTCAAACATACATTAACTGAGGTTTATTTTACATTCGTCATCCAAACAAACTGAGGATTACAGATAAAAGTATTCAACACCTCATTCATCTGATGGTTTAAAGTTACATTTCCAGCTAATTCCAACATATTTACACAAAGTAATGGGTTTTTTTGTACCGAGTGTTTATTAATATGCATTTGCCTCAACAAATAAATTCAGTGTTGAAAACTGTCTTTAAATCTATGTTAACTCCTTCAGACTGATGTGACCTTTGACCTCAGAGTTCTGAAGATGCGACTGTGGAAGCTGCTGAAGCCACATGATGGTCACGTGCTGTGGGTTGGATCAGGTGTTAGCGTTAGCGTGTAATCACCCAGCTCTCGTGCGGCGCCGTTCAACACCGCCTGCATGTTCTGCTCCAGGTCGTCCATCTTCTCCCGCAGTTCGCTCAGAACCGGGTCAAAGGACGCCTTCACCAGGAACTCGTGGTGGTCGACCTGCACAAGAACGAAGCCAATCAGAAACAAAGACCATCACGTTCTACTGCAACAAAAATAGAACCAATGTCCCCGAGTCTCATCTGCATGTTCTATCAACGATCAATAACAGGTTGAATGTGTGAGGTTCTCAGGTTCTGTTCTATGTTCCAGTCCTGTGGTCTGGATGCAGATCAATCTAACAATAGAAGTGGGAGGGACTTTCACTGGAGGAGAACTCAGCTCATCCAATCACAGTCCATATATGACTTCTATCAGTGACCAATAGGAACTAGACTGATATCTGGAACCACTTGCATGTTAGAAACCATCAAAATATTGGCCGTTTTTCAGAGTTCAAAAATTCACCAGAATTTTAAATTTCTCCAAACAGTCAAAAAATTTTGTACACATCGTCCCAAAAACAATGCATGAATTTTTTTAATGAATCCAATCAGTAGTTTCATGGGAGAAGATGTTTGACGGACGGCAGATACCCCGCCTCCACAGCAGCAGCCGATTGGTCAGCAAAATAAAAAATAAGACCAAGAGTCCTGTCGTCCAACGGCATATTTAAAGACATTACCCGACATTTCAGGGTCACTCAAGGTCAAAGGTCATGGCACCAAATTAAGCCCACATGTGACTTCCTATCTATAGCCAATAGTAGTTCTATCAGTATCTTCAACTGTTTTCAAATTATAGCACTTTGAAATGTGTCCATTATAAACCAAAGGGGATTTTTACAAAGTCAAAAATCAATATTTCTCAATTCTTTAACCAAACTTGGTCGACTTTACCCCAAAGAACCTCTGTTATGCATTTCAACTGACTGTTTTGGAGAAGTTTCTAGTCAAATTGTTCACAGATGGATGATAACTGATACCAGTAGTTCATGAGCCCTTTCGGCCGTTGGACTAAAAACTGAAAGGGATAAAACCTGAACTGGTCCAGACCTGGTTCATGTCCAGCGTGGTTTCAATCATCTCCTGGAACTTGGTGAAGTCGCTCTGAAGGTCTCTGAGAGGAGCCATGAACACGGCCTCCAACAGGACCTGAAAACTGCCTAAAACACAAACAAACAAACAAACAAGGAGTCAGAAAATAAAGGAGATATTCAACATGTCCGTTTAGACTCCGCCCCCTCTGATTAGGTTTCATTATCATGTCGACTGATGATGCCTTCAGGTGCGATTGGGAAGACGATCCTTTCCACTTGTGAATTCAAAACGAAGTCTGTGTTGTGTTCAAGTGCTTCTGTTGCCGTAGCGGTAACAGTTCTGGACATGTTCATTCTTTTAAATATTTTTGTTGCAAATAGTGCAGACTATAAATGGACAAAATCATTAGCTAACAGTAACAGAGTGTTAAGAATAGTGTTTAACATTCACCATTACTCTCTTGTGGCTCTGTCATGTTGAAAAGGTCAAAGGTTATTTTCTTTTTTTCCTCCATATTATTTTTATTGAAAAAGGTGTCAAAACATCTCCAACATCACCATTCATACAGATGTTACCCATTAGAGCCGTTTTTGCGTTTCTTACTTTATACAAACGAAAGTGTAAAAACGGGAACTTACAGTTCACTTCAAAACAATCAGTGTTCCAATACCTTTGGGTTTTTTGAACATTGCACGTTTAAGCAGGAAAACATAAAACAAAGAATAAATACAAGGAGATTATAAAAAAAGAGGACATTTTTAGAGGAGTGGTATGACTTCTGGGTGGCTCCAGGACACAAATTTGATCCATTTGTTCCACATATGATCAAATGTATCCCCTAAGTATATTTTCCCATTTTGAATATTTGGCCAAAGCTTATTTTCATCATTTTCTCAGTTCTCCAGTGGAATATACAACCTGAGGGGGCGTTCACGTGCAGTTTTTGAGTTCGTACCTAGTATTTACTATAACTCCCATAGCACGTGAAGGCAGCACCAGACCCCGTGACCCATCCCAGATAAAGCTGGTTCTCCTTGGTACCTGAGTGCCTCTCCAGGGCCGTGATGAGGGCGGGGACGTGGCCGACGGCCTGGTAGACGCGGTAACAGTCCTGCAGCGTCGCCGTGTGTCGGTGGAACTTCTTGGCCAAGCGGTGGAGATCCGGAAACCGCCGCAGTAAGTCCTCCTGACACGTCTGTCGGAGCTCCGAGTCGCACACGAAACTCTCCACCAGGTCAAGTCTGAACAACCACGGAAAAAAAAAAGAAAACACAGAGGTGATGAATCCTACATGAGAAAACGGGTTCATCCCGAAGCCGCAAGACCGAAGAAACAGACGTTTAAACTAATTCAACAGCTTTTACACTAAGAGTTTTCCACTGCAGAACTATTTTACAGACTTTTAAAAACAGATTCTTTTTTTTTATATCACAGCACTTTTTCTATTTGATATTAATATTTATTTTTTATACTGTATATAATTTCATTCTAGTGCTCTATCCATCTATGAATTTATGCACAGAATAAAGTAAAAAGACAGTGTTTTATTTATTTTTGTTGATTCACTTTTACAAAAAGAAAGTGAAAAACAGATTAAATCACATTATGAACGTCTGCAGCCAAAACAGTTCTTTAATCTAGTTCCTATTTTTCCCAAATAATTTTCTTCATTTTATACATTATTTTAACTTATTAGAATGAACAAAATGTTCCAAATAATTACATGTTAGTTTTGTTCTTTGTGTTTTAATTTCGTTCTTTTTTGGTCCATTTTGATTCCTGTTAATTATTTTGTTATAAATGTTGATGTTTTTGATCATTTCTTGTTCATTCTGTTGGTACTTTTCTTTTTTCTGAATTAAGTTGTTAATTTTCCATTTTTTGTTCATTATTTTGTGAATTTATGGTGATTTCTTTGATTATTTTTACAATTGTGGTTAATTTTGTGGTCATTTCTATTCATTTTTTATGTTAAAGTGCTTATTTTTCCATCTTTTGTTCATTACACAGCTTGTTTTGCTCATTCTTTTAAAAATAATTTTAACTTCAGGGAATTTTTTGGTAATTTTCATCACTTTATTCTTCATTCTCATGTTATTTTTCTGTAGTTTAAATGAAGTGCTCATTTTTGTTTTTTCAATTCACTACTAATCTCGTTCATCTTCATTGTGACTTTTCACTTCTTTTCATAATTGTCCACTATTTGTTTGACAACTATTTTGATCTTTTATATGAATAACAGTTTAAGAAGAAACAGTCCAGATTTCCGCCTCTTTCATGTGAATATTCACTGGTTTCTTTGCTTTTCTGTGACAGTAACTGTATCTTTCTGTTGTGAATCGACATGAACGTCTGACACTTAATGAAACCAACGTCTGTTAATCATACTGCAGTGATCGTCTCATCCAAAGTCCGCCTCCGTTACCTCTCTTCGATCCTGGTTTTGTCCATGAGCGGTTGTTTGATCCACTGGTTCACGAGTCTCTGACCCTGAGGGGTTCGACACTTGTTCAACAAACCGGCCAATGAATGAGCTCCGCTGGTGTCGTCAGGTGACCCCTACGAGACACAAACCAACGCTTAAAACGACTTTTTTTTTTAGAAGATACAGTTGATAAAAATGCAGTTCAACGACGTTTTCTACCTGGTAATTCAGCGCTGGCGTTCTTGTTAATACATATTTCTCATCTGTTCTACAGAGTTAGCTTTTGTGTATTTTTGTAGTACATGTAGATTTAATGTTTCATACTGTAGCTTTTTGCACATGCCTTCATTTTTACTTCCTAACAGACTCAGGGCTGCTATAAACCAAATGCACTTTAAGTATTTATCGCATTTTATTGTATTTTTAAATCGTATTTTGCACGGTAAAGCCCTTTGTGACTGTGAAAAGTGCTCTATAAATAAAATTTACTTACTTTTCAGTATTTCGTGGGATATTTTTATAGTCTTTTTTGCTGCTCAACAGTCCTGTGACAGTGACAATAAAGATCTATTCTCTCACCAAGTTGTTTGTTGTGTGTCATATTTGCTGGTCCTTATGAGTTTAGAAGGAGACCCTTGCATTGTTGTCGGCCCAAGAGTAAATGTATGTTTCCATCATACATCCAAAAAATACTGATGTGTGATGAGGATTTTCTAGCAGGTTTTTGTGTGTACTTTAGGGCAGTAGATCAGAGGAGGGCACAAAGGTTACTGTCTACAAACCTGGGCCCGATACATTTTCACTCCTTAGCTCTACCGCTCCATTTTGTGCGTTTACGTCAGTGTTTCTCAACGGGGGCAGTACCACCCCCCAGGGGATGAGAGGATGCCACCAGGGGGCATTTGGAATGAGAACGCTGAGAGGGGGGTGCTGAGACTGAAACGGGCAGTCTAAGTGTCAATATTCAGCTCCACGGTGAATTTCTGTGCCCCCGACTCATCGAGGGGGAGGGCTGCTCGGTCCTTGAAATGGAGTTTTCAGGACCACACTACAAAACGAGGGGTATGAGAAATATCCCATAATTCTATTGGAATGATTGGCAAGATGGAGGTAAACACAGCTAAAAAGTGCAGCAGTGTGATGAAAAAAAACAAACACAAATGTATGGATTTTTTTCATCAACAACTTAATCATTTGATCGTCGTTTAAAGTTGTTTCAATGCGTTACAGATCGCATTTCTGTGGTTTAGAGTTGGTAACTGCAGAAAGACGTCAAAGCCCATGGAACAGACGGTTCCAGCCGCTAACGGCGTGAGGAATCCTGTCGCATCTGTTCACAGCGGCACCGATGACTGATGAGGAGGGAACAGGTCTGGAAGGGTTGAACCATTTCATAGGAGAATGTTTCAACCTCTACCGCTGGCAACTCCGTTTCAAGGGGGGGGGGACTGGGCCTTGGACTCAGCGAACAGAGGGAGTGGTCATTTGACACTGACCTGGAACAGGTTTAAGGCCCTGACGGCGGCGTTGTCCAGCCTCATGTACTGACCCAGGCCCAGCGTGGTCAGACTGAAGGAGTTGAAGTTGGACTCGTCAGAGAGCAGCTCGAGGTATCGCACCACGGCGGCCAAACACGACATCGCCACCTGTGAACCACACACACACACACACACACACGTACATTAAACCTGGTCTGGACGGTTACACACATTAAAGTTCAGCCAAAGCTCATGTTGTGTATTTTTAGTCCAGTTAGTTTTGCTTTTACGCTGTTGTCATTAAATACGATTCAGCTCCATTTATTTGACTTTGTGTACGTTTACGTGCACACTATTATTCTGAATTTGAACAGAATCTTCCATTTGGAGCATTTTCTGATTAATACATGTTGGATGTGCTGATATTTGTCCAGTTTTATGAGGATTCTTCGGACATGCACAGCGTGATCCGAAAACAAATCTAACTGCTGTGTTTTGCTGCAGGTTTTGACCCACATTCCATTTCTATTAACTTTGGAAAAACTGTTTTTAATCAGGGTATAGACAGCTGCATGTAGACAGGAACAGGAGGGAAGTATTCATTTATTAGTCGTGTAAACGGCTTATTAGGAATTCTGTCTTTTTGTGCACAAACAGGTACTTGTTGATGATTTTCAGAAACACCTGCATCCTGTTAATTTGAGTCATTTTTCATTTTGTTCTTGCATTTATTTTGTCTAAACTGTGGTCCAGCTTAACTTCCATATCTGAAAATCTGGTTTGGATCAAACTGAAAAGCCACACTAAAGGTTCATTTACGCTCACTTTACGTACATAAATAGGTACGACCGTTTCTAACGTTGTCAAGCGTCACTGCCTTCATACTTGGATGTGTTCACTGTCAGAATGAGTGTTTGTCAAGCCACCAGAGGGCGCCACTCTTAATCAACATACTGTCCAAATACCATGAAGAACAGGGTTTTTTTTTTAAGAAGAAAGTCAATAATAATAAACAAGGTAACGACAGAGAAATTATTCTCTTGATCCACGTCTTGATTGGAAAGTACAGAAAGCAACAGTTTTTTCAGATATATTTTTAAATTATTTTTATTTAGCTTTTTTTTTTTTTTTTTTTTTTTTTTTTTTTAAATGGAACAGCATTTTTTAAGAAAACTGTCAAACTTTAGTCTCCTACAGAGGACAAAAACGCACTGCTAGTCTCAGGAGGTTCATAGAGGTCGACGTATCCTGTCGGTTTGATATCCACTTCCACCAGCCTTTAAATCAGCGGTTTTTCCCTTCCGTCTCATTATTAACCCCCCCTCACCTGTTTGTCCAGCTCAGGCAGTGCGTTACTGGCCACGCTCTCTCCTTTCTTGGCCCTGAGGAGCCTGTTGAGATCCTGAACCATGTCTTTGCTGCTGAACTCCGCCCTCTTCCTGTCCGAGACCAGCATTCCACCGCGCTGCACCACCTATACACAAACAACAACACATCGTACACTCACCTGCCGACCCTGGAGAACATTTACACCACTTGATGCTCTGGAATAGCGGTCAACCGATATGGGTTTTTTTCCCATGGTCGATGCCAATTTTTTCGGACAATTTTTGAGGCTGATATTTAAGGACTTTTTTTTTTTTTTTTTTAAAGTACATTGACCATAAAATACAATTGAAGCACTCAGATAATTTAATTTTTATGCAGCAATGTAAACAAAATTATTAATACACATACAGATAGGACTCTTAACATTTATTGAACCTGAAGTGCTGCTCACATGTGCCTGATCAAATATTGGCTTTCAAAAAAAAAAAAAAAAAATTTAAATCAATATTTTAGTCTAACACTATTCAAAGACTGTTACCACCCAACCAGGACCATCAGAGCAAGGACTACCAGACTGGAGAACAGCTTCTACCACAGAGCAACCATTACACTGAACTCTGCAATAACCAGTCACATGTAATAGTCAACAATAATCAATGTGTAATAACTACTGTACTTACCCATCACTGTCCTGTTAATACTATTTAAATATTTAGTATTTTATATTGTGTATTTCTTTACTCAGGCACTCTCCATATCTGAATTTCGTCATGTATGCTCTGTGTTTACAATGACAATAAAGGAATCTTGAATCTAATGTCCTTTAACCAGGAGACGCAGATGCACCATAAACATCTGGGACGGTCGTACCTCTCTTAGTTTGCTGCCATCGCTGCTGCATTCACCCTGAACCAGGAGACACTCTTTAGGGCTGATCTGGACGAGCAGCGACTCCAGGTTGGAGAAGATCTCGCTGTCGGGGAACTCGCACACTCCCATGTTCCTCTGGGCGGCGTCCACGTATCCCACCCCGACCACACGCTGTCCGTCAGACCCTGTAGAAAAGCGCACGGCCACGACCCCAGCGCAGCCTTCAGCCCCGGTTCCACTGCCGAACAAAACCTCCTCAAACTGAGTCAGGTTTCCTGGAGACGCCTGAGCGTTGACGAGAAAAAAAAAAAGTTTACAACCGTCCTCCAGGCTTATATGTATCGTTTATCAAGGACTGTGCACATGGATTAACGTTTTTCATTTTCACTGCACAAACACTGTAAAACACACGATAATGTACAAACTAGTGACATAATTCTGCAGTATTTTTGACACAAGCAGAGAATTCCACATGGAGTTTGTTGTGTTCCTTAGTTGAGTTAACAGACACATGACATATGGATGCACTGATACAACCATAACGTCTGGGATAAATAATTAGAAATATTCATTGAATTAACAGAAGAAACTGTTATGTTACAGGAGTATGATCCCTCCAGAAAATGCTACCACTCTATTAAGTGTACAATATCTCACCATGCCAAGAGCTTTTTCCCACAGGCTGTATCAACTTTGAACAATGCACTTTAGTTTGATCTACTTTTATTGCATATTTATTTATTTGCTCTTTTATTATGTTTTTATCAAGACAGTGTTTGTTCCATATTTGTTTGCTCTTTTATTGTGTTTCTGCTTCATGTGTGTCTTTCAGATCTGTGTATCGTGCGTCTGTTTAAATGTTGACTGCACTTTGAGCTTATTGCACCTTTTTTTTCCATTGTGATTTTCTACTGCAAATGGCAATAAACTGAAACAAACTAAGAGATTAAGAATAGTAAATTACAGATCTACTGACCAAGGTGATGAATTTTCAATAAATATACATTATACACAAAAGTATATAAACATAAAGTGTGAAAATGACAAAATATGAGAAAAATGGCAGTCAATAAAGTGATAAAATAATTATAACACCAATGCAATTTAGGGCTTTTCCTCCAATTATAACTTGATATAACTGTGTTTCTTCACTGCACCAAAGCCAAATGATAAACAGACGAAAATCATTCTGAAAGTTGTCAATTATGGACACAGTAAAACATACAGTAGTTCTGATCTTGTTGCTATTGTTCAACCAGTCCCATGTTTTAAAGTGACTATATCAGGACATTCCACTGACCTCATGCACTTACTCGAGTAATGTGAAAACTGACTAATATTAAGGTATTATTTAAACATTACATTAAAAATATAGTATTCAGTCACATGATAACGTCCACCTCAAACCCCATGAAGCCACAAGTCCAACCTGAGCGTCCCCTGAACCCAGACTAACCCTGAATGTTCAGGTCACACACAGGTGAGCTGTTGTGTTATGGTATAAGGCGAGTACTTTTCCTGCAGGGCATCAGTACCTTGTACTCCAGCTTCCAGTCATGCTCCTTGCTGCTCTTGCTGTGGTTCCTGTACACCTCCACTCTGTATTGTCTCACCAGCAGCAGGTCTCTCACAAAGGCCTCAAAGTTCAGTTTGCTCAGGACCACACTCTCCAGCTTACGGCTGCCTGTAAATCAACACAATTACATAGAAATCATCAGTATCGTGCGCCTATAGCCTCAATGATCCATGCAACACACCGTTCTGCAGCTTTTGTGTGCATTTATACTGTGTTTCTATGGAGAGAAATTAATCCTGGGTTTCTGATTAAATGTACCATGGACTTCTGTATCTGTGTGGAGATGAGACTGTAGAAAATGTCAAAACCCCATAAACAAATGTAACTGGATGTGTTTATTTCGAATATAACATTAAAACCAAACAAAAAGATTTATATAAAAAGGAAAACATTTGAAAAGGAGCGGGATGAAGTTTGACTCATAATCTCCTGCTCCACATCCTTCTACCTACCCTCAATTCCCCAGTCCTACACATATCAGACTACATACTGACTAAGCACACAACACAAAAATGCTACACAAAGGACAGACTCACTGCCTGCGTGTGAGGTGATGACTGAAACCCAGTGGTGGGTAATCCAAACTCCACAGTCAAAGTCCTGCCATATATTGGTTCCACCTGTTGACTTAACACAGGTGATCCCACTAATTCTCCCTTCATCTACCTGGAGGAGCAGCTGTGCTCATAAATGGGAAAGTTCAGCGAATGGTTGGAACAAATACAGGGCAGGACTTTTACTTTATGGAGCTGGGATTCTCCATCACTGTTGTAACCGCATTTAACAACCTGCAACAGCGTGTTTTCCCTGTAGATTTGTTCATTCATCAAAATCAGCTCAAATTGCGCATAAATGCTCTAAACAAGTATCTGCACTTCATACAAGCTAACGCGTGTTGACGACCGTTCACAGTCTATTATCTCTGCAGATACAGTCGCTACAAACTAACGCCAAAGTGCACCGGTTAACTTTAAGACTATCCCGACTTGCTCAGGTGATTATTTGGAGGTAATAACCTAGCATCTTGGTTAGCTAAGCTTCTTTAGCAGTGTTACCTGAGCCCAGATACTTGATGACCCCATTCGTCTTAAAAACCTCCTTCGCTGCAAAAGTTGCGTCTTTTCCGTGGACCGTGTAATAATCATTGCGGTCGAATATTCTAAAAGTCGTATCCGGCTTCTCCGATAAAGAGAAAAAGAAGCTGAGGAAGCCGTGTTCGGCTGCACTGTCCAGGGTCAGGTTCTGTTTGGGCTGCACCGCCATGCTGGAATCTCCCGCCACGGCCAAGGACAAACAGGAAATGACGTAATCATGGACCAGAAGCGGAAGAAGATATTAGCCGATTTTGTTTTGCCAAGTTCTTTATTTATACTGATAAAGAAAACATAAAAACACAAGGAATTAAAGAATGACGGGGTGAGCACATACACAGAAAGCTCAAACGACAAAAAAATAAAAGAAATAAATAAAAGAAATTAAAATAAAAAGCAATAAAGTATATATACTGTACATGTATACATATATACGATAAACACAAATGGTCACGACATTTTAAAAATATCCAGTGATAAACAGCTCCTACATGTATTAACAGCTTTCCTGTTCAAGCTCCGTGAAATAGCTGGAAAGTACATTTCAATTTCATTAATCCAAACAGGAAAAAAATAAAGATAAAGACGAGAATTTACATTTATGGATATACAATTTGCCGAAAATAATAATTAAATGAATTGCCTTTTTTTTGTTAGTGTCCATATTTTTTCTGTGAAAGCCAAAAATTATATGTTCAATTTTAATAAGAATCAAGAGTCAAAATTATATCTTAAAACAAAAACCAATCTTTCCAAGAACTCTTTGTGATTGAACACTTCCAAAAAATTTGACTGACTATTTCTGGGTGTTCTTTACAAAAGGTGCAGTTAGGGTCAATTGTCTTTATGTGTCTTAACATGTATTGATTAGTAGGATAAATTCTATGCATAACTTTAAAAGCGTCATCTTTCATTTTGTTGTTTATCAATAATTTTTGGTATAATGACCAGCTTTTTTCCATTAGTCATCAGGGACAAAGTTTCTCAAGTAATTAAACTGCATTGGGCACAGAGATCATATCTTGTTGAAACAATGCACGTATTCTTTTGTTATTTTTATGAGCAGGAGTAAAACAAGCTTTACCTGCGGTGGTGTCAGTTACAGATAATGAAGATATGCTTTCATCAATGACAGTACTTTTAAATAGTTCACATTTTTTAGCCGAAAAAGGAAACACAATTAGGGTTAGAGCAACACAGCCAACAACCTGGAGGGGGCGAGACCTGAAGTGGCTAATATGCATTTAAAGGGCCAGCGCTCCAAACCACCTTTCTGGTGTCATTAGTCAGAAATAGGGTTGAAGATGGAGCTGTG
>JAPQRP010000013.1:554774-575593 GCA_037367295.1 Apogon hyalosoma | reverse complement strand
AGTAGTTTCACCTGGACTTAAGCCAATGGAGCCCCGATTGGACCGGTCACCATGGCAACGGGGACGCGGAGGGCTGCATTTGTCACCCACTAGAACTGGACATCTGAATGCGCTCATACGGAGGGTGTGGACATGTTTGAGAAAGAAGTGGAACTGTTTAATTGAATGTCCTCCTTATGTATTCAGTACCAGTAAAAGAGATTTACAAAACTCACCTGATGAAAACAAAAACAACGACAAATAAATGCAATAGTTGGACAGTCAGATTAGGAGGGCAGATGGAGAAACTGAAACACTGGAGCACAAGTTATAGAGGAGGGTGCACGGTCCCAGGTGAAGGATGTGAATGATGTGAACTATTGGAACATGAACTGAACGAGCTCTAGGATTTGGAGGAAATAAAGCAGAGCAAATAAATGTGTTTTCTGTCTGGATTTGACTGCTGTGGTGGTGATGGTGGGGACTTCATCTGTCAGAGATTCTGTCATATACTGTCTGTGACCGTCCTGCACACAGGTGTCTTATTTCAGTGCTCTGCATCTACGACATTAGACAAAAAACTCCCATTTGCAAAGAAACGCAGCACAACACACACTATGAGCTGGGATGTGAGAGCATGAGTACGGTTGGTAATGATGGAACTGTAAGGACGGATTAGGATGAGGATAGAGATGATGGACTGAAATTTCTAGTTCAAATATCTCATCATGCTTTAAATACGACAGAATCACTTAAAGAGGAACTTTTCAGTGAGATATAAGAACTGATTTATAGACAATAGATCTAGAAAATCTGATTTAAGAAATCTGACCAAGATAATTTTCACTTGTTCCTTTGGCAGAAAAAAAAAAGGAACAAGTGAAAATTATCTTGGTAAGATTTCTTGAAATAAGAATTTCAAGATCTATTGTCTAAAAATAAGTTCTTTATATCTCACTAAAAAGTTAGTCTTTAGTGATGAGATATTTGGACTAGAAATGAGAAAAATACACTTGGTAAGATTTAGATTTTTTCCAGTGCTCTGATTTTTTTGCACTTTTCTTTCTTTTTCATTTTCAGTGTCATACAAAGTGCAGATGAACATTTGTCAGAACAGATGATACCTTCAGACAGTGTCTTGAATCTCCAACAAACATCGTACCTACTTGGCTAAGACCTTTGTTAGTATGTCCAAAACCGTAGTATGAAATCAAAAGCATTTGAGTTGAATACCATTTCCTGGTAAGTATTACATAAGCAAGAACTGGACACTTTGCAACCTTAAAAATCCCACAATGCAATGCAGTCATGGTAACAGCAGACTGACGTGGTAAACACAGCCCAGTTGCCTCTAGTCACTAGTATTACACACATACTGACAGAGGTGAGATGAACCGGTTACTGAGGTTATGTGAAAATAACATGTATTGACATCCTGAGCAGTGTGTCAGGAAAGATACATTGTACAGTTGTTTACATGAAATGGACTGACAGTTTGTATGGATTTTGTGTTTGTAGCACATAGAGTTGTAGAGAGAAATAGACTTTAGATCTGTATTCATTTTCAGTGCTCTACTTGCAAGAAAATGTTTTTGCTTTTTTTTTTTTCCCAGCAGGGAAACTGTCTAATGAAATTTTAGAAAACAGTTCAGTCAAATATACTGATACTACAATTGACCATAATTGTGGCCCAAGTGCTTATTGGCCATAACATGATGATGATAAGAATGAAACCTCATTTGAGAAAATTACAAACTGGCATCCCAAACATGAGTAAAGTGGTATTTTGGTAGCTTGTCCAGTCATCTATCTTTCTCAATGAGAAATCTGTCTGAACTTGCAGGGCTTGAATCCAAATATGAAGGCGGGACTAACAGGCACCGAGTAAACCAATCACAGATAAGACGGATGTGACGTAATTATGCAACGAGCAGATCCCTAATGTCAACAAACCTCAGCACGCTTCCTTCATGGCGTGCGGTGGTGGTGGTCAAGTAGAAACTTCGGTGAATGGTTACTGTCGCTTTTGTCAGAAAAACTTGAGAATACAGGGTGTAATCTGTAATTCAAACCTTATTTTTGAACCAAATAAACAACTGACAACAGTTATAAAGAGATTTGCAGACTTGAAACGGACTCTGACTTGCGACATAAAGAAGTCGTGCGTATGACACATTGCGAAACACCCGCTCCCCAGACTTGTGATTGGTCGGTATAGAATAGATAGTGCATTTATCACAGCGATTGGCCCAATTCCAGACAGTATTGAATACACTGAGAAAACCGGATGGCTGGTCAGGCTAGTATCTAGGATCATTACCATCAGCATAGTCACCCATTATAACGCCCAGTGGCAATACCTCTTACCTTTCTTATAGGCACAGCCCTGACAGTAGTGGGATCCAGACTGATGAACTGAACTCTTGCAAATCCTGCAGGTAGCGAAGCCTGTCTTACTGTAAGGGTCAAACCTGAGGAAGAGATGCGCATCATTAGAATGAGCTGAAACCAGACTGACTACGGAAAATAAGAACATGTTGAATGGAAAGATAAAGAATACACTCATGAAAATCACGGGATGATATCCCCACACCAAGAAGATAATAAATCACAACACAATGATTTGTTTCAACCTTCATCAAGCAGATCGGCTGCAGCTTACCTGGCTTTTTTTGCAGTCAGCATCTTGTTTTCATTTAGCTTACGTCCACCACTCTCTAATTATGAACATAAAGGGTACAGTTAAAAACACATTAACATGTGAATTTTTTTTCTGAGTAAATATAAACACAACAGAAATACAGCCTGATTTGTAACAGAAAAAAAAAATCACAGTACCAAAAGTAGAAAGCATGAATCAGGAAATGATGATGTACTGAGCTATAATCAGGTGGAATTTATTACCACTGGATAATATACAAGTAAACATCAAAAACGGTTCCAAGTAGGTGGAAAGTATCAAAAATTGTAATTGAAATGGTTTGAATAAATTATATCTGACAAGAGAGAAAATGTAACTACATATCTGTATGAAAAGCAAGGATATAATATCCAAGAAAATATCATTTGAGCAGCAAATAAGAACAATATACAAATATTTATGTTTGTACAGGTCATACGAATCTGAGTAACCGTTTTGGATTAAAATGTGTGTAGGTTTAATATCCGAGAAATATACAACAGGAGAAAATTTACTTTTTTCAGTGAAACAGGATGCAATTATGACATATACTATTCATTATTTTCTTCGATAATATTGTTGAAACCCAATTATCAAATGGTCTAAACTCGTACTTGGTTTGCAGAATCCTTCCACCAAAGTCCGAATAACTACTTAAATTAACAAATAATTTAAACACAAAAGAAACCCCAGTATTTTTATTTTAAAATATATAATTAAAAATTACATTTCATGATTAATTGTTAAGTATGAGTACGATAATCTAATATTTTGCTCAATCCGCTGCTTAAATCTGTGTTAAATGTTAGCTACCTGTGGTATTTCGAGCTCCATCTTTCCAGGTGTCAGGAGTGATGACCTTTCCCAGCTTCTTCTCGCCTGAAACGACATGAATGAGACGAGCGTAAGATTTGTTTACATATTTAAAGTTTAAAGAGTAGGGCAAATATTCCCTGACCAGCAGATTGAGTATTAGCTAAGCCAAAAATTGAGCTATAATAATCCTTATAGTTCGACAACAACATCAAACCGTAGACTCTGTTTTAGAGACAGACGATATATGAATGGTGGGATACGTACACTTTTCACAAACCATCTCTCGTCTTCGTTGGTTTTAATCGTAGAGGTGAAATTAAACAAAACGATAGCTAACAAATTGTTAGCTTTGACTTGACGTTTGTAAACTTCCCGTCGAGTTTTTCCTGTTGCGTCACTTCCGCTAAAAGCTGATTGGCCAATAATCTAGCAATCTCAAATTCAATTGGTTAAATATACTGGCCATCAAAGACGAGTCCTCTGATTGGGTTGAGCGATAACGCTGTTAAGCTACTGTCAAAATAGTAGCGTTTTCTGTAGATTCATCTTTACTTCAAAATAGTGTAATTGACATAGAAAAAAAGTACAGTAAGTACACGATATCTTAAAGATTTCTAAACAATATTTCAGTGGTGAAAACAAATAATACTAACATGAAATACAATACAACTATAACCATTACTACTCCTGATAGGGCCACCACTACTACAACTAATAATAATGATAATAATGAATTCAGTCTAAAATAAAAACAGTGAAGTTGAAATGATCCACTTTTTTGTTTATTTACTATCCAGTGAAACATTTTAACTTATATATAACTTATTAATAATACATTATAATTACGTTGTAGTGAGAATTGGTAAAGTCACACACAATGAGGAGAAATTACTATAATAGGGGACGTAAACAAAAAAAACAAACAGCTAACAAATAGCAGATTGTATACAACTGACCTTTTATTTTGAAGCCAAGCGGAAGTCACTGTCTTCTGTTTACGGAAGTCAAATCCAGTGTCTCCTCTATGGATAATTCCACACAGTATACCCGTTAAATTCACCTTTACGGCCCCGGTTTGACTCGCTACCCACGTCCAGGCCGTAGATCGGTGTCGTCGCCGTCATGTGGGACCATGAGATCCGATCCATGGCGTCCTCTCACGCCATCGTGGCCGCCTCGGTGTTCATGGCCACCGTCTTGCCCGCGGCGCTCGTGCCGGGCTTCTCGGTGTACGGGACTCACCTGCTCTGGCTCTACTCGGTGTCCGCCGCCGTGACCGGGGTCAGCGTGGCCGTGTACTGGCTGCTGGGCCTCACACCCCCGACCAAGAAGCACACACTGGGATATAAGGTGCGGACTCTATGCCCTGGGTAAAACTGGCACAATGTGGGGCGAGAATTTGTTCTATTTACATTAACAGAATATGCTTTTATGACAATTAACTCTAGATCACATCAGACCAGGTTTAGGTCTAAAAACACTATGTTTAGAAGGGTAAAGATCTGCACTAGATCATCCACCAGAGAGGCTAAAGAGTATGAAACACCATTTCTGATGTATTAAACCTTTATTATATTATATTTTCTGATTTGTGAAGCATTTATTGTGTTTCTGGATTTAAAAGTCCTGAGAAATGTCCCTTTTTTCAGTGATTAACTTGGGTAAATTGACAAACATTTGCTTCTCCCAGTTTTCTCACACAAGATCAGATGAAATATGGTCAGATTTTGAACAGTCGTTTGATGGAGAAACTGTCATCACCTGGAGCTGATGAATATTACAAGAGCTTTTACTGTATTTTTAATTTTTATAATCCACAGATTGGTAAACAGTCATTGCAGCCCTCATCTGTATTTAGTATCCTGTTAATATTCAGTATTTCTTTTCATCTTGTCCTTTGATTTTCTATTTTTAATGTGTAGTTTCTTTTTTTGTCTTAAAAACCTCAGAGATGTCTTCCCTGTCATTTAATCTATGTCTTTTCCTTACTGTTTTTCAGCTGTCTCGGTTGTTTCGCTCCTGTCTTTACTTCTTTCTGTCGTGCCTGTTCTTCCACGCGGTGCTGGTTCTTTATGGAGCACCGCTGATCGAGTACGTAACTGGAGTGACGTCATTTTGATCTGCAGCCACAAATATAGAAACACAATAAAGAGGAAAAAAGAGAAGTCAACACTGATGAAATATTTGTTGGTGTGGGTTTCACTTTGTATAATCTTATATAAATTAAAATTCAAACCAAATATAAATTGGCTCTTAAATAACTGCAGCTCCTACTCGCTGCTGGAAAACGTCAATATTTACTTTCTACAAATTCGCAGGTGTTTCTATTGATTGCATCAGGCTGTTAAAGCTCCTCTGTGATTAATATTGCAGTAAAAGAAGTTTGCTTCCACTAAATGTTTAAAACTTTTCTGTTGGATCCAGATCAATACTCTGAGCCTGCAGTTTTTATTTGCTTTCCAGATCTGCTGTAGAAACCTTTTCCCTCGCTGTGCTGCTGACGTCCCTCACCACCCTGAGGTGTCTCTGTGTCCTCGGTCCAAACGTCCAGGCCTGGATCCGAGTGTTTAGTCGACACGGGTAAGAATCCAGTCTGTCCCGTACATGTGTGTTAATGTCAGTATCAACAGTTAGTGATAAATCAGGGGGCCTACTCTTCATCCAAATAAAAATTCCAGGCTTTTTCAAAACTGCAATTTTTTGCCCTTTTTTTTTTTTTGTTATCATTATATTTGTCCAAACAAATGTACCTTTGGTTGGACCAGGTGTTAAAATGAACAAGAAATTGAAGAAAACAAGGCGTGGTCTAATAATTTTTTCCGCGACTGTGCATATTGATGCAACAGCAACTTATCTGTGATCGACATGATTTTACATGACATTCAGTATCACTTTAGCTCAAACAGAACTCAGTAAAGGTTCTCAGTAAATGTACTAAAAATAGCATATAACAGTATTTGCTCTTTATGCAAATAAAAATTCCAGACTTTTTCAAAACTGCTACTCCCCCCAAGACCTTGACTTTATGTACTTTTGTACTTTCATTCCTAATCTTTTAGTTGAGATTGTCCATGTTGTGTGTAGTCAAAAAGTTCATGTTGATAAATGTATGAATGAATGAATGTATAATTTGCAGTAAATTATGTTTTACTGACAGAAATGTTTTCAAAACATATGAAAACCATGAAACTGTGTTCTTAGGCCAACAACCAGACTGTATAAAAGGATTTTGTCAAAAATAGCTGCTGAATATTTTGTTGGTTGCTTGCAAGAAAGTAATCACTAGAAAATGGATGACTGACAAAGTACCCTCATAAGAGTGGATAGAACTTGTTAAATAAATTTACCAGATGCAAAAACTCACATTTGCTTTGAGACTTGAACATGACAAATTTGAGGAATGCTGGAAACCACGGATGGACTTTATGAACGCTAAAAAGGAACAAACTGTGACACCTACTGTTGTTTAGTCACTATATTGTTGTTTGTATTTTTATTTTTATTATTAATGTTTTGTTGTTTAAAAAAAAGGGTGGGGGTAAGAAATCAAGAAGTGAAGCCACTGGAGATACACACAGGAAAATAATTGTACAGATAAGATTGTTTTGTTCTTTTCTGAAAAGAAACATAGAAAAACAATATTGTAAAATGCTATATGTGCATGTGAATGTAAAACATGTAAATTCTCCATTACAAAATCCAATAAAAACTTGGAATTAAAAAAAAAAAAAAAACAGCATATGAAAACCACAAAAGCACATGGATATTACACAAGCAAGTTTCACTAGAATCATTCCAGTACCGACCGCTTAGTGACATCATATCAAGTTTTTCTAACCTTTCCTCGTGTATTTCTTCTCTGACAAGATGATGTGCCTTTGAACACGCTCTAAAATTCAACTGTGAGAGAAACTTTTTTCCATACTTTAAGACTTTCACACAAAATTCCAGACTTTTCAAGGTCTGGAAAACAGCATTTCAAAATTCCATACTTTTTTAAGACTTTCAAGACCTGTGCAAGCACCCTGTAAATGTCAAAATAAAGCTAATGGGGAGGTATTTTTAGCTGCAATACCACCGATGGCCACTAGATGATGCTCCAAAACAACCCAGAGTCCCACAGACTTACACTGATCTTGTCTCCAAAAACACTTGTTTTCCCCAAATCATTTTGGTCTTATTGGTTTTATTTGCACCCTTTAATCATGCTCTATTCCATCTTTAAAATTTTACCCCATTAATAAGAACTCAGGTCAGAAAGAGGTGTTGATGTCTGCCGTGTTAGGTTTGATTGACAGCTCATTCACCTGCTGAATTGGACTTTCTGATTTTTGATTATTTAATAAAAGACATTTTTTCCTGAGAAACAGTTCCACTACAGTTGTGGTTAACAGGTCCCACTAACAAGAATATAAAATGACTTCAGACGGTGATAGCATCAGTTCACCTCTTTACGCCACTGCTCCCACAGTTCCACCCCTTTTGTCCAAATATGGTCTCTTCCAGGTCCAAAAAGCCAACGTGACCAAATCACAAACTACTGGCTTCAAACAGCAGTTCAGAAACACATGGGTAATGTCACAGTTCTCCCATCCAATAATTATAGCCAGTCAGAAGAGACAAAAACAAAGTAAAATTTGCAACAACATGAAAATAATGTAATGAGACGCAAAAAAAACCCCTAAAATTACATAAAAGCTGCAAAATGATGCAAACATTCTTAAAGACGTAACAGAGTGAAAACAGTGTGAAAAGAAAACAATGCAGAAGACAAAATGAAAGTGAAGTAAAAAGAAAATGTAAAAGATTCAACAGAATAAAATTGACATAAAAAGATGTATACAATGTATAAGACACAACAAGATGAAACTGTAAAATGACAGAAGAAACAAAGGTAACTCTAGTGGTAGAATACTGAAAATGGTTAAATGAGAAAAGTAAAAAAAGTTAAACTGACAGTGTGAACAAATACAGTATAAACACAGAAGAAGAAGCAGCATAAGTCCAGCCCATTCCTCCACTGTCCTTCCATCATTACGTTTTCATTCACTTCTTTTAATTCCTGGCTGTTATGACCAAAAGTGTGCAACAATGACCTTTGACCTTTGTCCAACAAACTTTCTCCAGTTCATCCTTATGTCCAAACAAACTGATAAACAGACTCACCTTCTCTAAAGATGCATCTAATTATCTCAGTAATGATATTAATAGCACAGAAATGTGTCACAACAACAATAGTTAATTTATCTGTACAAATTGAACCTGTCCTCACTTGTCCCTGTCTTTCACTTCCCTCCAGAGCCATGTCCATATGGGACACCTGTCTCCAGATCACAGTGGCCTGTACGTTGGTTGGAGCCTGGCTGGGAGCGTTTCCCATCCCTCTGGACTGGGACCGGCCGTGGCAGGTGAGTTCACCCTGAACTGACCACAGTAAAGACTGTTCTCCAGGGAAATATTCACAGACTGTCGCCCTGCACAGTGTCTGTGTCCTCCACGATACACTTAACCCTACAAGGACTACCTTTATAACAGGCCGCCTGGGTTTCTCTCTGTTTATTTTACACAATAAAAGTGTCAGAAAATGTCTTTTTCACCAATTCTTTTGCACCTCTTTTCAGGAAGAACGTAATTTTCAATATCTGGCCATTAATTATCATTATTATATGTAATAAATGCTTAAAACTGCTTTTTGTCAGTGTGTTATAACAAACAAACAAAAAAACAGACTGGCTTTTTTAAAAATCATATTTATTATGAAAAATAACTAAATGTTCAGAACATTTTAAGATTACAGAAATAAACCTTCAACTTGACATATGCGCAAACATTTTTGTTTGTCTAGAGCATTTTGTGTTCATGTTATAGCGTCTTATTTTTAGTTATTTGTAGTCATTTTTAGCCTGTGTGATAGTATCTGTTCACTTTCTGTGTAGTTGTAGACAGAGCCCCTCATTTCACTGGGAAAAACAACCGTGATCTCTTTCTTTTGCAGAGAGGGAGAGTTTTGTTAAATCCCTGAGTTTTGTCTGTAAGGAAATTCACAAAACAACACAAGTCTGTCAAAATTATGAAAATACCCTTTTGGTTCTGCCTACTTGTGGTTGTTTTTTGTTTTTCAACAAAGAGTAAATGTGCATAGAGTATATTAGTAAATTTGTTTTTAAAAAACATAACCTTTCCAAGTCTTGAAACTGTGGTAAACCTGCCACTAACTTTATGATGTCAACATTATTATCAGCATTAAAACAGCGTACGTTTTGTTGTCTCTTTCTTTTTATAAACATAGCAACAACATTTACAAAACATAAATGATTTATACAGAGTTCAAGTAAAACTCTAAAATGTGCAACGTAATAAAGTGCATTTGCTGGAGATCATTTATGAGCTACTGTTTGTTTCAAATGTAAGTTGAAACAAACTACTATCACACAGGCTAAAAATGACTACAATCATTACTGTCCTATAATTTAGCTTATATTGACTTTGTGTAAAACTTATTACATACATATTTATATTTGAAAGTACTCAGATATAATGGAGTTTGCATAGAAGAATTTAATTTGCTTCTTCATTACACCATACGTTAAAAATAAACAAACAGGTGAACAGCAGCAATCTTGGAGGCAGTGTGGACAGAGGAGTGCCAATCACACGCATGATTTTTGGTCATGTGTAAAATTCCAGGGGTTCTGGGACAGAGTGGTTCAGATTCTGGAAGAGATTTTCTCCTACAGGATACCCAGGGACCCCCGGATAATGGACCTGGGTTTGACTCTATTCAAAAGAAAGATCTTTTTAAAATATTGATTTGGGCATCTACAAAGTCCACAACAAGAAACTGTCTGAAAGATAATAAGTCCAGGACAGTGGCAGGATATTGTTGAGGAGATTTACTCGATGGAAAGACTGACTTAGTGTCTCCAAAAGAAAGCAGGGACCCTGGACCAACAGTGGCAGAAATGGACTGTGTGTGCGGGACAGATGGGTCAAATACTCAGCAGACCTAAAGACGGTGATAAAAGCGACAACAAGAGCGGAGCGCCCCACTTCCATTTATTATTTTTATAATTGCATTTATTTGTCTATTTTACTTTATTTTCACCTTCCCAAGTTTCCATTTTGGAAACTTGCCTTGTTGTGCAGTTGATTTTGTTTATGTTAAAAAAAAAAAAAAAGCAAAATAAATAAAAGGCTCCAAAAAAGAAAGTACTCAGATATTATAAACTGCACAGGCACAAGACCATTTGACCTTGAAAAAGTAGGTCAAGGTCCCCTGTTTTCAATAGGCTTCTGCTCCATGCCAGCCTGCATCCCCAGTATGAATGTAATGCAGATATCTTAATGCATTCTTCAGATAATGTGATTACGTTGTTGAATGGACGGACGGACGGACAGGTGACAAAACAATTACAATACCCTTTCGGCTCATAGTTGGCCGAGGGGTAAAACCTGCAGGATCCTTTGGAAAAACCTGGATTGTTGTTGTTATCGTCCCAAGTAACATGAAAACTGTTGAGAATAAACCAAACCAGTAGCGTTTTCATGTCAAATATCCATCATTTTGTGATAAACTCTTAATTTCTGTGATTTTTAGTACAGATGGAGATACGGAGGCTTGTGTTCATTGACCAGAAGCCATTTCCTGCATGTATTATTTAACTGTAATAAACACTAAACCTCAGTGGAGCTGAAAAAGACCAGACGGTATCACAGTCACCACTGAATCCACTTCTTTATTCATTAATTCAGCTTTAATGGGCATTGAAAAAGATTATAATTATAATTTCAAAGGGGGCTCTGTGCAAATGGTTCGAAGGTCATAATTGAGTCATAACTCCAAATGACAGCGTGTTCTGTGTACTTCCAGTTCCTTTTCAGTGCTGTTTCATTAGATCATAGTTTTATTATTTTGTTGCTCAATTCATTTCTTTATCTTAAGATACAATAAACAACTGTTCATCTCAATAACAACATTAAAAATCTAATGGGATTTAACCGTTAGAATCTGTCAATTTGTGCCTGTTATTTATCAAGTGTCAGGGCTCATTTCTATGCATGTTTTCTATGTTGTTCCATTTACTGATTATCTTTGTTCATTTTTACTCATTTTGTCAATTTTTCTTCATTTTATTGATTATTTTGTTCATTTTTATTGGTTATTTTGTTAATGTTATTATTTTACTCATCTTGTTTTTGCCTTTGTACATTCCTATATACATTCAAATATATATATACATTCTTTAATTTCATTAAATTTCATTACTTATTTTGTTGATTATTCTGTAAATTTCTCTTGCTTAGTTTGCTTTTTTTTGTTAATTTTTGTTCTTTTTTTTAACTTATTTTGTTAATATTTCATTCATCTTTTTGGTTTTGTACGTGTGGTACATGTACATGTGGTACATGACATAATACGTACAAAACAAAAAATAAGTAAATACATTTTTTTTAAATCATATTTTTTTGTTAATTTTTGGTAAATATTTTGTTCTTTTTTTTAACATTTCATAATAATTTTATTGTGTTATAAATGAACAAAAAAGAAATCAAATTATCGTTCAGCTTTTGTTTCTTTCATTGCACTTTTTTGCTTCTTTTCATTATTTTGTACATTTTTGTCCATGTTTAATCATCTTGTATATGATTGGGTTTTTTTATTCATTATTTTGATTATTCTCTTCATTGTTACTTATTTTGTTGATTTTGTTGCTTATTTTGTTACTTGTTTAATTGTTTTTTATATTTAAATTGTGTTGTTTTGTTAATTTCATTGATTACTTTGTCTCTTCTTGTTTATTTTGTAAATTGTTTTGCTCATTGATACCTATTGTATTGAACATTTTGCTGCATGTAGAATCTGTCAGCCTCATCCTTTTATTTCTCACATGTCGCAGCTCAATTCTGTGCATGTTTCCTTTACTAGAAAATGTTTTTTTGTTGTTGTTATTACAGCAGAAACACAATGCATTCCAAGACTTCTACCCAACACCTATTGAATAAATTTGATCGTGTATTTCTTACATTCACTATATATTAATGTATTATGACAATATAATGAACAAGTTCACAACGGACTGACCCTTCCTTCCTTGTGTCCTTCCCTCAGGTGTGGCCTGTTTCCTGCAGCCTCGGTGCGATGATCGGCTACCTCACGGGACTCGTCGTCGCTCCTGCGTGGATCCACTACCATCGCAAACAGCTGACCTACAAGAGCAAGTGACGGAGGGACGCCGCGTATGACTTTTATACATCCTGCTGTTTTCCTTTGACTTTTTACAGATTATTTATTGGGAACATTCCTGTGGGAAACATGATTTTGTAAAAACATTAGACTATGAGCAGCTTTATTTTGTACTCATGATGGCTGAATATGTTCCTAAAAAGTTTGACATGAATAAAATCTGACTTCTGTAACAGCCTGGACTTTCTGGAGTTTCTTGAGGGTTTTTACATTTACACTAACAGATGTTCACTACTTCCTCATCACCTACTAAAAAGACAATAAATGCAGCAATATATTTTACATGGCAGCTACCATCAGTCAGCAGCTAACTTTAACATTCAAGCTCTTCTTAGCAAATAGATAAAATTAAAAGAAATTAAAGGAAACATATATTTACTTCCCACAAGACAATAAATATTACTGTCTAGGTTTGATAACATTCAATATGTTTTACATCCAGCCTTAAATAGATGTGTTTTCATATTTTGCAATTAATTTACTCCTTTTCCTGTCGTATCATGTTACATTATCAAACAGTAATGTCGGCTAGCATGTGGCTGAATGCTAATGCTAGCTGCTAATGTGTTAGCAAAGATGTTGCTTAACTTTCAAATATTTCCGTCCATTTTTTTTCGTTTTCACTTGCAATTCAAACGGAATGTGGCACAATGATAATAAGATATCAGATTCCTTGTATTTTTACAGGGTTTTCTGTCTAACATTTGGAGTTTTTCTCCAGTTTTTATGTATATCTGTTTTCCACATTTTTGTACACATGGACATATTACATTATCTATGGTAATAATAACAGTTTATAACAGATTTAATTGCAGACCGGTTATTTTTTTAGGACTAATATTAATTTTGAGTAGTTTTACATGACAAAGTCTACATTCTCTGATTTTAAGTTCCTGAATTTATAAAATTTAATTTTTTTCCCCTTCTGAGTCAATAAATATAATATTTTTATAAAGTTGAGCTTGACAACATCCTCTATGTTTAATATCCAGGCTTAAATAGATATGTTTTAGTATATCGTATATTAGTTTCACATACATAACTGTTCTTAGCTGCAGAAACATGGAGCTGAGCTGCACATTTAGAATACAACGGTCTGAAATGTCTGCTGCCACAAGTGTCTACAGCTTTTATTGTGAAAATGACCTGAATCTGTTTCCATCAGTGACTCTATCTGGAGTCAACAACAGTGAAGGATCTGAGGTATGATTTGACCACGACTATAAATGACGCTTTTAGCTTTTCATTTACTGCAGGAGTGATACCAGAGATTTGGGGCCTGTGAAAGAAAATGACTTTGGAAGAAACCACTTCAATACAAACCCTAAAATACAACAGTCTACGGGCACGGATCCGTATTCAGCTTACAATGGATTTGACGATTTCACGCAGGATTTACATTTTAACAGCATTTTTTAATAACAGTCTTATTTTTTTTATATTGATATACAAATATTCAATTTTTTTAAGGTTTTCAGCTCCTGATGCCTGGAATAAGCTTCAGTCTGAGCTCCATCTACAAACACTGATGCCTTTCAATGGTTTTAAAGACAGAGTGAAATCCTTTAAATCACAGCTCTTGGTTTGTAAATGTTTTGGTTGATTGTTTTATGTGTGTGTTTGCAAATGTTTTTATTGTAAAGTGTAATGATGTGACTGTATCACTGCCATCCTAGCCAGGTCTCCCTTGAAAAAGAGATGCCCCATCTAAATGGGACCAACCTGGTTAAATAAAGATTAAAAAAAAAAGTTAAATAAAAGGAGTTTTACTTTTTTGGATGGAAGAACATTTCCCTTTGTCTGCCTTCTGTCGTTCAAGTCTCCCTCCATTTCCACACTTTTACCTGACATAACAGTGTCACCTACCCATAGTCCTGACAGTAAAATATGATGATTTATGTAACAATATGTCCCTCATAGTGCTCAAAATAACATTATTACTACAACTGACCACTATCCAATGTGTAAAGTAGGTTGTTTTTGTTTTATCTGTGGGTAATTATGTGGAATATAGCAATACTGTACTATTGTGTACGTATAATTATATGTATATGTACTATTATGACACAGAATACCCCATTCCTGACTTGATTTTGTTATTTTCTGCCAAAAATAAATCCAAATTAATGCAAAGAAACAAATGTTTATTAATACCTTGTGAAGCAAACATTCTTTTATGGTTGTAGGTTTATAATTTTTGTTAACAACTAACTGATGATTAGAATCATCATCACTTTTCTCCCTTTTAAACGATGCTGATTTACAGTGAAAACCGTTCAGTGCTGCAGATAGTCAGGACAGATGGGAGGATGATCTAGAACCTGCAGGTGGCGCTGTTGGACCACTGAGTTCACATCTACTGGTCAGATATCAGATCAAGACCCTGGACCCGAGGACCAGGGGCCTCATGTACTATGGGTGTGTACGCCCAAAAACGTGGCGTACGCCCTTTTCCACGCTCACGTTCAGATGTACAAAGCGGTACAAAGAGTGAAATGACCGTGAAAATGTGCACTGCTCCACGACAAGTCCACAGCTGGAGAACGCAGGTTTGTAGAGATCTGGAACCTTTGGCGAGGCTTAGAGGTGATACTGGGAAACTGTTAATACTGTGGAAAAGGTCATTCCACAGAGTGATGTGCACATGAGACACACAAAGGAAC
Organism: Apogon hyalosoma; assembly: GCA_037367295.1. NCBI lineage: Eukaryota > Metazoa > Chordata > Actinopteri > Kurtiformes > Apogonidae > Apogon > Apogon hyalosoma. Next base: position 560,211 of record JAPQRP010000013.1, on the reverse strand, counting down.
AATGAACACTGACACCACACCATGGAAAGTGGACCTGATTCCACATGTCCAGGCATTATTTGGTTTGACTGAGTTCAGACTTTCAGCTCCCTTTAGTTTTTTACATTCAGGTCCCTCTGGGGCTCTTCCTGCGCCTGTTTTTCCTCCTTAGTCGGTGGACATCAGTCTGCTGCTTCACGTCCACCTTTGACGCCATCATGGGATCGTGCAGAGGGAATCCCACCTGCAGGCCCTGTTTAGGCTCATTTGCATATGCAAATGTGGGCGTGGAGAGGAAGGAGCCTGGTTCTCCAACATATGCGCTCAATTCCAGCTGATTGAGAAGAACAAAGGAAATGTGCTTGGATTCGGACGTACGCTCAGTTTTGTTCGTCTGGATTTTTTGTGCGTACGGACTTTTCCCAATATAAGCATAAGGCAGGTTTCAGGATGAAACGTCTTTGTACCCCCAGGGGCCCCTGGGGCCTCATGTACAAAGGCCCCAGGGATCCCCAGGGTGCTTACGCTCAAAAACGTGGCGTATGCCCTTTTCGGTACAAAGCGGTCCAAAGAGTATGAAATTCACGCATGTCTTTGTACATGAGACCCCAGGGGATTAAAACATGAAATCCAGCTTCAGACTCATCTGCAGAGTAATGACTGTGGACAGATCACAGCAGGGTGTGGCCACATTGATTCACTTATTTTCTTAATTTTTTTGTACATTTTGTGTTTGTTTCTGTTCATTCTATAGATTGTTTTGTTTAATTTTTCTACATCTTATTAGTTATTTCGGTCATTTTTGTTCATTAAATATTCTACTCATCTTTGTTCCTCATTTTGTTCATTTTTTTGTTCATTTTGTTACTTTATTCATGTCATTATTTTATTCTTTCTCTGTTGGTTTTTCCTCATTTTTGTTAATTTTACTGAACATTTTGTTCATTTTTCTCAGCTTATTGCTCATTTTGGTTCCTTTTTTTAAAAATTGTGCAGTTCTTTTTTCTTTTCATTTAATATTGTACTTTTGCCTCCATTTTTAGTCATCTTGTATATTACTGCATTTGATTTTGTTCATTGTATTAACTATTCTCTTGATTAAATTTTGGTTCATGTAATTATTTATTCTGTTCCTTTTGTTGCTTATTTTGTTAATTAATATGTATTTTATTATTTTTTTTTGTTTCATTTTTTGCTCATTTCAATAATTACTTTGTCTCTGCTTATTCTTTGTGTTTATTTATGTTTGTTATTATCCAATGAATATATGATTTTGTTCATTTTTGTTACTTATTTTGTTAATTTTGTTGCCGTTTTGTAAATTAATATTAATTTTATTGAATATTTTTAGATTTTGTTTTGTTCATTTCATTTGTCTCTTTTCCACTGACCCCAAATTGCGTGAATATAACTTGGGCATAAAAATTTACTTAATGAAAAAAAAAGACAATTTTGCCAAACTCGTTTTTCGACTAAAAGTTTTTGCGCTGGCAAGAGGTGGTTTTTGGGGTGTTGCACAATTGGTGTATCACACAAAAATACAATGGAAAGACCTTTTTCCCGCAACTAAAGTCAAGTGAACAAAAAAAAAAAAAAAACCTGATGTTGACGGATGTTACAACAAACGAAGAATTTTAAAAGAAACATGGTGTGATATGTGTGGACACACCAGGAAACGAAATCATTTTTAACTATGGGATAGAGAGGTAATATATAATAATAATTAATATATCTGTAAATCAACATGGTATTTATGTCCGTCGCCATGTTTATGGAATGACTTCTCATGTCATTTTGTGATACTAAATAAACAAATCATCGCATTTGTGATTTATTAGAAAAAACGATATCACGCACTTCTGTTTTTTCAACATATAATAAATATCGGTAAAGTTTTGCGCAGATGTCCAATGGAAAAGTGACCACTGATTACTTTGTCTCATTCATTTTATTGATCATTTTGCCATTGCAGGCTATTTGATTGAATATTTTGTTAATTTATGTGTTATAATTCAGTGTATATAGAATTTTGTTCATTTTTGTTGCTTATTTTACTCATTTTGATCACTACTTTCATTCTTGATTTTGCTTTAACAGTTTTCACCCCTCCTGAACTTATTGTTTGTTTGTTTGTTTTCTACACATTGACTTGTCCGTATGGGAATGCTATGGGACAGTTACTAACAGTGTAAGTCTTTTCCATCCAGTGCATCCCCCTCCTCACAAACTGCACCTGAATCTGCCTCTTGACGAACACTTCCTCTTTAAAAATCCATTAATCTCGCTACGACTCCACTTCTTCGCCCTCCTCCCATTCTCATTCCACCTTTTCACATCCCCAGGCAGCCACATTGATTCACTTTCATTTTGGGGACATTAATTTCACTCCTTTCATGCCGCCCACATCCCTGGTTCTCCCTCACAGCTACAAACCGACTCACATCTTCTGCATCAGTGCCGACACGTTGCAAACCAAATGAGGGATGCTGTTTCCAGAGTGTTTGGACACTTGGACACGCTTTTTGACCTAATTTATTATATCTAAACCAAAGAGGCGGTGCTTTTCGCAGGCTGGGATTGATCTGATGGGATGGGGTGAGCAGTTCTAGCACAGAGCCAAAGGGCAGAGCTGTCCGTCCGGCCTCTGCTTGAACTCTTACATAAGGATGTTGACAAGAAAAACAGCCTAAAGGTGAAAACTTTCCAAAAAGGATCCAGGTACCGGCAGAATTTCACAGCCTCCGTACAGCTGGAATTGGGACTGTAGGTTTTATTTCAACACTGGGATGATATATAATCTGCCTCTACAGTCTGTAGGGCTTTAACATAAGCAGTAAATCATCAAAGAGAGGAAACTACACGAGCATTTTTCATATTAAATCATTTGAAATCATAAATTAAACAAAACTGCTTTCTTCAACTTTCACTCATTACCAAAAATCAACCTATAAACTGAAGTAATCTGACATATATATCACAAAATTTTGTCCATTTTGTGGACAATTAAGTGTATGTTTATTTATTTTGTTTATAATTTAGTATATTTCATCGATCAGATAGCGAATAGGTCAGACTTAAACACACTGGACATTTAGCTCACCAGACTGCAACACGGAAGACTTGAAATTTTTTTCCCGGAAGATTTTCAAACGGGGGGCAGAGTTCCGAGGGCACGGGTAGATAAATCCCACGCTGATATAAATCAGCCACCGGGACAACGTTCAGAGCGCAGAATTCAGACCACAGCACTCAATACACAATTGACACAGAACTGAGAAGTCACATGGCACATCTAACATGTAGCTCCGCCCACCTTCTCTTGCCTCAGTGACTGCACAGAGCAAAGAACACCATAAAACAACATATAGAGCATTTACAACAATAATTCCTATCCTATACTATACAGCAGGGGTACTCAAATCCAGTCCTCGAGGGCTGGTCTCTTGCATGTTTTAAATATTTCCCTCTTCCAACACCTGGTTCAATTAATGATCAGCTCATTATCCAGCTCTGCAGAAGCCTGATAACGATGTAATGGCTTCCAGGTATGCTGGAAGTATCCAGAACATGCAGGATACCGGCCCTCGAGGACCGGATTTGAACACCCCTGCTATATACTGTCACTAATTTGTTGTTTCTTCCATCAATTGTCACAGTACTGTGGTTGCAAAATGCACAAAAGAATGCACACGTTTCACATTCAAATCACATTACCCCCATTCTAAAAGCACTTCAATGGCTACCAGTCATCTTCCCTATTCATTTTAAAATCCTGGTGCTGACCTTCAGAGCCCTGCATGGTCAGGCTCCCTCTTATACCAGAGACTTGTTATGTCCCTTCACCCTCTCTCGGAGGCTGAGGTCACTGGAACAGAACCTACTTATGGTCCCTCGCACTTGTTTCAGGACCCGAGGAGGCCGCTCCTTCCAGGCTGATGCTCCGAGGCTCTGGAATGATCTTCCGCTATCATTGCATTCATTCCTTGGACTCTGTTGATGTTTTTAAGAACAAACTTAAAACCCACTTGTTTCTCCAGGCGTTTTAACGGCAGTAGATTAAGGGTTGTTATATGTCTATCATGTTATATTGTAATTTATACCTTTTGGGGTTTGTAATTTTATCATGTATTGTGAAGCCCTTTGTGACTTTTCTTGTCTGTGAAAGGTGCTATATAAATAAACTTTGCTTGCTTGCTTGCACAAATGCTAACATTTGATTGACTCTGTGGGAATAGACAAACCCATATTTCGTACCACAGTACTGCAACAGTAGATATTGCCATATTTTATTGATATATTCATTTTGAGGTAGTTGATCTGAGTTGTTATTTCATTCATTCATTTTCTGAACCCGCTTTATCCTCACTAGGGTCATGGGGGTCACCGGAGCCTATCCCAGCCACTTATGGGCGAAGGCGGGGTTCACCCTGGACATGGCTCCAGCTCATCTCAGGGCTGAACATATAGAGACAAACAATCAGTCTCACATTCACACCTATGGGCAATTTAGATGAACCCATTAACCTATCAGTGCATGTGTTTGGATGGTGGGAGGAGCCGGAGTACCCAGAAAGAACCCACGCAGACACGGGGAGAACATGCAAACTCCACACAGAAAGGTCCCACCCCCATCGACTGGTGTGGGAATCGAACCCAGGACCTTCTTGCTGTCTCACTACACCACCGTGTCGCCCCCACTTTGTTCATTTTGTTATTTTTTCAGTTTTGCTCATAGATTCATGTGTGTTTTTGACATATTTTTTCTACATCAGTTTGGACGTATTTTATCAGATCAGTGTTTTTCTGAGGTGAGTTCAATATATCCAGAGTAAAACAACATAACGTAGTGAAGTTTTTGACATTTTTACTACCTGTTTGTAACTTTATAGTGGTTTTTTGTTTGTTTTTTCCTCCATATAAAAGTCCTGTTCTTGTTTCATGTTTTTATCGAGGAACCGATGCACATGTTCCAACGAATCCTGACATCCCAAGTGAAAACTGCAGTCTGGTTCTGACACCAATCAGCTCGTCCTCTTCACGCCTTGGTGTGGATCTGAAATCCAATCTGACCTCACACTGTTACCTCCATTATCCCGTTCCTTGTCGCTCTTTCCATTTCGCGCCTGGCCTCTGACACGCCGTTACCTGTGGAGAGCAGGGGGTGAGACCAGGCGCCGGTGTTTCTGCCGGCATTCACACCTTTGCATGTGGAAACGCACATGTGTCCAGAAATAACACCACATCAGCAGCTCTGAGTCACATCTGGTCTGTGTATATGCTGATCTGACCCATTTTATTCATGTATTCAGTCATAATGGTACTCAGTTCATATTACTTTACTGTTTGCTCCTGTTCATTACTAAACCCCCCCCCCCCCAAAAGGGGAGGCGAGGGTATTGTTTTTGGTTCATTTTTTTTTTTTTGTCTGTCTGTTTGTTTGTTAGTTTGTTTGTTTGTC
>JAPQRP010000013.1:481693-498577 GCA_037367295.1 Apogon hyalosoma | reverse complement strand
TCCATGTTTTCTGTTCTGTCTGTTTGAGTCACATGATCCACACAGGAGTTAGGACTGGATTGAAGAACCATTGTTTTTGATGACTTTAGATGGTCTAATATTTTTTTCCGCAACTGTGTAAATATAATGAAGGCATAATTCACATGGCATCAAAAAATAATTTAGCTATTGGCTTTGACGGCTGTTTAATGGACATAATATTCCATACATATCATCAATATTTACCATAACTGCCACCTTTTACTATTGTTTTTAAGTGTAGATAACGTCCAAATGTGTAACTCTCTCACTCTTCGTCTCCTCTTTTCTCTGTGGTCGAATGAAAATCACGTCACTACATTTTAATTAAGTTAAGTGAATCCTCCTGTCGACGGTAGGGATGAAGGAAAACGAGGCCTCCATTGTGTCTCAGGCATTAATAAAAAAAAAAAAACTTGACAAATTTAAGAAGCTAAGGAAGTGACTGTGAGTGGTGGAGAAACATATTGGACACGAGCACCATGTTGTGTCTGCTGAAGACGCTGTTTCATCATCCAATTCTCAAGGTTGTTTCCAAAGCTGAAAAGAGGTGCTCCCGTTAAGTCTCGGCAATTATCACAAACACTTAACAATTATCTGCACCCAAAGAGGAAAAACACTCCCACGCTGTCGGCTCGCAGCCAGGCCTTTTTATTCCACCGAAGACACGCTTTCTAGAATTTCTGTGTGAAAAGATGAGATACAGAAAGATCAAAAGCAAACGTGGAACTGTACAGAAATATGTGAGTATTTTTAGTTTCCTTTTTAATTGTTGACACCATGACAACAACCAACATTTACTGTAAACATGCAAAAATATTAATAGATACAACTCTCCGTCGAAGAGCTTTTCAGTTCACTGGCTGATGTGTCGGATTCATTTCAAATGTCATATGTAGCTTCTTTGGGACAAAATCTACAAAGTTTGGTCGCAGTTTTGAGAAATTTAGATTTTTGAATTATAACATATTTGCCTTTACTTATAATGATCCATATTTTTGATGGCTTATAACATGGAAATGGTTACAGATATCAATATAGTTACTATTGATCACTGATAGAAGTCATATATGGACTTTGATCTGACTCCATGACCTTTGACCTTGAGTGACCTTGAAGGGTCAAACTCAAGGTCACCAGTGTCTTGATTAAAACAATCCTCTCTTCCGAAACTACTTGTCAGATTCATGTCAGATTTTATATGTATCTTCCTTGTGACAATGTCTATAAAGTTTGACCACAGTTTTGAGAAATTTAGATTTTCAAATTTTTGAAGATTTTTTTTTCAAATATTGAAAATTTGCCTTTATTTATGATGGTCCACAATTGATGGTTTATAACATGTAAATGGTTACAGATATAAATATAGTTCCTATTGAGCACTGATAGGAAGTCATATGTGGACTTTCATTTAGCACCATGACCTTTGACCTTGAATAACCTTTGACCCTTCAAGGTCACCAATATCTAGATTTCAACAATCTTTTTCTCTTAAACTCCTGGTTGGATTAATTTCAGATTTTCTATGTATCTTCCTTAGGACAATGTCTACAAAGTTCTGAGAAATTTTGATTTTTTTTTTTTTTTGATCAAGGTCTTTTTATTTTCAGTTTTCAAACATTCAACAAGAAACATACAACTTGAATGTGAAACGGTTGTATCCAGTTCCTATCCGAGTGCCCTCCCACCCACCCCAAGTACTGGACCTTCATTAAATTTATATAAAGCTAGACAGAATATACTTGCATTCAAAAATATATAAACCCCCCTCAAACACATGTACAGACACATACACACATGCATATTTGTAAGTTCACATACAAATAAATAAATACGTAAATAAATAAATGGAAAGAAAATAAAAAAATATTAATTAAAAAATAAAGTAAAAAAGGTACACAGATATGTTGGCGATTTTTAAAATAAATTTTTTGAAATACTCCAAATGTTCCTTTACTTATAATGGTCCATATTTTGATGGTTAATATCACATCAGTATAGTTCCTATTGATCACTGGACTTTGATGGAATTAGTTGAGTTCTCCTCCAGTGAAAGTCCCGCCCACTTCTATAGTTAGATTGATCTGCATCCAGACCACAGAACCTGAGAACCTCATACATTCAACCTGTTATTGATTCTTAGTAGAACATGACGCTGAGACGCAGGGACATTGGAACTATTTTTAATGTGTTTACATCTGAAAGCTTTTACTGTGAAGCTGCATCAGTAGTAGTAGTAGTTTATTTGGTTTTTAATTTAAACGACAAACAAAAACACCATATCCATTGTTCCGTTATACAGTGCAACCGAAGGCTGAAGTAAAAACTTATGTTGTCTAACCCTATTTACAATTAGCATAATGTTTCCACAAGAAAACAAACAAACCAACAAAAACGTCAATGTAATCACTGCTAATTATACAACAGAAGAGAATACAAATTTAATTTTAATTCGGGTAAGTCATGTCCTCATCTCAACCACCAGTATTGATCCAAGTCTTTTGAACAAGTCATTTCTTGAGTTAATCCTGAGCTCTGTATTTATGTATAATAGTTAATTTGTACATCTTTTTAAAAGTTTTAATTGTTTTACACTGTTTTAGTCGATCTTCCAGGCCATTCCACAGATAAACCCCTCTAACGGAAATACATCTACTTTGTAAATTTGTTCTTGCCTTAGCTTTTTTTTTTTTTTTTAATGCCGGAAAACCAGGAAGTTAATTGTAGACATATGATTGTGACAAAGCAGTCGAACCCTAAACAGAACAGATGATAATCACAAACTCTAACTTTCACAGCAGGTGAAATCTAATAAATGTATTTACTACACACTCAGATCAAACACCAGGAGTTGGAGTTTGTGAAACAGAAGGAAAATGATTTGATAAGCAAATTAAATCAAAACAGTGGGCCGTCCTTTGTACACAGTCGTCCTTGGCTGTGTTTGCACGTGTGTCCGTTGGTAGTTAAACGGTTTGGTCTGACAGTGTTTGCTCTGAAATCATCAGTTTGTTTAAGGTGAGCTTTAGTGATCATGAGTCTGCCGTAAATCCGCCTCGTTAAAGGACGCAAACAGCGGAAATATGGACGAGAAGAACCAGTTCCAGTCAAGTTTTATTTACTTTCACAATATCATAGATAAGGCTTTAGTGGATTAATCTGTTTTGTCTTTTTGTTGACCCTCAGTTTGAGGGCACATTTTGTGATTAATCTGAATCATATGGTGCTAATTTTAGTTCTTTTTTTTTTCCAATGTGAGTGTGTTTTTCTGACCGTTCTGGTCTGTAAAAGGACACACTCACTTCCACTCCCATTAAAACACCTTGTTTTCTTTACAATGAACCAAACCAAACCAAACCGTAACGCTGCAGTCGTATGTGTGTCTGAACGACTGGGACAAAAATATTACGAATAAAAGATATTCAAATGAGCCAATATCAATAAACCTTACAATAAATGCAAATCATATCTTTAGTTTTAAGGCTGATTTTTGGTCAGAAGATTATTTTATGATTAAAAATAATTTGCAAAAAGACCCAACAAGACAAAAGCAACTGTAGTCTCTGATTTTCTGACTTATTTTTGCTCATAAAGTCAGCACAGTCTGAGCTCTTATTCAACAAATGAAAACAACATAAAAGACAACAGTTTCTAGGTTTTATCTGTTCTTTATGAGCACAACATGACAAACAGAACATTTCACAAAACAGCCAGTCTCTTGCAACATCAAAACATGCATGAGTAAGACCAGAAATAAAGCAAAAAATATTGAAAATCCCTTGTATTTATTTATTTAAACTAAATATGAGCATTTACCTCGTTTTAATAATTATTAAGATGTAAAATTACACTAGATGTGAACGTCTAAGACAAATTGTCACAGTGTAATATTAAAAATTCTGCTACTTTCATTATCATTTTCATTTGATCGTCACAAGTTTGGTTTGATCTGGTCATCTTAAATCCCTACTTTGTTTTGAGGAGCTCTCAGACCTCACTGTCTCCATTTTCCAGATATTTTCATCCGTATCTTCGTGGCTTCTTTAGATTCACACATTTTTAATCCTCCAGTGGTAAAGTGTCTCAAAAAACACATCATCAAACAGAAAACATCAAACCAAACTCAGTTTTATGCAGACATTGATTCAAATGCGCCTCTTAAACCCAGTTCCCTCTGTGTTGCCGTGGTAACACTACGCAACACTTTTAGCACGACGACTAGACGGCAAAATTAGTCAACAACTAATTAGTAGTTGACAGGTCATTAGTAAAGTCATCCACTTAAGTTTAAGGAAAAAAACATTTATTTTATTGCTGATTAGAATATTTAGTGGTTTGACAAACTTTGAAAAGTATTTTATTGTTGTTGCAATATTTGTTGAATATTGAATTGAATATTTAACAAACTTTGTTATGCATTCTAATTGTTTTGCACTAAATGTTCTTGTTAAAGGAAAGAAAATGTATTTTGTTGTTGAATAAAGTATAAATAAGAGCTTTTTTTTTTCCCTTTTAGATTTCATAATCTGACTATTCGACTTGTAATTACAGTAAATATTAAAAATTATGTAGCTGATATAGTCACTAGTTGCAGCCCTACAGTGAAATAAAATAAGAAAAGGGTAAAAATAAACTACATAAAATAATTCTTGCACATATCCGGTCCTTATTCAGTCAGAATCAGAATACTTTGTTAATATTAGGGGGAAATTATTGTTTGTTTGTTTTTTACAGTAGCTCCATTCAAGTTGAATAAAAAAGTAGCAGGAAACTCAAACATTCACATTACTGCACCTTAGGCTATGTTCAGACAGCAGGTCTTAATGCACAATTCGGATTTTTTGGTGCATTTGTTCATATTACACATTAAATGTGACTTCTGTCAGTTTTGAGTATGAACTGAATGTGACCCTAAAGTGACCCGCATGTGCAAAAGAGGTCCAGACGGAATACATGAGCACGCAGACACGCGCTGTGTTTACGGAAGTGACACTCCTGGGACGCAGAACTGTGACATTTGTCACATTTCAGTGACGTAAAGGTCGATTAAATGCAATCTGGCCGTTCAGACTGAAGTTGCATTGTAAAATATCAGACACGTATCAGATTTTGAACCACATATGAAAGTGGTCTGGGTCGGATTTGAAAAAATCTGACTAGTGCTGTTCAAACTGTCTTTAACTGATCAGATACAGGTCACATATGGGCAAAAACATCAGATTTGGGCCACATTTGGCTGCAGTCTGAATGTAGCCTTAGTCACTTTCACACCTGTATGTATGTATATAGTGTACATTTACTTCCATTTTCCTGTTTGTACATATGCAAATGTTGTATTTTTTCCTCTACTTTATTAGTGTATTCTATTTATATTTAGTGCTTTTATCTCTTCACATTTACCTTTTTTTTTTTTTTTTGCTAGTGTTTTGTTTTGTTTTTTTTCTAAGAGTGTTTTAATGCAACTGAGCTATTGTGACCCAAGTAATTTCACTTGTGCATCAATAAAGTTTGTCTAAGTCTCAATATAACAGAAGAAGAAAAGTCTGTAAAGCTCTAAAAATACAAGCATATATTTATATAGTTCTAAATATATATGTACCAAATACACATATTAAAACACTCTATTAAGGCATAAAATTAGAACAGCAATATGTACAATATATTATCAATATGATAAGGAAATATGCATAAAAAATTGTGCAGAAATATAGTTGTGGGTAATTATAATTATGTGGTCATAAGGTGGAGTTTAACAGTTTGATTTCCTGTGTCATTCGGGGGGTGGGGGGGGCAAAAAAATGATCAGATAAACATACAAATGTCAAATAACTGAACCGATCTATAACATTAGTATCACTAGTGGCTTTTCCATTGGACATCTGCGCAAAACTTTACCGATATTTACTAAATGTCGAAAAAACAAGTGTGTAATGTCAGTTTTTCCATGAAATCACAAATGCGATGATTTGTTTATTATCGCAAGATGACACGAGAAGTCATTCCATAAACATGGAGACGAATGTAAATATGGTGTTGATTTACAGATATATTCATTATTATTAAATATTACCCCTTTAGCTTGTACTAAATTAAAAAATGATTCAGTTTCCTGGTGTGTCCACACATACTGCAACATGTTTCTCTTCTTCTCAACTCTTCTTCTTCGCTTGTTGTAACGTCCGTCAACATCCAGTCTGTTTTATTCACGCGACTTGGAAAATGGTCTTTCCGTTGCAGTTTTACATGATATACCAATTGCGCTACGCCCAGAAAACCACCTCTTGCCAGCGCTAAACTTTTAGTTTTGGTGAAATTGTAATTTTCCTTTAGGCAAATTTTTATGCACAATTTACATTTGCACAATTTGAGGGTCAACGGAAAAGCAACTATGTCACTGTTTCTTCTCCAGCGTCTGTAACTCTAACTCATGTCTTCCTTCTACAGCCATGCAGTCGGCCCAGTGGTACTCGTGGGGACCTCCCAGCATGCAATGCCGCTTGTGCGTTTCCTGTTGGATGTACTGGAAGAAGTACGGCGGCCTGAAGATGCCAAGCAGAGCAGAAGGCCCAGAAGAGAGGACCTCACCCAGCCCCGCAAGCAACGTAAGTCTGGAACCTGTGACTGTCGATCCTCTGGTGTTTGTTCTGTTGAACACACGCTTCATCTCGTCATTCAGTTCATTTGTCTGTTGGTGGTGGGATATAATGATATGATGACGTTCTTAAAAGTGAAGTCCACATTGGCTTTAGTTTAGCTTAGTCTGTTTATTCCATTCATAAAAGAAAAGAAAAGGACAGAAGAAGAAAATCTGCAGCAATAAGTTCACGTTATGAGTGAAAAGAAGCAGAAACATGAACAATGTTATATTTTCCATCTGGATTTTCATGTCTAGAGTAGAGTAGAATAGAAAGTCCAGTCAGTGCAACAATATTAATTTAAAAAAAATAATACATAGGAAATAAGAATAGAGCAACTATAAAATTACAGAAACTAAAAATAAGAAAAGAGAAAATAAAATTTTACAAAATGTAAAGCAACAATAAAACTAAGCATTAAATAAGAATAGACACAATATTAACAGTATGAAACATTATATATATATTTATGAAACAGTATTTTTTTTTTTTTTACTCATTTATTTATTAGGGATCGTGTGCAATTTGAAACACAAATGTTGTCATTTGAAGCATCATACCAGAGTTAGCCTAGAGTGTGTAACAGTATGTATATCCATGAACTCAGTTCTATATAAAATAGTGTGAAATTTGTGTTTGGATAAATATTTTATTTTCAGTTTTAAATATGCAGTGTGTATAAACATATCAACATACCAGCAGTATATAGAGACATAATAAAAAACAAGGCGATAGGATAACCTTCTTACTCAAAGAAAAAAAAAGGGTAAAAACAGTGTGTATGGTCAGCACAGATGACTACATTAAGTACTGATATGATCTAAATATGGCTGCCAAATTTTCAAAAAGGTGTTATATCGTTTTTTTGAGAAGTGATTTTTTTTTTCCTGTTCATTTCAAAAGAGCACCTGTCAATAAGAAGAGGGGATATCAGATTTCCATGACAACACAGTGCACTTCTTGACCACGCGTGGAGTATGTTTGGATAAATATTGAATAAATATTCCATTATTATTGCATGAACTTATTGGCTCCTCAAAGATATGACATGAGTGCATATAGAAGGCAGTTGTACGGATCACATGTATACCTTCCGAACGTCTAACCTGCGTAAAAATATGATCCAGATGAGGCTCAGACAGACCCATTAAAATTAAAATCCAATCCCAACACATTCACACCTGTCATTAAGTTGCATTTCTGGTTCATTTCTGTGCTTTATATTTTAATCCCAGGTGTAAATGTTGACTTTGAGTCTAGTTTAACAAAACCTGATGCATCTCCACACTGTCAGAGCTGGGTCTGATCAAGCGGTAGCATGTGGACACATTTGGTGTTCAACAGTCTCTGTCATGTAAGCAGAGTAACTTATATGCATGTATTAGACATATTTGAGTAGGTATTTATAAGCTCTTTAACATGATGTATTACAACATTTGGGGAGGTAAAATTTTTAGATGAAAAATGTCAAATTACTGCTCAGTAACACGTGGACAAGAAACAACAGAAATTAATATCAAGTAGAGGATAAAACCTTTTAGATATGATGTTCAACTATGCTGAAAATAAATTTTGTAGTAAAATATTTAAAAGTCTGTGTTTTATTGACACGAGAATGTGTTAACGTGGACAGGTTGCAATATCAACACGTGAACGACTCTTTGCCGTCGTATGCATCACCCAAAATGTATCAAAAGATCCTTACTTTCTCAAAGTTTCACTCAAATATCTGATTTAAAAGTAACTTGAAAATTAAAATTTGGTATTTTTGTGGAAGCACATGGACAGGGCCTTCTAAGCAACTCACTGTAAGCAATGTTCAAACTCATAAACATCAATAATATTCGCAAAATAATGAAAATCTAATACTTGAAACGTAACAATCTATATTTATTCAGCAGATTGAATAAATGTTCACATTTTTTAGGTGTAATTTTTAGCATCAAATTCAGGCTATGGTTTAAAAAGTACAATCGATAAAATCGGTTGTAACCTTTTCTTCTACAAGTGGTACTTTTAAAAAGCGTAACAGTCCCATAAAATATAGATCTTTAGCTAAAAAATGAGCCACTTGATAAATGATGTGTGCGAATTCCTGTTTTCCTGTTGATGTTCACTTTCGCTTGATCGGACCCAGCTGTAGACTGGTCTCCATCGTTGTTCTGTGCAGGGCTTCACCTTTTCTGGGCTGTTTGGACTTTTCTTGGGTGTTACTGAGCACAGGATGTAAAAATGAATAATTAGAAAACAACAGAATAGTGTCAGGAGGGAAGTTGTTTTGGTGGAACATGAGGAGGCGTGTTGTAGACTTAAAACGACTAAAGCTCTACAACAGAAAAACAGCTCTGTGTTAAAACCGACGTGCTTTTTAATCTTAGAGTTGTAGCTCAGAGGTTGTTTTTCAGTCATATACAGAGGAGGGTTTAAAAGGTGTAATGCGCAGATAGTCAGTCATTAACACTATTTATGTGCCATTTTCTAAGGTTAGAAAAGGGCTGTAGAAGATAAAATAATACATGATGTAAGCAGAGTTAATTCACAATATGAAATTAATACTAAGGGATACTTGAATATGTAAATACAGAACGACTTCCACAAATACATAAAACAGACAAACCATCATAAAATACTGATTTGAAATATAATCACTGTCATAAACTAGACGTCCGTACATGTCCTGAAGGAAATGTAACCCGTGTGCTTTCCTCTTGCCTGGTTGGTGGACGTGTGGCCAGGTGCGACGTAAAAGCAAGAAATAGCACCAGAGACGGACTGGTTCTAAAGAACTGCATGTATTTTTCTGAAAGTTTTGTTGTTCCACATTGCGTTTGTATGTACAAGTTATTTATGAACAAAAAATGTTTGTAGAACTGCGCATCAGCACAACAGGAAAGAAAAAAAAAACATGGATGAGTCGAATTTTTGACAGTTTTTCAACAGATAAACTTACAAATGACATCAGATTGAGAACATTATTTCTAATCAGTTAATCAATTAAAAAAAATAAAGCTGCAAGCAGCATTGGTCGGGACCTCACGCTTTGACCCGGTTCCGCCTCCGTCCATGTGTTTTTCTTTTTCTTTCTTTTTTTTTGCAGTTATGCAGTATGTGTGTGGTTATAGGTGATCAGCTCTCAAAGTCAGTGAGTTTTAAGACGCCTGAAAAAACCTGATGAAGTCTGATTCCTGTGGGCAACGAGTTCCATCCACAGCTTAAGAGGCATGACCTGAAAATGCACAGTTAGGTGTCAAACATGCGGCCCGTGGGCCCAAACCGGCCCGCCGAAGGGTCCAGTTCGGTGTTCGAGTGACATAAAGTAACAGAAACCTATGTAGGATTATTTAGAGAGATGCGGAGTATTCCCAGTTTTACATAAAGTGGTCCTAGTTGTACATGTGTAGTTCCAATAAATAAATAAAAAAAAAAAAACAGCAACACATGCAGGATGTCAAACAGAAATAAGTTATTGTAAGACATTCACTGTTAGTTTGTTACAGTCAAGATGTTAATTCCATCTGTTGAGCATCATTTAGATCACAGGTGTCAAACATACGGCCCGTGGGCCAAAACCAGCAGATATTAACAATCAATGAGGTTGAAATCATTTTAGTTCAGGGTCCACATAGAGACCAGTATGATCTAAAGTGGGTCAGACCAGTAAAATACGATCATAATGACAACTCCTAATGTTTCCTTTGTTTTTAGTGTAAAAAAAAAAAAAGTAAAATTACATACAAATATTTACGTTTACAAACTATACTTTCACAAAAAATGTGAATAACCTGAACAAATATGAACAATATTAAATGTCTTGAAGTAAATGCAATATTGTACTAATATTATACATTATATTATTAAATGTTTTGTGTATTTGTAGCTCCACTGTGATCTGTAAGTGGTAATGTACATGTGGAAATGATAAACTGAGGCAAAATATTGTTCAAATAAATTTTAGGTTGATGTTTTTCACATTTGTTTTATTAGGATAGTATGTAGATGTAAACATTTTCACAGTGGAATTTTACTTTTTTCACTCCAAAACATAGAAAAAAGCTTGGAGTTGTCATTATTTATAGGTTATTATGTTATTATTTTGCTGGTCTGGTCCACTTTAGATCATATTGGGCTGATTGTGGAAAAGAGGTAGACCAATATTGATTTTTTCCCAATTTTGGCCTTAATTTAATTCTTTTTTTAAAGCCGATATTTGATCAGTAGTAAAAATGTTATAAGATATTTGATGAGGCACCTGTGTGGGCAGCACTTGAAGTTCAATAGATGTTAAGAGTGCCATATGTACGTGTATTTATAATTTCATTTATATTGCTGCATAAAAATCTTATGAGTGTTTCAATTGTATTTTATTGTCCATGTGCTTTAACCCATTAACTCCCAGTGCTACTTTTGTGGCACTTCCCAAATGAATTGTTCTCTTTATTTTAACCATTTCTCATAATATTATGGTCTGTACTTGGTGCTTTTTCTGTGACAGTCATGTATTTTCCTGTGTTTAATTCACTGATCATGTAGATGTTCACAAAAGCTCAGAGTAAAGTTGAGGGTTATTCTGTCAAAAACAGACAAAACTGAAGTAAAAGTGACTTTAGTGTGTCCATCCACTGTCACTGATTCAACTCCATGGGTTTTACTGGTGAATCAATGTTGTAGAAGATGACAGTGTTTCCACGGTAACTATGGAGCCTCTGAGCATCCAAATGGGTCATATCTGATGACCATGAAAAGATGCAGAACTGTATTTACACCAGTTATTGACATGGATTGATAGGATTAGTGGATCAACTGGTATTAAACAGTTTAGATCAGTAGATGGTTTGTGTCACCGGCAGCTGTTTGGGTCTTTATGGGTTTAAAAAAAAAAAAATGCCTTAAATGTCGGCCTCAAAAATCAGCTGTAGATATCGGCCATTAGAAAACCCCATATCGGTCGACCTCTAATGTGGAACCTGCACTAAAATGACGTTGACAAACCTGGTTTAGACAGAGGAAGAGCAGTGAAACTGCAGGAGCAGAACAGCAGACAGACCGACCTCTGTTCCGCCAGCGTCGGCTCTAGAACAGACAGACAGGTGTCACAGTGACGGATAATGAGCGCCATCACCTCCTCAGCTGTCAGTCCATCTAATACTGCAGTCGGGATGATCGTAAGTGCTGCTTTTATGAGCTGTCGCAGACCCTCGAACCCCCGCCTTCATGTTCTTCTTCCTGTTTGTTCCCAGGAGTCCCGCCCCCGGGGTCACGGCCCTCGCCAGTCCAACCACATGGTGCCCATGCGTAACAGCGGCAGCCCCAAGTCCTCCATGAAGACCAAGCAGGCTTTCCTGCTGCAGGCCACCCGCCTCACCAAGCTGGCCCGGCACATGTGCCGTGACATCATCAGGCTGCGCCGTGCTGCGCGCCGGCCCTTTGTCCCCATTAACTGTGGGGCCATAAAGGCAGAGTGTAAGAGCTCTTTCAATTCCTCCTAACTTCTGCCACATGGACACACAACGCAGATCCATATGCAACACACACGCACACACACACACGCGCACACACACACCCTCACCCTGACTGCCCTTATCAACCCCCCCATCTCGCCCTCTGCCCTCCGTCTGTCTCTTTCTGTTTTTATTATTATTATTGTTATTATTATTTTTGTTTTTGTATTCTCCCACCCCCTGTTTCCAATAAAGACTGCCTGTCCTCATAACTCTGAGTTCTGATCATCTTTTCATTTGTGCTTTTGTTTATTTTTTTTATTCTTTTACGGTTCTTAGTCTAAAAGCCATTGTTGTTGGGTTGATACACAGATTTCTTGGTTAAACAGGGCTATTGTAAAAACACACACACACATACACTATATGGACAAAAGTATGTGGACGTGTTGAATTCAGGTGTTTCTGGGAAACAAAACGATAATGACAAACGTCAGAACATAGTTTTCTATTGGGATGAATATCATTTCATTGGTTAGTTTTGCTTCAGAGATGGTTTTGACTTAATTTCTCTCAACATTGATTTTTTTTTTTTTAAATCAAAGGCTGTGATTTTTAAATGTTCTTCCTCTAAATGTCTAAAATATTTTTCATGCTCTGACTGTAAATAATAATTTTCTACCACAACTAACCATCTACTTTCATCACATCTGACTTTTGGGAGAAAAATCTCCCATTAAACTTTAAGGAAATATTGCTGTTTCTAAACTATATGGACATAAATATTGGGACACATCATGCCTACAGCTGTAAGATGTCCTGTTTATGAGGATTTAACATAAAAACATCAATATTTCCTTAAAGTTTATTGTGAGATTTTTCTTGGTGAGATGTGAAGAAAGTATTATTTACAGTCAGAGCATGAAAAATATTTTAGAAATTAGAGGTAGAACGTTTAAAATCATAGTCATGGATAAAATAAGTAAATAAATCAGTGTCAAGAGAATTTGGCATTTTGGAAGCAAAGACAATTTAAACCAAACTAACCAATGCAATGATATTTATCCCATAATATAAACTATATTATAACATTAGTCATTATTGTTTATATCCCAGACCCCTGTTAGAAAACAAACACCTGAATTCACATACTTTTGTCCACATACGAACACACCTGCCATCAACATGTAGACGATCATAATGGAACCTGGTAGAACTCTACTTTAGTCTGAGCCATAATTTGCTGAATTTAGATGTAGAGAAAATGTATTTTACTAAGAGAAGCTCTATTTTGCACCGCGCCCACTCTGTGCTGTGACGGCTGGACGCGTTTTCAGCCGGGAATGTTTCCACGCTGTCAGATTCAGGATCATTTCATGTCCAACTGAACCTCAGCTCCACGATGATCGCAGTTTGTTTCCGATGCCTTTAACCTTGTGTGTTTCTGTCACAGTTTTAGACCCAAATGTCTGGATTGATGATGAGCTTTAGTCAGAGTTAAAACTCCTGATTGAGTGACATGAAGAGAGGACTTTGTCTTTACTGCTGGCAGATCACGCTCACCCATAAGGAGACTCATCTGCTGGATCATGTCCCCTTTAATCATCAGTAAACGGTCCCTCACCATGTCCATGCACTCAGCTGTTTCCTGTCCGAGTCATGCAATATTCATACAGATCCATCCTGTTGCCTCTTCTGTCTTGTAAACCCCCTTCGAACAGTGGCCGCATCCATTTCTGATGAGATTCTCCTCACGCAGAGCCATACCTCCTCCCCTCCACTTCGTCGCCTCCTTTTTGTTTCCCTAACGGTTGTTGCAATATTTCCATCTCATCTTCTACCTCTACCTCTTCGGGCTCTTTTTCTTTTCATCACTGTGTGAATGTTGAGCGTAGACTCCAATAAAGTCGCACCTGAAAGCATCTCTTCCGAGTCCTTGTGCTTCATGTGTCCGTGTTATCTGTCCATCAACTCCACCACACTCTGATTGATGTGACTGTTGAGCCCAGAGGAACCACAAAAAAAAACAAAAAAAAGGGGGTGGACGCCTCCTCCCTGGCATGGACTCGACCTCCAATGCCTGCTGTCATCATAAAACTCATATTTTCTGATGTATGTGCATTTACAAGTGTGTTTTATTTTGGATATGTGTGCATGCAGGCATGTGCTGACATCATCATGTGCATGTGTGGACATCCATGTCATCCCCGGAACGTAAGTCACTATTATAACACACCCAGAAGTGGTTCATTTGCATTAGTCGTGTTCATTTCAGTGCATTCGTTGACACCAGGCAGATAAATGCTGCTTTCCATAAAAACAGAATCTCTTGACACAGTTGCTTTTTTTTTTTCTCTCCCCCCCACCCCCCCACCCCACTGCATGAGTCTGCAGATCAGTATTTAGTATTCTCAGACGGTCTCCGAGTCGATAGAAGAAGCAGAGGAGACACGCTGCAGCGCTGAGTAAAAAGTGTGCCTGTCTGTGTGTATGTTTAATTTAGATATGTTAAGGGTGTCTGAAGGGCAGGGGACGCGCCTACCCAAAACCAGAGCCGCCCCAAGGAGCACTCTGACCAGTGTTGTGCAGTTTCTAGGTAAATCAAAGCATCATTTTCAGCATAAAACGCCACAAAATCCCCCCAAAAACCCATAGAAACTGTGGTGGTGCTGTAAGTTGTGGTGTTTCTTCCAATCCAGAGTCGCGTCCGGCCGCCCACGCCCCACGCTCCCACCGCACCCCGGGCCTGCAGACCCCTCCGCCTCGCCGCCTCCTCTCCTCTCTCCCCCACGGCCCCCACGGCATGCTGGGAAAACGCAGCTACCACCACCACAGCAGGGCTGAGCCAGATAGACGCTCAGGTACACACACACATGCACACGTTTGACTTATCTTTCAATAAGACTGTTATTTGCTTAATTGAATCCTGCCTGGATGCGGAAAAAGTATTATCCCATGTCTGTTAAACACCCCCCCCACAAATTGGAAAATGCCTCCTCTCATGCTTTTTAACCAAGTTACTTATGATGTGAATGAACCTGGGGACCAAACACTGTTGATAACCAATGTTCTTGTCATGGTTTTTGCTTGATAAAATCAGATTAGAGGAGATACACTCGGACTTGATAACCCTTTCTGCCATTTCTTATCTAAACTAGCTCGTTGGAGAGAATGACAACTAATTCTAATGAAAACGAATCGGCAGATGGGGGTCATTTGGATAATTTGGATGATTCAACTTCAGTGTGACACTTTGTTTTTTATTGGTAACTTCATTATTTTTACTGAAATTGAAACACAGTCATTATGTTGCACTTGTTACTAGGAAAAAGAAATAAATAAACCACAACTGACCAGATTTCCTCATCGAACTTCGCATCTTTCTCTCATTGTCACCGCTTTTTTTGTTGCAGAGAACCCAGGTTCAACAGGGGCACCCCTCCTGGTACGTGAACCACATCTCCCCCCCTTTCTTTCTTTAATTAACACCCCTGGAATGTACTTTGACTTAAGTACGAATCCGAGGTACTTTATAGAACTATTCTGATTTTATGCAGCTTTATACTCGTACTCCACTGCA
This sequence comes from Apogon hyalosoma, assembly GCA_037367295.1. Lineage (NCBI taxonomy): Eukaryota > Metazoa > Chordata > Actinopteri > Kurtiformes > Apogonidae > Apogon > Apogon hyalosoma. Next base: position 482,909 of record JAPQRP010000013.1, on the reverse strand, counting down.
TCTCAGAGGCGAACATGGAACCCAAGAGTCCACTTGGTTAATAAGGATCATAAAACATCTGAACAATGACCAATAATAAAAATATCTCAAAATGTAAATGGCAAAATAAATCCTTTTATCTGCCGTCCCCAAACTAGGTCATGGAGCTGTTACAATGCAACGATATAATGACGTGAATTTATTTTCCCCATTGAAATAGTAACAGGAAAGGGTTTATGGATGTTGAACTGAAGAGGAAAGCGATGTAACAGGAGATAAACCGTGAAACAAGACGTAAATGAGGATGAAATAAAAGATCCAACAAGATAAAGAATGATATAAAAAATACAAGATGAAAATAAGGACAAAAGTAAAAATGTAGCAATGAAAACAACATAAAATATAAGATGTAACAAGATGCAAATTAGGATAAAAATAAAGATGCAACAAGATAAAGAATGATATTTAAAAAAAATGCAACGAGATGCAAATAAATTAAAAATAACAGCGATGTAAAAAGTGTGAAAATATAAGCTGTAACAAAATGAAGATGAAGTAAAAGATGCAACAAAGTAAATAATGACATAAAAATGCAACAAAATGACGAATAAAAATGTAACAAGATGCAAATAAAGAAAATAAAAATATAAAAAGTGTAAAAAATGTAAGATGAAAATGAAAAGTTATAATGAAATATATGACATAAAAATGCAACAAGATGACAAGAATGTAAAAGACATAAGATGCAAAAGAGGATTAAATAAAAGATGCAACAAGATAAAGAATGATATTTTAAAAAAAGTAACAAGCTGCAAATAAAGAAATTACAAATGTAACAAGTTTAGCAGCAACATAAAAAATGTAAAAATCTAACATGAAAATGAAGTAAAAGATGTAAAGAAATAAACAATGACAAAAAATGCAACAAGATGACGAGAATAAAACGTAACAAGATGAAAAAAATAAAAAATATAACGTAACAAGATGCAAATTAGGATAAAGTTAAATATGCAACAAGATGATGTAAAAAAAAATGCAACAAGATGAAAATAAGGACAAAAGTAAAAATGTAGCAATGAAAACACAAAATACAAGATGTAATGATGCAAATAAAAGAATTTAAAATGTAACAAGTTTAGCAGAAGCGTAAAGTGTAAAAGTATAAGTATATAATAAGATGAAATAAAAGATGTAACGAAATAAACAATTACAAAACTGCAACAAAATGACAAGAAGA
>JAPQRP010000013.1:403697-413834 GCA_037367295.1 Apogon hyalosoma | reverse complement strand
CTCCTCCCCTCGGCGCTCAGTATAAACCTGTACACTCCACGGCCTACCGATTTAGCAGTATTGGCTTCTGGCTGAAACCCCGCCCCCTCCGCCCTGACCCCGCCCTCTTCACGTCACCTGCTTCCAGTGGACGAACTGACAGAGGGAGGCAGAGGAGCCCCTCTGATGGGCAGCTGTGGTCACACACTGCTCTGTCTTCAGGCCTACTCCACCTACAGACTCAAAACACACTCTTTTGTGTATCTGTGTGTGTGTGTGTGTGTGTGTCAGTCAGTGTGCGTGTGTGTGTGTGACCAAGTAAGAAACGAGTCGTCACTACTGAAATGTCTGGTTTTGGCAGTGGTTAATACTCGAATGTTAGGCCGTTTATCAGCATGTTCAGCAATATTAGGTTGTACAAACCAGTCTGGGTACTGTCTAACACCTGGGCAGCAATGGACACAGACTGGAGCATCTTTTTTTTTTTTTTTTTTAACATCATCCAGGGTTTGTGCAGGTTTTTTTTAAACGTGGTTGAATGAGGCACTTACCCAGTTTGGAGAAACAGACCAAACGAGTAGACGGGGACACATTTTAACCACTAGAGCTGCAGCTAAACAGTTATTTCTCAATTAAATACTCGATAACGTTACAAAAAAATGCTGATAAAGTGTTTCTCAAAACCCAAAATAGTATATAACGACTCAGATAAATTCAGTTTAGTCTCAGCATGGAGGAAAGAAACCAGGAAATATTCGCTTTTAAGGAAATAGAGAATCATCACAGCTCTGTTAGTATCCAAAAAAAAAAAAAAAAAATCAGTATCCGTTTCAATGCACGTTACATTAAAACATCTAAAAATGACCAAACCTGTGTCATATACAGTCCTGTGTAAAAGTCCTGTAGTAAGTGCAATTTTAACAGTATTCTGTTTCGGCTTCTTATTTATACATGCACATCTAAACACAGTGGATCTACAAATACACATAATATGTAGTAATATGTATAATATTGATGAAGTTGTGCGTAATTTTCTTTAGACATTTCAGGTTGTTCATATTTGTTCCGATTATTCAGGTTTTTTGAAAAGTTTACTGTGTTAATGTAAATATTTTCATATAATTTTTTTACACTAAAACAAAGAGAAGAATTTGGACTTGTCATTATTTATAGGTTATTATGGTTATATTTAACTGCTCCAACCCACTTTAAATCATATTGGTCTGTATGTGGAACCTGAACTAAAACGATTGTTAATATCTTCAGTGTAATTTTTACATTTTACAAATTCATCCCAGGGGCCGGACTGGACCCTTCAGCGGGCCGGGTTTGGCCCACAGGCCATATGTTTGACACCTGCGGTCTAAAGTATGTTGTATTCTTCCTCCGGTCTGTTTTCCCAAACTGCAGGTACTACTGCAGGTACTACTGCAGCTCTTCTGCAGTGGAACAGCACCTCATCAGACCCTTCAGAATATCTGCACTAACCTGTTCAACTCATATCCTTGAATCTGCATCACATCCATCTGATCCAAACAGACACAGAAGTAAACGTATAGACCTCCAGATCTACAAAAACTAAATGTTGCAACTAGGGGTGCGACGGTACACGACGTACTGTCGTACCGAATGTTACGCCCCTCACAGTTCGGTACGGCTCATTTTCCATTTTCAAATGACATTTCCAGACAACTTGTGATTATATTAGAGCTTTTCAAGATGAATGACTAATGGAATTCTACTGTCATTGGTTGGAGCCGGACGCGGAACCTGTCTAGAGCTGGACACGATGGAGCCCGGCTACCCTTCTCCATATCAACATTAGTATCCACATTAGCAAAACCTCCTCTGTCGTCGCCATGGTTGTTTGTGTTGACTTTCTTCTTCTTAAAAAATCTTTACTCTTTTCATGGCATTCGGCCAGTATGGTAATTAAAAGCGGCGCCCTCTGGTGGATTGATTGAAAAACGCTCATTCCAAAGTACAGGACACATTATTATTATTATTATTATTATTTATTAGTACTTTATTTTACCAGGTAAAATCAGTTGAGAACAGCTTCTCATTTACAGTGATGACCTGGTAAGAGGCCTCAACAGACAAAAACAAAGACAAAACAAAGCAAAGGGAAACGGCACAGAAGAATCCAAGACTCTCAACCAATGGTGAAGAGACCGTGAAGTCAAACCCAGCTTAAATAACTACAGGAGTGTATGTGAAGAGAGCAGAAGGGGAGTAAACGTGCAACAGTCAGCGAGGGAACGGTGTAGTTTGTGTTTAAACATACGGAGTGAATGGACAGCTGAGCGTTAACGTGACAACATTAGAAACAGACGTACCTATTTACGCACGTGAAGCGAACATAAATAAGGGTCTCCGTCAGCTCCCAGTTACGTTTCGGCGCACAGCCGGGCTCCAGCCAGGTTCTGCGTTGAACCGCACCGTGAACCGTGACTCAAGAACCACGGTACGTACCGACCCGTGGACGACCTGGACCGTTGCATCCCTAGTTCCAACCGATGACTGTTTTGTAGATGGACTGGGTATTGAACACGAGGAGCTGTCGCTGATCCAAAAGTCACCAGAATGTATTTGTTTCTTAAATTACTCGACCTGATCTGCGTGGAAGCCCTGGGTCATTCAGTCTTCAGTCCATCCAAAGCTTATTCCAGTATTTCAACATAAACTCTTTGATTAGAAACACAGTGATTGTAAACAGTCCACAGGGCTGGGCGATAAACCACAAAACCACAAAATATGATCCTGCTATTTTATTTTTTTTATTTTTTAGATTACTGCCATCCTCTGTGTAATGACAGATGTCGTATTACCTTTAAACAAAGGAGAACAAGAAAAAACACCATAGTGTTACATTTTTTAATCAACGTTTTAACATCGAATCCTGATTTTACGAGGTGTACTTGAATGCAACATTACATCTGAAAGTGTGTTTTGCTGCAGCACAGACTCGTAGCGCTGGTTTTTCCCTCATGACTACTTTACACAGACGTTTACCCGCCAGTTTAACTCATCACATGGAAAATCTACCTGGTTTGTTTCTGTCGGTCGGTTCCATATGGAGTCAAAATGACCACAGTGGTTTTCCCGCCCAGCCCTGGTTCATGAACGGAGCTCAAACTCTAAAACTCTCTTACCTCATGGTTTGGTTTCAGCAGGCGGTGTTTTTTCTTTTTATGTTTATTTTTTCTTTGTGTCAGGGAGGTTGTGAGTGTGTTTAACGCCCTGTACCCACTGGCTCTGGTAATGCATGCACTGCACTTATCTTTTCAATATCTAAGGCACTTAACTATCGGTGGGGAAGTGATGCTAAACACTGTGTGTGTGTTTGAGTGTGTGTGTGAGACTGAGTTGTATTTGTACATGGTTATGTGGGCCAAATCTGTCCCACGCAGATACATGCAAGTTGACAAATAAACAATTAAAACTAATTTGAGGTTTAATGCTAAGCTGTGTGTGTGTTTCTGTCCTATTGACGTGCCTTCACTGTGTGTCTTCGTAGGATTCATAGACGTAGTGAGTAGAGCTGGATCCGAGGGCTTCTTCAAACCCTCAGTGTGTTGTAAAGTCCTGGTTGTGCAGATCTAGGTGATCTAGTTCTAGACGTGTCCTCAGGCTACGTCCACACTAACACGACGCTGTTGGAAAACCTAGCGTTGAGTCTCGCGTAGACTCGTCTCTATAAGCCAGGGGCGTCCAATGCCCGGCCCGTGGGCCAAAACCGGCCCGCAAGAGGGTGCGATCGGGTCCTTGGGAGGAAATTGTGAAATGCAAAAATTACGCTTAAGACGTTTTAGTTCAGGGGGCACGTACAAATTCAATCTCACGTGGGTCGGACCAGTAAAATATTATCAGAGTACCGTACTTTCCGGACTATTGGCCGCACCTGACCATAAGCCGCTCCCTCGCTTCAATCTGCCGTCTCCGTCTTACCATCGATTCAGTGACGCCAAGCTAGCGTGCAGCAGCTCTATTTCCTTCTTCGACAGCCGGATCGATCGTTAGTCCGTGAAACATAAATTAGCCGCGTCATTGTTTTGAGCCGCGGGTTCACAGCGTGTGAAAAAAGTAGCGGCTTATGGACCAGAAATTACGGTAACCTAGAAATATTGATTTAGTGTAAAAAAAAAAAACAAAACAAGAAAATATTTACATGTACAAACTTTCCTTTCACAATAAAATGTGACTGACCTGAACAAATATGACCAACCTGTAACGTCTTCAGAGACTTAAGGACACTTGGAGATTTTCTTGTGATCAGACAAGTAGAGTTGAGGGAAGACGCTTTTACCTGCTGACAGTTTCAGCTGTAGCTTCAGCCTTCATCAGAGCTGTCAAATGCTTCCCGGTGTGACGTGTCTAAAAACAGCTGATCGGGCCGGGAAACTTTTCAAGATAAAATTTCCCAACTCAACTCTACTTGTCTGATCACAAGAAAATCTCTATGAACATTTGGAATGGAGGACATGATGAACAGTGTAGACTTAAGTAGAATTTGAAGAATATTCTGCCTGTTACTAAATGTTTTGTGCCTTTACAGATCCAAAGCTGAGGCAGAATATTGTTAACATTGCACTTATTTTCATTAAGTAATTTCAGGTTGTTCATGTTATTCGCATTTTTTAAAGGATAGTGTTTAGACGTGAACATTTTCCTTAGTGTAATTTTAGTTTTTTCACCCTAAAATATAGAGAAACGTTTGGAGTTGACCTTGATTATAGGTTATGTTATTATTATTTTAATTTTGATCTTTTATTCTGGCCCACTTGAGATCATCTTGGGCTGACTGTGGCTCCTGAACTTAAATCAGTTTGCTGTAAACTGTCATTCTGAAATGGGTATGGTTAGCATGTGTTTTAAAGAATCACACTCGTCTTTGGTGTTGGGGAAAACGTGACTCGTATGAAAATAAATAAATCCTGCTCATAAAAAATAAATAAAAAAGACTCCGATCGTTGAAGTGGCAGAAGCTCAACAAGCGTCCACACAACTCTGGCCTTTCAGAATCCTAAAACAGACTTTTGGAAATGAGTGACGTTTACACCTAGAAGTCCAAAGCTAGCTTCTTTTATTTTTGTTTTTTGTTTAATTTCTGCTTTTAATCTGGTTCTGATCTGGTCTGGATTGGACTAATACGTCCTCAACTCACTTTGCTTCTGCATAGCTTTTTTTTTTTTTTTCATGCAGTCCACCAGGTTTTATCAGATACTATTTCTTGTTCCATGCGAGTTAAATCAATCATGCGGATCACATTGGTCGAACCAGAATGTTTCTACCAATCATATCGTCATGTTGTGACGCAGCATCAAGCAGAGCCGGAAATCCCTGAAAATGTAGCAGCTAATTTTTGAAGTCAGTTCTATCCGGATAAATCTCAAAATAGCATTTTATTTTGGAAACTTACTTAGTTTTTAAGTCTTATCCTTCTCTTCTGCCACTTGGATGTGGCGTTTGTGCTCATGACAACGTTTATAGTGCGTTGCTATGATAACCAGCTAAGGCAAGGGAGGAACCGCAGCGCACTGATGCCAAAACTGAGCCGAGTCCAGATGAGCTGATTCTGTCCGTGGAAGACCGTTAGACTGCGTTGTCTTCATTTTTAATACCATACATCGGGGGGGGGGGGTCAAACACGCGGCCCATAGACCAAAACTAGACCGCCAGAGGTTCCAATCCGTACGAACATTCGGTGTTATGTTAAAAGGAAGTTTTTCCTTCCACTGTCACCAGTAACAAGTGTTTGCTCCTGGAGGATTCTGTTGGGTTTCTGTTAGAGTCTGGTTTCGACTGGCTCTATATGTAAAGTGTCATGAGATAACTTCTGTTATGATTTGGCGCTATATAAATACAATTTGATTTGATTTGATTTGTTATCAAACTCCAACAGACCGATGTGATCTCAAGTAAAATAATAACGTAATAACCTCTAAATAATAATGGCTTTAATGTGAAAATAATATCACATCATGAAAATATTGACATTTAAAACTATCCTTTCATCATAATGTCAATAACCAGAACCTTATGCTGTTATTTTACTGGTTCGACCCAGTTGAGATCAAGTTGGACTAAAGACCAGAGACCAGCTGATTGGTTCCAACTTCCCAATGAACCAATCAGGGTTGGCTTAAAGTAGAGCCCACTCTGTCCTAGTAGTGCTTACGGATACGACAGTGAACTGAAACGCAAATGGACAAAAGTCTGTGGACACGTTGAATCCAGGTGTTTCTTTTCTAACATAAAGGTCTGGGATACAAAACAATAAGGACTAATGTTATAATATAGTTTTATATTGGGATAAATGTCATTGCATTGGTTAGTTTGGTTTGAATTATTATCTTTGTTTCTAAAATGACTCATATTACGTAATAGTGATGTTTATAAATTAAATGGACGTATTGTCCATGTTTTGATGGTTTATTACATGTAAATGGTGAACAGATATCAGCAGAGGTTTTGTGGAACATTTCATATTTCTAAAAGACTATGAATTCTTGAATCACGGACATAAATAAACTATATGGACATAAATATTGGGACACATCATGTTTACAGCTGTAACGTGTCCTGTTCATGAGGTTCTGAGATAAAAAAAAATCAATATTTCCTTCAACTTTAATGTTAGATTTTTCCTCCTCAGATGTGAAGAAAGTTGATGGTTGGTTGTGGTAGAAAATGATTAGCATGGAAAATATTTTAGAAGTTTAGAAGAAGAACATTTAAAATCATAGCCATGGATCAGTGTTAAGAGAAATTAAGTAAAAACCATCTCATTTTGGACGCAAAGATAAAAATTTAAACCAAACTAACCAGTACAATTGGGTGGATTGTCCTAATGTGGGACTTTTTTTGTATTTCGGACTTCTGTAGTATATTTGATTGATTGATTGACTTTATTAATCCCCATGGGGAAATTCAAAATATTGTCACCGCTGTACAGAAACAGTCACACCACAGCAACAATAAATACAGAATGTAAAGAGCAAAAACTAAGTTAGATTAAAAAGAAAAGTAGAATTAAAAAAAGGCAGGGTATGTGCTCTAGTGTTCTGGTGCCTCAACCTCCTTTATTACATGTTAAACCAACACAGTAATGTAATAATAATCTATATCATAATACTGGAAGGTCTTAGAGCGCCTGTGTGTGAGTGTCTGCACAGTTCTGACAAATGTGGAAGGTTTCACGTGTCCACTTTGGTTCCTACAGCTGAGGAATAGTCCCATCTACACATTAAATAGGACCAATATTTTGGGAGATATTAGTCATTTTGGAATAAAATAACCTTACAATCACGTTGCGTTGGCTATGACGGTTGATGGGAAGCGCAGTACCACGTCCACGCTGCATGATGGGAAATGAAGTTAAAATCAGGAACGACGCATTTGCTGACTTCAGTGCCTAGATATCGGTATGAATATGACCCGTGGTTCCCTACGAGTCAAGGCGCTAGTTTATATTATGGATGTCAACAATTTGTCGACTGAAATTTCACTCTGTGGTGTTAGAAAAAAGTCAGAAATGCCCATTTCTTCTAAACTGCCCTTCTTCAGATCCATTTATTTAATTTCTCTGCAGAATTTCTTTAGTTCTGCTCAATAAATGTCGTTGCCTGAACTGTATCCAGTGGTTCAATAAATCAGTCATTAAGGAATATGACATGATATTATATAAACAATATGTAGCTTTTATTCTAATGGACCCTATTGAAAGAGAAATTCAGGTTCTCAGGAAAATCGCCGCTTCTCAATCGTTAATCGATCGATAAGGTCAGCCAACTAATAATGAATGAATGAATCGATAATTTGCATCCGTGGATTATATATAATGTAAAGTTTGTGTCCCACATTAGGACAATTCACCCTATTTATCACAATTCTGACATTAGACCTTATTGTTTTGTATCCCAGACCCCTGTTAGAAAACAAACACCTGAATTCAACGCGTCCACATACTTTCGTCCACATCGTGTATTTGAAAAACCTGCGACAGTTCCGGTTTCCCTTGACGTCATCGGCTCCGTTAATGTCTCAAACGTCGCAGACACAGATAAAACCCATTAGTGTGGACGTAGTTTCCGAGCCTCGAGGACGTTGTAGTCTGTCCTGGATCCGTAGAAGCTTCTAGAGTCAGAACCTGAACCCACCGTTGTGTTGTTGTTCGAGTCGAGGTCCGTAGACGTAGGGACCCCCTTCTCTCCACTCCTTCCCTGTTTTTCAGTGACAGTTGGCCTCGTGATTCTCCGCAAGGTGAGTCATCGGAGGTCCTGGGTTCTGGTTTTGTTAACGCACACATACCAGGCGGGGGAACCTCACCGTCTTCATCATCATGTTTTGGTTTTGATCTCAAAGCTGCGACAGTTTTGGTCTAAATGTTGGTGTCGGATGGTGAATTCACGGTCAAACCTAACTCTCCTCTCCCTCCATGTTCCTCCTCTCCCCCCTTTTTTGCTCTTCTGTTTCGTTTCTTCTAGAGCGCCGGCGAGCTGGAAGACCCCTGGTAGCCGCGGCGACGACCCCATCCCCGCCCCTTCCCCCCCCGTCTCCTCCTGGCGATCGGTGCGTCCAACCCCAGAGGAGGAGCGTCTCTTCCACCGCGCCATGTCTTTCTCCACTAAAAAAAAAAAAAAAAAACCCACAAAAAAAAAAAAAAAAACCCACAAAAAAATTCATAAAACCAAGGACATGTGTGCGTTGGAGTGCGTGAGTGTGCGTATGTTGGTTGTGCATGTGTGTGTGTTTGCAGCAGTGGGACAAAAGACGACAACCACGACAACAACAACAACACACACGCTTTAAACCTGGAGGAAAAAATAAATCACTTTTCAGAAATGTCGAGATTTTATGAACTGAAACATTGTGATGGTAGAGATAATTTTTACCATTCAGATGTTTTTTTTTTGTTGTTTTTTTTCTTGAATGTTGACACCTGACTTCACAATGACATGAGGACCTAGTGTGTGTGTTTGTTTGTGTGTCTGTGTGTGAGAGAGACATTGCGCGAGTGTTTTTGAAGAGGGCCAAGAGAAGACGTATAGTGGACAAAACAAAAGACTCTATGTAAATCTTCTCCTGGACTTTTTTTTGTTTTTTTTTTGTGTGTTTGCGTTCTCTCGGGTCCGGTAATTGCCTAACAACCCTCGCTTCTCCCCTCTTTAAAGACACACAATGTCTACACACAGACACACACAAAGGACACGCCCCATCCATCATTTCCCTCCCACTTCTACCTGTGCACGTATGTGATGTGCCACCATCGCCGGGCACTGCATGAGGACTTCTTCAGTTCTACATGTACAGCTACGTGATTTTTTTTTTTTGTACTGGAGCAGGAGCGGACAGCCATTGGTTAAACCTGACTGAACCTGAAGGACCTCTGGACTCTGATTGGCTCCTGCCCCGCCGTGTGAGAAGTGGATGGTTTTCCTAATTTTTTTTTTTTTTTCTTTGTTGATTAGGATGACGATGATAATCACGATGGGGGGCAAATGGGAGGTTAAGTAGTTCACCGAAGAGCTGAGCGCAAGTTGGACTCATGGAAATTCAATTGGGCGGAAAAATGTTGTATTGGCAGCGGTGGTTGGAGGGGGTGTTTTTGGCGTCCTACCATCCTCCTCCTCATCATCGTCACAGTTGGACTGTCCTGACAGAAGGAAGGTTTTTCTTTCTTTTTTTTTTTCTTTTTTTAATGTTGTCCATGAGGTTACTAGCTGCTCGCTGTGTAGAGTGAGTGAACTCCCTGTTTTAACCCTGTTCCTGGTTCTCAGACTGCATTGGTAATGTTTGTATTGCTGTTGTTTGATTGCACTCACATTTGATTACAGAAAGCGTCTATATATGAAATAAAATACCTGCCAAGGACCAGTGGTGGCTGTGTTTTCATCCGAAGGGAGACGTGGGTATGACGTCCATCAGCAGCACATTTTACACTTTTAGCATAAAACACAAACAAACGTGACTTTTACCGAACTAAATTCTGTCCATTTCCAGCCGTCGTTTACTCGCTGTGTGCTTTTGTCGTCCACCATGGCCCTGCAGCCCTAGTCACGTGATTAATGTGACGTTGCCCAGTCTTCCTATCCAGCCAATAGCCGGGCCGCAGAATGTTATTGTTCAAACTGCGCATGACGTAGTTTTCAGCCA
>JAPQRP010000013.1:390331-400701 GCA_037367295.1 Apogon hyalosoma | reverse complement strand
CACACACACACACACACACACACACACACACACACACACACACACACACACACTCTCTCTCTCTCTCTCTCTCTCTCCACTCATCCGGCGCAGGAGCCCGGCGGCGCGTGTGACGCGTTTTGCGCATTTCCTGCAGCTCGCGCTCCCTCGCGGATCCAGGAGAGAGATAGAGGACGGGAAGCTGGGGGCGCGCGCGCGAGGACCGAAACGGCAGAGAAAAGCAAACGGGAGCGGAGAAGCGACCGTGATGTGAGCCCGAGAACACCGCAGAGGGGGGGTGAAAAAAGAAAACAAACACACAGACTAAAAGGACAGGAAAACCGAGAAGAACCGAGGGGGCACGCGCGCGCGCACACACACACATCGCTTCGCCCGTGACTTCAGGAGATTATCCCGGACAGGCGCGAGCCCAGACAGGCTGGAGACCGAGCACCGATCCCGGATGGCTAGGCGCGGCCGCTCGCTCTCTCTCCCACCCTGACCCGGGAGACTCACGCACCAGCGCCGCGGGGACGCACCGGGGGCTTCACATGATCCGGAGCGAAGCCCGTTGAGCCGCGTCCCCCCCACCCCCCCGGAGGCGTTCGTACCCCGGCCTCGTTTCCGCCGAAATCTGGGACCGACCGTAAACAAACAGGGCTCCGGTGGCAGAGCGAACAGCCGCCGACCTCCGCAGGCTGGGAGTGTGCGTCCGTCCGCGCTGCGTTTTTTTCCAGCCCCGTGGGGACCCGTCATCTGTGCGCGTGCGCGCGCGTGCGTGCGTGCTTATAACGCTGCGTTGATATGGCCGCGTTAGACTGAGAGTCCGCGGAGCCAGCGGCATTATGGGATGTAGCTGGACTGTGCAGTGACCCCGCTCATTGGAAGGAAACAGTCTGTGCACAGGAGCAGGAACAGCCGGACCAGCACACACACGCACGCACACACACGCACACGCGCGCACACGCACGCACCCATCCGTCCACGGACACACTCCCCTGCAGCCATGCCCGTGTTCAGTGGGCTGCTGAAGGTGCGAGTGTGTGAGGCGGTGGACCTGAAGCCCACTCCATGGGCCCTGCGTCACGCCGTCGGAAAGAGCGGCTCCTTCCTCCTGGATCCCTACCTGGCTCTGAATCTGGACCAGACCCGGTTGGGCCAGACCGCCACCAGGACCAAGACCAACAGCCCCGCCTGGCACCAGGAGTTCTGCACCGAGGTCCGCGAGGGTCGGAGTCTGGAGCTGTCCGTGTTCCACGATGCGCCCATCGGATATGATGACTTCGTGGCCAACTGCACCATCCAGCTGGAGGACCTGCTGCAGAACGGGACCCGGCACTACGAGGACTGGGTATGTGGTTCTGATGAGTCCAGCCCCCTTCCATTTCAGTCACATCAGGCTTCTTGAGGTGGAGGAAAGTGCATAAACAAAGGCAGGCCTCCAGTTGCAGAAACAGCTGATCGATTGTGTGCTTGAAATGCTTCATATCTTGCATGTTACGCCCTGGGAAGCAGAGCTGGGTGTTATTTAAGGCCGCAACTACCAGTACAACCCATTATTTATCATATGTGTCTGCTAAATCCTCATTTTATCTCCTCATTTTGGGAAAAACTGAAAGGAAGTGTTGCATAAAAGCTGGAAACCCAACAACATTAGGTAGGAAAGGAGGAAAACCAGCAGATTTTGCAGGTCAGAAGCAGCACGTTTTGGTCATTTTGTCCTAGAAGTTCATGATCGATATCCTACACTTGAATCTCCTGTTGAACGCGCCACTGTAAACAGTTGAATACCAGTGTTAATGACGCCTGCGATGTGTCGTCTCATCAACACAAAAGCAGACACACAACCACTTTGCTGATATTAACTCATCCAGTGTTTGCTGCAGTGATTGTGGAAATGTGTTGTGATGCACATGCGGGTGTTTAAAACAATCACATGGCTGATGTTCAGTGTCAGTGCAGTGTTTTTGTTGTTATTTATTCTCTCTTTCAGTGCCAGAGAAACCAAGAAACCTTCATTTTTAAGCAAATCTCTGCAGAACCCTGAACGTTAGTTGTGTCGATGCATCCTTTTATTAGGGTTCGGTTCAGTCTGAGGCTGCACGTGAAGCTGCTGAACGAGGCCTTGTTTCTGCTCACATTTAGATGAATTTAAAGGTTGTTTGTCGTTATTCGTCTTGGGAAGCATCTCATTTGTTCAGTTGCTGCTTTGCCGCCTCGTCTAACCCCGGCGTGGCCTCGGAGCGGCTCTTATTGGTAAATGCCTCCCTCGATCATGGGCAGAGCCACGGCGGTCGGACACAGAGTTCACAGCATTTCTCCCTGACAAATACTCTCACTTAACCTTTTATGTTTTAGCCAAATGCCACCACTGAACCTTTGTGTGTGCTGAAAATGCCTAAAATGTGAAGGCGTAATTAGAGGAAAAGCTGCGTGTGGAGAAGGCGTCCTTAATGCTGTCGTCATTATCACCATTTTCTTGCACTGAGTGTCTCTGTATGGTTGGTGAGCATCAAATTTATTTCATGTGTAAAGGTTGAGTTTGGGTCCTAAGTGGAATAATATTTGTGGTTTTTTTTTATTGTTAATACAAGATACGACAAGATGAAAGCGAAGTAAAAGACATAATATGACAAAAATGGGGCAAAAAGCTGCAACAAATGGAATAAAAGATGTAAAAGAGACACAAGAAGATGGAAAAAAGGCTTGAAAAGATGCAGTGAAATGAAAACAATAATGACATGACGCTGCAAAAGATGTGACGAGACAAGAATGACGTAAAAGACACGACTCAAAAACAGTGGAGAAGACCTAAAGACAAGAACGTCATGATGTAAAAGTCGCAATAGGATGAAAATAATGCAAAAAGACAAAATCAGCGTGAAAGATATACGATGAAAACAAGGCGGAAGACGCAAAAAGATGTGATACGACAAAAAGGATGTAAAAAAGTGCAGCAGAACGACAATAATGTGATGGTGTAAAAGGCAGAATGTGATGGAAATGACGTGAAAACAGAAAACAAAACCTTTGAAAAGATGCAAAACGACAAAAACAACGTACTTAAAAGAAAGAATTGGGAGTCAACATGTAACACAACGTAAAAGATGCAAAAAGACAAAGATAACGCAACATAAAAGATGCAAAACAGGCAATTTAAAGGATGCAACAGGACAAAATTACATGCTGATCTAAAAGACATAAGATAAACATGTAAACGATGCACAAAGAATGTGATGAATATAAAAGATGTAACGAAAGGAAGATGAAATGAAAGACAAATGTGACTTAAAATAAAAAAAAAGAGTGGAAAAGATTCAACAGGATGACACCATGTAAAACACATAAAAATACAAAAAAGACCCAGTGGAAAAGATGTAAAAATACAAAAACGACACAATGGAAAAGATTCAAAAATATAAAAACAACACAATGAAAAGACGCAAAAATACAAAAACGACACAATGGAAAAGACGCAAAAATACAAAGACGAGACAATGAAAAAGACACAAAAAAGACAGAAACGACACAATGAAAAAGACACATAAAGACAGAAATAACACAATGAAAAAGACAGAAATGACACAATGTCTAAAATCAGCACAATCTGAAAGATGGAAAAATACAAAAATGATGCACTAATGTAAAAACTGATGAACCTCAGATGAAACCCCTGAGACGTCTGTGTGTGTGAGTGCATGTATGTGTCTGTGAGTGTCTGTGAGTGTCTGTGCGTGTCTGTGTGTGTCTGTGAGTGTCTCTGTGTGTCTGTGCGTGTCTGTGAGTGTCTGTGTGTGTCTGTGCGTGTCTGTGCGTGTGCTCGTCTGATGCTTCTTTCCGCCGTCTTTTCCACCGTCTGCTCTTCTTCCTGTCGGTGCTTAACGCCGTCGTCTGTCACCTCGGCGCGGCTCTGGGTTTTAATTGCGCGTCTCTTCGTCTTCTCGGTGAAACCGGACTCGTCTGGACACACGTGTTACATCAGATCTGGTCATCTCGGGTCCGGGTCGCCACCGCCGTCGTCGTCTTTTCCTCATTTCCTCACATTCCTCGTGTTTCTCTCAGATCTGAGGTGTAGAATTATACATGAGACCTCACCTCAACCTGCCTCCGACTGCAACGTGAGTCCACGTTCTGCCGACGTTCAGATAAACACACACGTATGGACTGTATGTGGACAAACACACGCACCTGTTCGGGACATATGATCGTCCCGTTTGCTTCGTTTGTCTCTCAGGTTGGTTCAGATAAAGATGCACGAGGTTGATTTAAGGACAGGCGGCTACGAGGACGACACGCAGGTGAAGAACCGGGTCCTGTTTGAAGACAACCCTTTGTCAGAATCAGAATAATTGAATAATTCAGGGGCGAGTTTGGGTTCGTTCCAGCTGATCCATCCAAGTATCATAAACAGCAGCAGGAAAGAAGCCATCAATGCACAGGAAACATTACTGAGCAGCTTTTCCAGAGTCAAAAGTATTTTTCTCAAAAAGAGTAAATTTGGAGGTTAGGTAAGTTTGGAGAGCTCTGCCCAAGAGTAACTTTTACTCTTTTTAGAGAGGGGCCACGTGTTATCGGAGTAGAGTGACATTTGCTTCAATTTGAGTACATTTTACTATAAATAAATAAATAAATAAATAAGTAAATAAGTAAGTAAATAAATAAATAAAAAAATGCAGGGTGTGATTTGTTTGCGGGGGTGGTGGAGATCAGCCCCCTCTCTGGTTTTTACATCCCTGCTTCTGCTCAATGAATTTCATCCTTGCTTGTTTTTTTTTTTTTTTTTTGGGGGGGTGGGGGGGTGGGTCAACCAACCAACCAACCAACCAATTGAAATAAGAGGCAGGTTGTGCTGGTTTTCTTCCTCCTATATCCTGCATAATGTTCACCTGAACCCAACTGTCGCAGTCTCAGAATTCGTGAACGTCCCCATGCACTGGGGCGCCGTAAAAGGTGGTGGTGGTGAGGGGGTGCAAATTTATGGGGCCCAGCATTTGTGTGTCCAGTGGATACAGGTTAGAAGTTGTGAAAATAGAGGAACAGAACCAGAAGTTTCACTGGAAAAAATCCAAATCTGACCAAGTGTATTTGTGTCATTTCTAGTCCAAATATCTCATCACACTTAAAATCAGACAGAATCACCTACAGAGGAACTTTTCAGTGAGATAGAAGAACTGATTTATAGACAATAGTAGACAATCTGGAATTCAGCCAAAAAAAATCTGAAAAAACCCAATGGGCTCATGTTAAAAGAGCACCAGTCAAACGGTAGAAAACTGTGGAAGTAATCATAAAATAAGTTATTTGTGTCCGTTTCACCAGCAGCTCTAATGCACGTGAATGGAGCTGGATATAGCACAGTCGTGTAAAATAATCGCAGTTATTTCAAATCGTGCCTTTGTATAATAACTGTGGCGGTAATAAACACTTTGGCAACGCCCTTCTGGATAAGACGAGTTCTGTTTGTGTTACGTTTTCAGTTCAGTCGGTGCAATAGTTGGTGGAAAGAAGAGTTCTGCATGAAAAGCACCATTAGAGGGTGGGGGCTGGACCAGACTGGATGGAGGTGGACAAACCCTGCATTCGGCTTCACAGTCCTGTTGGGTTGTTGACACAGGGCCGTGGTATTAAAGGCTCTTGATGTTGTCATGCAAAGTTTGCAAACAGAGGGAGGATGACGGACCGATATTAGGCACTATTTAAGGTCGACGGTAGTGTAAGTCTGACCCTATATGAGGCCTGAATCAGTTATCGGGGTCATTATTTAGGATGGGTTTAATTAATGCGGGGTTATGTAAGCGTATATCCTACTGGCATACATCAGTACATAAATAGACGAGCAGAGGTCGGCTCTACGTCCACAGTAAGGTCAGAGCGTATGGATCACTCCGCTGATTGACCGCGTCCCATTGATCAGCCAGCCGGCTCGTCAATACTTCTACCTCACAGCGACAAAGCCCCTCCCACTTCCCCTCCATCCTCCCGCCTCCATGACCCTCATCGCTGCCTTTAAATGTTCTTCTCTGCTCCTCTGCGTTCATTTCAGGGTTCCTACGGTCAGGAAAACCCTGAAAAAAAAAAAAAACTCTTCTGATTTTTTTTCTATTTTTGTTATTGTTTTATTTCAGTCTGAAGAACAAACACAGTCCACAGATCCATCCAATCCATAGATCCAACAATCACTCCATGAAACGAAAATTTATAATACAAACTTCACTAATTAAATATTTAATTCACACAGTCAGACTGAAAAGGAGTAGGCTGAAGCCTCCTGCTTAGTTTGCCGACCTTTTATACATGATCTTCCAGCACGTCCTCAATTTTAACAAAGCACAACATTTTCACACCGACAATGAAAACAATATAAATGCTAAAATAAATGTGAAATGTTGCATACAAACTTAACATCTAGTAAGAGTCATATTTGTTTTTCATCAAGGTCTTTTTTATTTTCAATTTTCAAATGCACAACAAGAAACATACAACTTGAACATGAAACAGTTGTAAGTGGTTCCTATCCACCTATCCTAACCCTTAACCCTAACCCACCCCAAATACTGGACCTTTGTTAAATATACATAAAACCAGACTTAAGTACAAAAATATATAAATACCCTTCAAACAAAGTACATGTACAGACACATACATACATATATATGTACACATATACACACTTGCATATCTGTAAGTTCACATACACTTAAATAAATAAATATTAAGTGTCATATTTATAAATGTTTTTTTAAGATGAGAGAGAGAGGTGAAGTAGATGAAGTAAAAACATCAGAAGGGTTGAACACAAAGGGATCCAGAGTTCTGTTTTTGGTACAAATGGACTCACAGCTTATTTTCTAACCTTGTTTAATGAAAATAAGACAAAAAGTCCAGGCGGACCATTTTAGACTCAGGGTTTGAAAGGGTTAAATGACAACATAAATTCATGAAACACCTTTTAATGCAACATTACAAATCAGTACCACATGT
The DNA here is from genome assembly GCA_037367295.1 of Apogon hyalosoma. NCBI lineage: Eukaryota > Metazoa > Chordata > Actinopteri > Kurtiformes > Apogonidae > Apogon > Apogon hyalosoma. The sequence continues at coordinate 393,741 of JAPQRP010000013.1, read as the reverse complement.
TGATATCGGCTGATATGTTTGTGCATCCTTTTTGATTATATTAGATTATATTTTACCACATGTAGCCCAGAACTTCTGTCATTCTAATTCTAAAAATCAACTAAAAACAGAATTGCAGAAACAGCTTATAAAAGAAACTGAAACTAAACCGAAATAATCAACAGAATCAACACTAAGGAGAATATCTTTTGAGGATCTATGTGTCATATGCCTCTAATGAGACCGAGTTTAATTTTAATTTGTGAATCAGCGTCCAAAGTCCAACCAAATGCTCGTCTTCTCACTTCCTCCGCCCTTCTGCCGCCATCTCCTCATCTCCCTCTGTCTCGGCACCATCATACCATCTCCTCTGCTTCCTGTTCTCCTTTGTCTCCGTCCGTCTGTCCATCTGTCCGTCCGTCCGTCTCCCGTGGACCGAAGCGCCGTGGGCCAGGTTCTTGCTCGGCTCTGCGCCGCCGGTGAAACATTAACCAGGCTTTGATGCTTATTAATTGTCCCACTCAGTAATTGAGATGCTCTGTGGAGCCCATCCCCATGGTGACGATGGCAGCCCGTCCCCGTGGCGACAGACTCTCACCCACGGAAACACCAGAGACCGGAGCGGGTGGGTGAGGGTGGGGGGAAACGGCAAAACGAAGTGTCTTTGAGGTTCTTTGGAAGGTGACGATAAATTAAAAAACCCCAAAACACTTGAAGGTATAGAAACCAGCGTGCTTGAAATCCTTGAAAATGCTTGAATTTCAATGTTGTGTTTTGAAGGTCTGAAAAGTGCTTGAATTTTAGTTCTACAGAATTTTTCTCTAGATTTAACTTTTCTTAAGCAATTTATCACTATTTATTACAATAATATAAATAGAAAGTAGTCAAACCTAGCATTAGCATTAGCACATAGTACACATTAGGAACAGTAGCTGAACCGTCAAGAAAAGAGTCAAACCTAGCATTAGCACATAGTACACATTAGGAGCAGTAGCTGAACCGTCAAGAAAAGAGTCAAACCTAGCATTAGCGTTAGCACATAGTACACATTAGGAACAGAAGCTGAACCGTCAAGAAAAGAGTCAAACCTAGCATTAGCGTTAGCACATAGTACACATTAGGAGAAGTAGCTGAACTATCAAGAAAAGAGTCAAACCTAGCATTAGCGTTAGCACATAGTACACATTAGGAACAGTAGCTGAACCGTCAAGAAAAGAGTCAAACCTAGCATTAGCGTTAGCACATAGTACACATTAGGAGCAGTAGCTGAACTGTCAAGAAAAGAGTCAAACCTAGCATTAGCATTAGCACATAGTACACATTAGGAGCAGTCACTGAACTGACAAACCTGGATTCTTCTTGATGCGAGGCGGAAGTGCTAACCACTACGCCACGGCACTGCCAGGTCAAAGGTCAAGCCTTGTAGGAATGCTATATGGAGAGGAAACCCAACAAATCCTCCAAAGGCAAGCCCAAGGTGACAGCAGGGAGGCGTCCATCTGTCTGGACCGGCTGTGGGCACAGTCACACATTGGCCAGGATGGAGTCCAGAACCACAGATCAGCGAGGAACCTGGAGAAGGAAACGGGAAGAGAAAGGATGGAGAGGGAAAAGGACCAGAGTAGGAGAAAGGGAGGACGCACGGTTACACATGCGGCCATTCTGGAACGGACAGGCCTGCGATCGGTGAGATTTTAGCTCGAGCCCTCGGTGAAAGCGACACCAGAAACAGTATCTGACGGAACCTGGTGATCCTCACAGCGCGAACATGAAAAAATACGAGCCAAGTGGAGGAGAGTCCAGCTGATACCGACAGTGGAAAACTGGCAGATGATCCTGCCCTTTGGCCAAAATCCAGTCAATTCATCCTTGAGTCCAAGTGAACGTTTGAGCCAAAATAGGAAAAAAAACCCAAAAAAAACATCCTTGTAGGCTTTTGGAATAGTGTACCTCTATGGGTACGCGTACATGAGGTTACTGTGACCTTTGACCTTTCAGCCACTGAGTCCAGATGAAAGCTGATAGAAATTCTAAAGTTATTCCTGTGATAATCGACCTGAGGGCACTGTGACCTTTGACCTTTGACCACCAGAATTGTTTTAGATTATCGTTGCACTGAAGGGAACATTCATGCAAACTGTTCCTGAGATATCCTGTTTTTGATGCATCTAAAACTGACATTTTATTTATTTATTTTAATAGGTTTTCTGTAAGTAATTCTGTTATAACCCTTAAAGACCCAGCGCTATTTTTATATCAGTTCCCAAATGAAAATTTCTCTATATCTAACCTTTCTGAAGTGATTTATCACCATTTATTTTTAAAATTATCCTCTGTATTTTCTATTTTATCAGTATAAATCAGGTATTTTCCTGTATTTAATTCACTGATCATGAAAATGTTCATAAAAGCTCAGATTAAAGTGGAGCGTTATTATATCAAAAACAGAGAAAACTGCAGGGAAGGTACATTTTTTAGTCAAATCTATCATCAACTGAACACAAACCAAGCGTTTCCATCCACTGTCGTTGATCCAACTCCATGGGTTTTACTGGTGAATCAATGTTGTAGAAGATGACGGTGTTTCCACGGAAACCACGGAGCCTCAGAACATCCAAATGGGTCATATCTTGTGCATTCTTTTATTAATTTTGTTCATTTCTATTTATTATTTTATTTGTTTTTATTCATTTTGTTACTTGTTTTGTAAATTTTTCCACATCTTCAATTTTGTTCAATTTGTGGCTTATTTTGTAAATATTACTCATTACTTTGTTGATTTATTTTTCCTTTTTTTTTTTTCATTTTATAGATCACGTTGTTTTTGTTAATTTTGTTGCTCGTTCTTTTTAACTTGTTTTAGTACATTTCTTTGCTTATTTTTTTCAAGTTATTTATTATTTTGTATAGTTTTATTCATTTTTGTTCATTGTATTTATTGTTTAACATATAGAAACCCAGTGTGTTCATCCACTGTCATTGATCCAACTCCATGGGTTTTACTGGGGAATCAATGTTGTTGAAGATGATGGTGTTTCCATGGTAACTACAGAGCCTCTGAACATCCAAATGGATCATATCTGATGACCATGAAAAGATGAAGAACTGTATTTACATCAGTTATTTACATGTATTGATAGGATTATTGGATCAACAGGTATTAAACAGTTTAGATCAGTAGATTGTTTTGGGTCTTTATGGGTTAAAATACATGTACATTCAGAACATTAGCATAAAGAACATATATCAATTATGTCAGTAGTTATCTTCAGTCGTGGCTAAAAACAGCGGTCTTATACAGTCACGGGAAAAAATATTAGACCATCTAAAGTCGTCAAAAACAATGGTTCTTCAATCCAGTCCTAACTCCTGTGTGGATCATGTGACTCAAACAGAACAGAAAACATGGAATGAATCAAAGCACTGTTTTT
>JAPQRP010000013.1:330135-340860 GCA_037367295.1 Apogon hyalosoma | reverse complement strand
ATCTATCTATCTATCTATCTATCTATCTATCTATCTATCTATCTATCTATCTATCTATCTATCTATCTATCTCCTTTATTACCTTGTATTTATCCTTTATTACCTTATATATATCCATTACATATTGTATTTGTTCTAACTGTGTACGGAATTGGCCTTTTATGTATGTTAGTATTTCTGTAGTTTTTTATATTGTCGATGTTTTTCCGTATGTATTTTCCATATAATTTTTGTGTGATAGTTTTATATAAGGTCTTTCTTTTTGCATTTTAAGAATCTGCTGTTAAACAGAAACAGCTGCTAAAGTGTTTTTCATTGTTCTTGTAACAGTGACAATAAATACCTATTCTATTCTATTCTTTAAAAAATGAACTTAAATTCTCATCAGTGTTCATAATAAAGAGCTGTGAAGTTCTGTGAAAGATGCTGGCGTATTGAACTGTACAGATATGAAGTGAATGTATTTCCAGCGACGGGCCGGGGGTTTATGTGACCACCAGAGGGAGTAGTGAGTCACTCTGTGGGTTTCCTATGATGAGGAAAACTAACAGTATGGCTTGAGTTTCATGCTGAAATGTCAGCGTTTCTTCTACACAGGTCATTTTTAAAATTGTTAAAATTCTAGTTATTCCAGTAATTTTAAAATAAATGTTAGATTGTTTGCAGCTGTTCATGTTATTCACAATATTTAAAGGATAGTCTGTAGATGTAAACATTTTCATTCAGTAATTTTACTTTTTCACTCTAAAACATAGAGAAAAGTTTGGAGTTGACATCTTATATTATAAAAGCGAAGTGGACTCTGTGTGTGTGTGTGTGTGTGTGTGTGTGTGTGTGTGTTGAGCATCACACAAAATCCGTACAGCGCTGACTGCTACAGTTTGTCATACGTATGCATTTTTGGTCAAGGAAGAGACTAGCAAAAATGGCAAGTTGATAGGACCAATATTTTGGGCAATTTTAATAATTTTGGAATTCAACAGCCTTACAATCCCGTTGCTATGCCTATGATGGTTGACGGGAAGCGCAGCACCATGCAGCATGATGGGAAATGAAGTTAAAAAGAGGAATGACACATTTACTAACTTCAGTCCTTAGATATTGGTATTAATTGTCATTTAAATTTTAAAGAATGATTTACTAAACAATTTCATGTCAGTACTTACAAAATATAGATGCACATCTTTTTCCAAGTCAGCTCTCCCCCAGTAGAAAAACTACCACATCACGGGTTCTAGATCTAGAGTCCAGATCTAGGTTCTAGATCAACACACTAGACATTCATGATGATGATGATAAACTTTACTTTGAACACAGATGAAGCCAGGGGCACAAACTGCTCTGTACTAAGTAGGAGTAAAAAAATAAAAATACAAAAATACAGGCGAACAAAGGGCAGAGAGAAATTAGAAACTGAACGCCCCAGAATACTGTAGGCAATAAAAAGAAAAAAAAATAATAAAAATGTCACGGTGTATATTCAGTGTAATTTCATTGTGGCACTTTAACAACACTTTATGTTGGAAATGGAGTAGGAAGAAGCAGAGTTTGTACTGTCCAACCCCAAATGTATATGACTAATGTAAAAGAACAGGTCAGTTATTGAATTATTGGAAAAAAAAAGAGCAAATGATAACACACCATCAGTAACTATAACTGTTGTACTGTTCATTTGTTGTATATCTCTGGAAAATGCGGTTTTAATACGTCGTCTTCAATTTTGGAATGTTTTCACACTTTGATATTTTGTCCCATTCTGTTCCACAAAGTGAAATTCACATGTACATATTATTTTCTGCGGATCATTATGTTCTTTATTTTTATTTTTTATTCATTTCACTGCTCTGACCCCCTGTACGTCATACTGGACTGAATGTGGCCCCTGAATTACATGTTTCACTCCATTATAAACTCATATTCATTGGTGTCCGTGCCGTAAACATGGGCACGTGCGCCGGTCCTCTGTGACGTGCGCGCGCGCGCCCCTGTCGGTCCTCCCCTTCCGCGTGCGTCCGGAGGAGCTCGCGCCGCTTCCCTGTGGGGCTCGTGCCTGCCTTTTAAAGCCGAGCTCCGCAGCCCGCCGCTCCGCACTCGGCCAGAGGACGGGACACGGTGAGGAGCTGCTGTGTCTCATTCTGCCCCCTCTCCTGTCGTCACCCCCGTCGTCCTTGTCGTTCCGTCGCTTCACTGTTCGTCCGTCTCTCCGCTCGGCCCGTCTCCGTCATGTATCGGTATTTTGGGGAGCTGCTGAGCCGCTCCGCGGGCAGCGCCTTGGCCTCCGGCTGCGTGGACTCCGCTCTCCCGGCGTCCTCGTCCCTGATGCGGGTCCGTCGCTACGCGGATGCGGCGGACAAGCCCGACGACCCCAACTTCTTCCGGATGGTGGAGGGCTTCTTCGACCGCGGCGCTAACATCGTGGAGGACAAGCTGGTGGAGGATCTGAGGACCAGGGAGAGCCCCGAGCAGAAGAGGCACCGTGTGCGGGGCATCCTGCGCATCATCAAGCCCTGCAACCACGTCCTGAGCGTGTCTTTCCCCATCAAGAGGGACAACGGAGAGTGGGAGGTGGTGGAGGGGTACCGCGCCCAGCACAGCCAGCACCGGACACCCTGCAAAGGGGGTAAGACCCGACCCCGAGCCCCCCCCCCTCCCGGGTGGCTGGTTTGACAGCTAGCTACTGCCGCTACCTAGCTTAGTTAGCAGTACCGTTAGCTTCCCAAAGAGCAGCCGCTGTCAACAGCTGCTCCTTATCCTCACCCGATTAGCTTTCACTGAGCGACATCTCTGAGATTGAAACCGTAGCTGCCTTTACTTCGTGTTTATTTTCTGAATTTTACAGTCACATCCCGGTCACCTGTCACGTTTTGGGGCAGTTTACGGTGACCTTTGTGCTCACCTGTAGCTCTACAGTAACGGTACCAAACACAAACACCTACGTAATTCTTTAAGCTAACATTATTAGCTAACACACACACACACATACACACATCAGTCCATCCATGAGCTACTGGAGCTGACAGAGGGGGAAAAAAACACACACTTTGATGGATTTACTTTATCTGAGCTGAAACCAAACCTCTATAATCCCTTTAACTCATAAAGGACCGAGTTATCATGGAAATATAGCAGGAATGTAGCTAAATTGAAGACATAACCATTTAATTTTACCACTTTGCTCTGAAAAAATAACCAAATAATCAGACTTTGACAGATTTACCTGATCTGAGCTGAAACCAGACCTCCATAGATGGCCACTTAAACTCATAAAGGATCAAGACATTGTGGAAATATAGCAAAATGGAAGCAGCTGGTGAATGTTTCTACTTTGATCTGAAAAAATAACCATCCAAACAAAATTAAACCACACTTTTAACTTCTTAACCTTTAACCCTTGACCTCTTGTCTAACCCTTTCATCTGTCAAGTTCTGGAAACCTCAGCTGTTGTGTCATTGAGCATTTCAAGCCCCTCCATTTTCACATGTGCCACTGGACACACATGTGACCATGCGTTGCTGACATGCATGCTGGGTAAACACTCACAATGTTCCTGTGTCATTTGTACAGGTGATATTTGTTTGAAAGCCATTGATGTGAACAGTGTCCACCCTCAGTAAAGTATGATCTGTGACTGAGGAATTTGCTCTTGGTTCCATAGTTCAAGGTTCAATTCATTTGCTTTATGGGCACGTGCTGCAGTGCACTCTGGGTAATTTGTGAGTGTGTATGATGTATAGGAAGACAAGAGGCGTGAGTGACGGGGTAGGGGTGGTTGTGGATCCAGGCTCTCCTATTTGTCAGTAGTGTGACAGGTGGGGGAGGGTGGTGAGGGGCGGAGGCCTTCTCTGTTGAAACAAACATACCAGTAAAATGAGCAAACCACTGCAGAGGGGACACTGGCCTGGTGTTAATACTGAGAAACCCTGCCTTTGCACCTGCTTGACGTATTCTATACCAAGTATGGGGAGGTGTATTTTAGCCCAAGTCACGCTTATAGTCTTTGGGCTTTGTTTTATATATGCATGGAAAATATAACGTACAGATGTTAAGTGTAGATTCATGTGTCTTTACATGCTCTCCACTAGTCTTGAGTTCTTTCGTGCCACTCCTGACACAAAAATGCAAATGGATTGGCTCCGTTTCATGACTGGTGACCATCCATCTTCCTCTGGTTCACATTCCAGAGGTTTTCAATGGGGTAAAGTTTGGAAATTAGGAACAGTCCACAGCTGTGTTATTTAACCCATAAAGACCCAAACATCCACTGGTGACCAAACACATCTACTGATCCAAACTGTTTAATAACTTCTGATCCACTAATCCTATCAATCTATGTAAATAAATGGTGTAAAATACAGTTCTTCATCTTTTCATGGTCATCAGATATGACTCATTTGGACGTTCAGAGGCTCTGTAGTTACTGTGGAAACAGTCATCTTCTACAACATTGATTCACCAGTAAAACCCATGAAGTTGGATCAATGACAGTGGATGAACGCACCGGGTTTATGTTCAGTTCATGATAGAGTTGCTTTAAAGTCAGTTTTCTCTGATTTTGATATGACCCTCTTTACTCTGAGCTTTTATGAACATCTACATGATCAGTGAATTATAAGAAAATACTTGATTTTCACTGAAAAAAATGCAAAATACAGTGGATAATATTACAGTAAATGGTGATAAATTATAATAAAATGTTAAATAGAGAAAAATTCATTTGGGAACTGACTCTAGTCACACTGGGTCTTTATGGGTTAATATGTTATATCTTTCCTCCTAATGATTCAGTGGATCAATTTATGAATTTGCTGCAGCACCATCTAAATGTCCATTTAATAAGACGGATAACAGCTTTATTGCATCTTTCTGTGTCATTGAAGCCAGTAAATTGTCAAAGAAAATTCTGTCTAGTACACGCATTCATTGTTCCTGTCACAATGACAATAAAGACCCACTCTGTAATTCTGGTGATTATTATTACTGCATTCTTCTGACACCCAGGAACGCATTTTTGTCCTTTTGTAGGGGGCAAGTTTGACAGCGTTAAAGAAATGAAAACTCTGTCCACTGCAAAGGACATTCCTTTTTTTTCATTTTGTTTTTATTGGAAAAGGTGACAAAATATCTTCAACATTACCATTCATACATATGTTATCTATTAAAGTCCTTTTTGTATCTTTTATTTTTTATATATAGATAGATAGATAGTGTTACAAATACCTCTGAGTTCTTTAAACATTACACGTTTATGCAGGAAAAAATACAGGGAGATTCTCAAAAAAGGATGTTTTTAGAAGAGTGATACAAATTCTGGGCAGCTAGAGGACACAAACTTGATCCCTTTGTCCCAAATATGATCAAATTTATCTCTCAGGATTCTGATAGACTAAGTCAGTTGCAAAGGGCATTCCATTAAAAATGTATCTGGAAAACTGTTGCAGTGTGCCGTTTCCAATCCAAGCAATTATTCAAAGTAAAAAAAAAAATTAAAAAAAAAAAAAGCCAAAATCTTTTCTTTCCTGGGTCTCAGCAGGGTAGCTGTGTAATTAAAGAACTGGAAAATCAGTCACTGATAATAAAGGAAGACCGTCTGCAAAGCTCAAAAACACTTGCTAAAGTTGTCCATCAACCCTTAGAGTTTGTCATGTTCTCAGGTGTTTTGGTTTGACATTGATTTGCTTGGGGTGGGTCCAGAAGAACTGGGCGCTGCACAACATAAAATTTACATCGATTATTATCTTATCATTCGAGGTGGCCCCAGTCCGATAAGAGGCCCCTCAGAGCAAACTCCAGGAAATCAGGGTTCCATTTGGACTAGTTGGGACAGAGCAGTTATTTTAACCAAGATTAATGATTGATGCAGTTCATAGACCACTGCTTGTGTTCAGATCAGGGTAAACTACAAAGTGCAAAGGCTGTGTTTCTTTATTTTGTGCGTACACGTCGTACTCCTGTTTTTACAACTGGTTTGGACTACACGACTGTCCGCTGACACACAGTAACCCCCCCAAGAGACGCTTTAGTTAAAGTGTACATTTTTAATACTGCAAGGCTTGCACAAGTTTTGTTAAGTCTGCTAAATCTCCACTCCTTCTGCTTTCAGTGCAGAAGTAGGAAAATGTATGTGAAATATGTGTTCTCACAAGAAGATCTGGCATTTTGTAAGTTGCACAGAGAGATATCTTCTATAAACACCAGACTAATTTCAGGTAATTAATACCACATGATTCCACATGATGAAGTTGTGTGGATAAAAGAAACTACAAGCATGAAAACAAGGCTTCTATGTTATTTCAACAAATGTATATAAAGATTTTTACTCTCCATTCACTACATGATCAGGACATACAGAGAATTTTGATCCTCTCTCTCATCTTGTTTAAAAAAAAAAAAAAAAACCAGGTAAAAGAATAAATAAGTAGTATAAAAGAAACTAAAGCGGCATATGAGAGATCTAAATCTAACCCATTTACAATAATGGCAGTAGTGCAATAGTGTAACATGAAGTGCACCAACAGAATAAATATCACATCTTATTTGTCTAAAAAGGTGATTAATCTGACTTGGCCTATATTGTTGCAATATTTAGATAATGTCAGATTTTTTTTTTGTGCTTAATTCAAGCAAAAAAAATTGCCAGTGGAACAAGTGAAAATTATCTTGGTAGGATTTCTTGAAATCAGATTTTCCAGATCTATTGTCTAAAAATAAGTTCTTATCTCACTGAAAAGTTACTCTTTAGGTAATTATGTCTTATTTTAAGTGTGATGAGATATTTGGACTAGAAATGAGAAAAATACACTTGGTCAGATTTAGATTTTTTTCACTGTCTATTCAGGCAGACCTGGTCTCTCTAGAGTGGCAGGGAAATGTTTGTGCTGGAAAATCCTATAAAGTGTAACAAAACACTGCCAGTAACTATATAATATACATCTTTAATACTGTCTGTAGTGTTTTGTTTTTTGAGAGGCCTTAAAGCTGTATTTAGTGAATCAGTCGAGACATTTCTATCAAGCTGAAGTAAACAGAAGTGTAGAGGATGTTCTGCAGCTTAAATTCACAAACTAAACTGCTCTGACGGCCGTACCACCTCTGGTTTTTCACTTCGGGTAGTCTGTTTCTGCAAAATATTTCCTCCATTTCAGAGGAATGTGTTTACAGATATGTTTAGGCTCTTGTTGCCATGGCCGGCTCCTGGTTGAGTGGATAAATGGATGATGATTGGATGGGGGGGTGGATCGGGCCTTTTTTTTTTTCCCCCTCTTCAATTTGATCAGTGAGCTCGCCGTTTCTTTGTCAGCCAGAGGTAAGTCAGCTGACAGGGGACGAAGGAAAACAGAAAATGGATTGGGTGCAGACTAGGGTTAGAAGGAAACAGCCGGTGGAAAACAGTCAGTAAGTGGCTCTAAATGATGACCTCATGGTGGGTGGGCTCTTCCTTGTTCTTCCTGAGTTTCACATGGAAGTACAGAGCAGTCTCTTCTTTGTGCCCTTGGCTTTTGTCTGTGTCAGCTGACTCTGGATCAGCTATATTTGGACGTACAGTCGCACACATCGAACCTCTGTATGGGGTAGTATGACCGTTGCGACCATGTCGGACCCGCTCTTTCAGCTCATGTAGCGCTGCAGCACGGCCTTGCCTGTAACCCCGTCGCCATGGCAACAGTAGCAACACCCCCACCCCCTCTTCCCCTCTCGACAACAGGAAGGAATGACTCCAGCTGGTGGGCGGGAGTCACGGTCGAGGGCTACGATTGGCTCATGAGCTATGTCCCGCCCATCCCTGTGGTTGTGGTCGACATACTGTGATCATTAATGCGGTCCAGTCTGAGTCATCAATCATACTGTGGGCATCCGGTGTTCTTTAAGTGCATGTTAACGTAGCGTGGGTGGTGGCTTGATGTTACGGGGTTGTTCCTTAGGTTTTCCACCATTTTTCTGAAGTTTGGGGGAGAGGCAGTACAAGAGGTTCACTTTTTTTCAATTGGCAAAATACACAAGTTCACATAGTTTGACTGTTTTAGTATCTCATCTGAGTGTTAAAAGTTTGGAAGCACTCCAACTGATAAAAGTAATCTAAAAAGCTTTAAAACAAGCATTGGCCATATGCACAATACTTTACCGATATTTACTAAATGTTGAAAACACAGAAGTGCGTAATGTCGGTTTTTACATTAAATCACAAATGCAATGATATGTTTATCACAAGATGACACAAGAAGTTGTTCCATAAACATGGAGACGAATGTAAATATTGTGTTGAATTATTATATATTACCCCCACTAAATTAAAAAAAAAATTATTGGGTTTCCTGGTGTGTCTACACATACCGCACCATGTTCCTTTTTTAAAACTGTGCTTTTCTTGTTGTAATGTCCGTCAACATCAGTTTTGTGGGTTTTTTGTTTTTTTTTTTAATCCTGTGACTCTAGTTGCGGAAAAAGGTCTTTCCATTGCAGTTTTGTGTGATACACCAATTGCGTTATGGCCGAAAAACCACCTCTTGCCAGTGCAATGACAGTTTTGACAAAATTGTCATTTTTCCATTAGGTAAATTTTGATGCTCAAGTTATATTCACGCAGTTTGAGGTTCAATGGAAAAGCAACTATTGATAAAGAAGTCAACTCCATGAATGAACTGAAAAAAAGGTTAACAGATTGTTCCTGAGCATCTTCAATAGCAGCTCACTGGTGCTAATGTTAAGTATAGGGTGGCTTAGACTGGGTAAGCTGCAGAAACCAAATTCCCCTGTGGGGATACTAAAGAGAGGTAACCTTTAAACTTGAAAACAACTAAAAGTCAAGCTACGTTTAGATTCTGGAAGTAATTGTAGTTCATATTGATGCTTTTCACATTGGTTTTTTTACAATAATTTGGCTCTCATACTGCCTAAAATGGCTTGGATGCTACATCTAAGCCTTATGATATGAAGAAAAACCTGGTTATGTAATAGATTTAACAGGACTGCAGCAAACATCATTTCACATTAAAACATCTTGACATATGGGCTGCACAATTTCAGTTTTGCAATATGCGACTGAGAAAGGAAAATGTGTATTGGTGAACACTTTGAAATGTGTATTTTTTCCCAGTAGCAGCTTTCATTTTGTATGTTTTACACAGTTCCTCCTTCTGTTCAAACACACACTGGACTGTTTTTAATCACAGCCTGACGTTAGGATTTGAATAACTGTGCCATTCTACTGGAAATGTTGCCCAAAATTTTCAATCAAAGCCTGAAAATTCTGTTACTTCAAATTCCGTCTTTGCCCTGTGTGGCGAGTGTGTGCTAAAGGTTGTTTTGTGTTTTTTGTGTCTCACAGGTATCCGTTACAGTACAGATGTGTCTGTAGATGAGGTGAAAGCCCTGGCGTCTCTGATGACCTACAAATGCGCTGTTGTCGGTGGGTATTAGTGGTAGCCTTCCACAAAACTGGCTACTTTTTAATCTACTGAAAACCATTTAGATATTATTTTTTAACTCACAGTGGTAAATATTTATGTTTCTAAAACACTCAAGTAGCTGTTCTCAATTATTCTGACTGACCTCTACCTGTCAGTTTGGAATATTAATACTACCTACAGTAGAAACAGTTTAAAGGTACAGTGTGTAACGCCCATACCCTAGGTGGTAGGAAATACCTGAATCAGTGCAAAGACAGCGCAGTTTCTCTGTTCTGGTGTTGCACTTACCTAATAGTTGGCGCTTTGGGACAAAAAGCCTTGGCCATATCTTTCACAACTGTCAAATACTTAGTTTCCACAACCTGCCAAAATGGCAAGCACCGCAACGTCTGTCATCACTTCCATCAACCTGGTCTCACAGAATTCTGTGTAATGACCACGGACCCCTACCTCAAAATCTGTGGTGGTATCATAGAATTGCCAAAAATTCCGTGATGGGCCCAGGGAAGTGATACCAATGTAAGTCAGTGTGACAGGCATCATCTGTGGTCCACGCACGGATCCCCTTTTTCAAATGTAACTGTGCCTGGACCACGTAAGATGAGTGATCCCGATGCAGTCGTATTTGGATCAGGGGATCTGTGCGTGGACGACAGCTGATGCCTGTCACTGACTTACATTGGTATCACTTCTGTGGGCCCATCACAGTTTTCAGCGATTTAAGATTAGGAAAAGCCTGTCCCATTCTGCAGGCGGCTACTTCGATTTTTGCCCTCTGTAGGCTCATGTAGGGGGAAAAAAATGGCATTGAGCACTATTTTTCTTCTACAATCAATAATTAGATTGATTATTGGAAATAACACTAAAAATCCTACACACTGTACCTTTTTAAGTTTCAAGAGTATTATAGAATAGAGAGACTATTAAGACTGTTACCTTTTAATAAACATACTGTAAACTTGAAATAACACAAAATTTCAAGCTTCAAATCTCAACACTACTTCAGACTTTAAAGTTTAAGGAGGGCTCCATCTGTAAAAGTTAGTTGTGCTGACTTCCATTTATATTGTCATTTAGGAGCAAAGAGTCATGGGCCAGTTTTGTCCAATCAGCAGAGACCTATATTAGGTGATAAAGCTCGACTGGACTGTTGATGTAGTAAATGATCATAGACGTTTGGAAATAAGAATAGGATGACAAAATGAGACAGTTTCTAAGAAAATATCTGCTTCAGACATTAAATGTGCCAAATCTTACATACTTTAATAAGATGAATCGGAAAACAAATGACCAAAGTGGTGGTTAGTTTGTGTTTTCAGT
>JAPQRP010000013.1:281129-304849 GCA_037367295.1 Apogon hyalosoma | reverse complement strand
GTTGTGTCTGTTTGTGTTGTGTATTTGTTTATGTTGTGTCTGTTTGTGTTGTGTATGTTTGTGTTGTGTATTTGTTTGTTGTGTATGTTTGTGTTGTGTATGTTTGTGTTGTGTATTTGTTTATGTTGTGTCTGTTTGTGTTGTGTATCTGTTTATTTTGTGTGTGTTTATGTTGTGTCTGTTTGTGTTGTGTATTTGTTTATGTTGTGTCTGTTTGTGTTGTGTATGTTTGTGTTGTGTATTTGTTTATGTTGTGTCTGTGCTGTGTATCTGTTTATGTTGTGTGAATGTTGTTGCATGTTGATAAACTCTGTGTTCCGGTTCATTTAACCCTTGGTGCTCCTGTATCTACAGGGTGTCCGCGGTCCCGTCTGGAGCCGATGGACACCATCTTTGTAAAGAGCGTAAAAGAAAACGGTCCGGCCCAGATGGCAGGACTGTGTACAGGTACCAGAACCAGACTCAGAACCAGGACTGAACAAATGACCCATCGCATTACAGCATCATCTATAGACAGCATCATTTATGTACAGTGTAATCTTTGAACATTTATCACCATAATTCCAGATATTGAGCCTGAACCCTGTTCTTCTTTGTTCCTCTGTGAATGTTGGTTCTCCAGGGGACAGACTGGTGAAGGTGAACGGGGAGAGCATTCTGGGAAAAACCTACTCTCAGGTCATCGCACTCATTCAAAACAGGTAAAAGACCATTGGACACAGACGTGGAAACACAAACGGATGTTTATAACGGACATAGATATAGATTTATAGATATACATGTATATATAGATATAGATAAGGATATATGTATATATAGATATGGATATAGATATGGATATACATGTATATATAGATATAGATATGCATATATATGGATATACGTTTGTATATATAGATGTGCATGAAATATCGTCTTCTACATCATCGTCTTGTCTCGGCAGTGAAAACATCCTGGAACTGTCCATCATGCCAAAAGATGAGGATGTGTTGCAGTTGGTAAGTGTGAGTATTGTCTTTCTTCTTTTTTCTCTTTCCTTCTTTTCTCCTCGTTCCCGTGTGAATCTACACGTAGCCAGGCTGAGATAAGACACTGTACACCTGTTCTTGTGTTTAACTCCATAAATGCCGTGTTTTGCATGCGTTTTTCTTACTGCATGTAAGCAGCAGACACGTCTAGAATAAACACCAGCTACTTTTCAGTTTTCTGCTGAGATTTAATGAGGAAAAACAATCAAAGAACAATATTTACCGACTGTGTTTGTCTTTTCAAGCTCAGTGTGTTTCTCGTTGTGCTTACTGTCAACAACAGAACAAACCCAACATTATTCCCCTGAGCCACAGAGCTCTATTGTCTCCAAAAACGATTAAAAACACATCAGCGAGCCACACGGTAACGCTGGCTGACATGTTCCGTCGTACACATTGTGGTGTGTTTGGCCTCCTGCTGCCACAAAAGCACATCCGACGTGGATTAATGCACCCACGTTACCAACAAATGTGTTACTTCCTCCTTTTAGAGGCTTGGACTTGAAACCGAGCCACGAAAAGGCTGGAAAAACCGGAACGTTTTAACACAGGCCTGTGTAATATGACATAACGGAGAGTTTATTCTGTTTAGTCCAGTTACAGATCATATACTGGCGCACATAGATACTAATGGAAGAACTGAAGTGATTTGGGTTATTATCAAGAAAACATGGAAAATGGATAGATATCAGCTCTAAAATTCAACTACTACGAGCTATTTGTGTTAGTATCATTATATTTGTCCAAACTAATGGACCTTTAGTTGGACCAGGCAGTAAAATGAACAACAAACTGAAGAAAACAAGGGGTGGGAGGAAGAATTTTTTCTTTTGAGTGTAGAGAAAACGCTATTTTGGACCTGCCACGAAAGAAACACTGGGTCTTTATGGGTTAAAGCAGCACTGAATAAATGTTTGAGGCTGATGTAAAAGTTAAAGAAATGTCTTCAGTTTCCATGTTTTGTAGGTCTAGCTTTTGTTAACAGTTACATGGAGCCACAGCTGCTGTTTTAGGACTAGTTTATTTCTGTAGCACATTTAAAACAACACAAAGTGCTGCACAAAGGTTCAGGTAAAAATACAAGATATGATCAAACTAGTAAAAATAAGAATGATAAAGATCTTGTGTTTTGGTTGGTAAACAGCTGTTGCATGCAGCGTCCTCCTCCCTCAGTCCTTCATCTGTTCCTGCTGGTTGTTGTTGTTGGTCTTGTCTTACTTTGCGTCCTCGCGTGTCCGTCCTCAGGCGTACTCCCAGGACGCCTACCTGAAAGGCAATAAGCCGTACGCCGGTGAGGCCCAGAGCCTCCCTGAGCCTCCACCCCTCTGTTACTCCACCGCCAAATCCAGCCCCGCCCTCCACAGCCCCCTGGACAACTGGCAGTGCCGCCCCGCCCCCGCCACCTCGCCTTTGGACAACCGCCCCCCCGCCGCATCGACCCCGACCTCCGGCTGGTCCGGGGGTCCCGAGGATTCTAGCGGTCACTTTGGTCCACAGGGGCGTCACCGAGGTCGCTCCTCATCGGCCATTAGTGCGTTGGACTTTCATTTTGCTAACCACAATGCCGCCATCACATCAGCAACGCTGCCCCCGCCACGGAAGAACAGCCTCCCGGCCTCGGCTCGAGCGCACACCGACGCCCTGTGCCACCAGGCGCTGTCGGACTGGTACTACAGCCAGGCGGAGGCGGCGGAGCGCATGTCCCCTCGCCACCGCAGCATATCTCAGGATCGCTTGGCGGAGCTGGGGCTGGGGTTGGCGCTCGGACCCGGACCTGCCGCCGCTGAGCAGCGCAGACGAGAAACCCTCATGTACCACCACCAGGCGGCCGCTGCATCCCACGACTCCTATTGGCTCGGGGGTTGGGGCAGAGTCTCCGGACCAGGAAGCAAGTCGTGCTCTGAGAGTTTACTCGCCGCCTACGCCGAGTACGAGCACAACTATGGCCGCTCGGTGGAAACACTGGCACAAGCATCTGCGCTCGTCAAACCACACTACGAACACGCGCCACATCCTCAAACCGACAAATTCAGCGAACAGAAGGACTCGGCGGGTCATCACCACCAGCCCGCAATGACCTGTCCGGTCACGTCGTCCTCCATGGCGCCTCCTAGTGGCCGGCAATCAGGTCAACAGGTGGCCGAACCTCAGACCAGGCGGGTCAAAGAGGAGGAGCTGGTGGGCTACAGGAGCTACAGCCCCTCCTTCTCCCGTAAAGCCGGTCACCTCCTCCAACAGGCCCACTCCTTCAGGGACCCCACCCACAGCTGGAGCCCCGGAAGCAGGAGCAGCCCCTCAGACGGCGAGGGAGGGCCGTCCCCGAGGCCCCAGTCCACCCCCGCCATGCCAGCCCCAGAGGATGACAGGTCCAGGCTCGGGGAGGACAGGGAGGTCCTGTCCCCGGTGTCCCTGAACCAGGAGGTGGTGCTGAGGCAGAAGCCTCCCCCAGGACGTCGAACGCCCAGTCAGGCTCTCCGACATCCCAACTATGCAACCCCTGTCGAGTCTCCTGAGCCCCCGGGGTTGACGGCCTCACCGGGTGGGACCCCCTCCCCTGGTTCTGGAGGACTTGGGTCCAACCGGAGGGCCAATGGGAGCCTGGCTCAGCACGCATACGACTCCCTGTCCTCCATCCCGTTCATAGGTGAGTGGTTTCCTCTGTGGAGCTTGAACACATCCACAACACAGCAGAGTGTGGAAGACCTGTTTGTGAACCAGGGCCATGAGTGTCACAGTCATGAAGTGATTCTGTCAGTTCTTCATACAGTATTTCTCTGGTCATGTCATTCCCATGTGCAGATGTAATATTTGTACATATATGAACTTTTTGTACAAACAGTATGAAATAATAGCAGATGTGTGAAAACGTGCGTCGCATATCTGTACACGTATATACATCCACACTCTGGTGCGTTCACTGTCTCCCGTTGCGTTCACTGTCTCCTGCTGTGTTCACTTACCCCTGTTGCATTCACTGTCTGCCGTTGCGTTCATCATATACCATTGTGTTCCACATCTGCTATTGTGTTCACCGTCTACTGTTGCATTCACTGTCTCTTGTTCCATTTACCGTCTCTGGTTGCGTTCACTGTCTCCTGTTCTGTAACATCACAGATAAATATCCTCTTATGTCATATATTACATTTCCATATGGGATATATAAAATCCCAGAACCTCTTCTATGGTCAGTTCATGTAGTTTTTGTGTTTTATACCACATTTAGAGTGTGTTTTGTGTGTTTTTGAACCTTTGCTGGTGTCTGTGTTCTGTACAGATAATGTTTTGTGCAAATCAATGTTAGATTGAGTTTCAGTTCTGACGTTTCATTGAATAACAGCTGATCTGGAATCAGAACACAGTAGAATATAATACAATACTGTAAGCTTTGTCCACCATTTACCACTCTGATTTCTCATTATTTATTAATAAGGTAGTGCACTTTATATTACATACACCATGTCACCGAATATCACTGTAATGTTGTATAAAACTGATATATAAGATAAGAATAGATAAGGTAAAATAAAATAAGATAAGAGACTTTATTGTCATTTTATTTCCATAAAATGAAATTTGGTTGCATCTCCAGAAAAGTTACTCTACATATAACACACAAGACAATTAATTTAGGAGTCGATCAGTTAAAAATCTAAAATGAAACTTGCACATTTAAGTTAATAAGTTGAAATAAATGACTATTATTGCACATTATCATAATTTCACTTTCAAGTTGCAAAAGTTACAAAAGTTGCCCCAATGATCCTCTTCCTACGATACAACAGAAAACTACAGAAGGGGATTAGGACCACTGGGGAAAAAAAGGTCCAGTATATTTTTAAATGATCATTCTGAGAAAATAAGTCAGAATTCTGACTTTTTTCTCAGAATGATCATTTAAAAATATATATTGGACCTTTTTTTTTTTTTTTTTTTTTTTTTTTTTGCCAGTGGCCCTAATCCTCTTCCATAGAAAATGTACTTTATTCCAATGAAAGAAGTGGATTTTTAGTCACCAGTTCGTTCACACTTGCACATTTACAGTCAATATTTTAACAAATCCATGTGTCAAATTTTAGAGCAATCCCCAAAATAAAACTTAGCAAAAGCGTGTTCAGGCTGACATTGAAGTAATTAGTCCTAGTAAATAAATACCCAGGTCATTTATTTGATTGAATATTGGCTCAAAAAAAGAACATTTCTGATTCCAGAGCAGCTCGGCCTCAGAGAAACGTTTCAGCAACTAAAACACCTCGTGGTCTGAATTCACACGGCGGACATTTTGTTGTAACATCAGGCTAAGGGTTAAAATTTAAAACACTATTAGTAAAATGTTAATGTTGTTCTGCTGTGGTCACATCTGACAAAACAACCATCAACTACAACAGCTCATGTTCAGTTGTGATACAATGATACAACAGAAGAGACTTGAATTAATATTTGCTGTATTTTCATTCAAAAACACTAAAAAAATGTTCTGGTTAAGTCAGTAACATTTGGCAGCATCATGCTAACCCTTAGAGCAGTATCAAATGGTAATGTTAGCTAGTAAACGATAAAGGTTAACTCCTTTTTTTAAAGGCAATGTAGGAAAATTCAACTTCTGCATTTTACCCATCCTAATAGCTTTAGCAATTAGTATTAGCATGTAGCATTTAATCACTTTTGAAGCACTTGCACTTGGAGACTAACTCCAGATCTTCACCAGCATGGTGGTCAGGTCATTAGCATTAGCTCCAGCAAATAGTTTTAGCACTTAGCATACAATTGGAGCAATAAGCTACATTGAAGCCCTTCGGAGGCTAACTCCAGATCTCTGTCAGCATCGTGGTCAAGTCAATAGCATTGGCACTAGCAACTAGCATTAGCACTTAGCATACAATAGGAGCAATGGGCTGCCATTGAATGCACTTGGGGACTATCTCCTGATATCTGTCAGCATTATGGTTAGGTCATTAGCATTAACACTGGGGGTTAGCATTAGGGCTTGAAGATGTTACATGTTAAATATAGCATTTTATTTTGAAATATAGACCAGTGACCATCCATGTTTTCACAAGAAGAGATGAAATAATAACATCTGAACACAGCAGGGTGAACATTATCCTTTGCGCACCAAACTCTCTAGAAAAACCCAAAATGGCCGCCTGTGAATGCGGTCCATTCTGAGGACAGTTTGAGGCTGTGTTGTCTTGTGGGTGTTTAATCGGTCGTCTCTCACCCCTGGTTGCTGGCCTGGTTGCAGATGACCCCTCCAGTCCTAGTACTGACCTACAGGCCTGCTATGTCCCAGCCTGCTCTGTGGTGTCCAGTCACCGGGCCTCCGCTATGGCCTCCCTCACCTCCACCTTTGTCTCCCCCACCCCCTCCTCCATCTCCCCATTTGTCCGACTACGTTCTCAGGACTGCAGTGAGTCCCACTCACCCACTAAATGACAAGATAATGATCCTGGGTTTGGATTTGGACAGATTTGTCCTGCCTTCACCTCAGATTAAAGGTTCAATGTGCAAATTTGAAGGTTCTTCAGTTTACGCTAATTGTGTTTATGTTAATTTTCTTGTGAAACTAAAGCTGTTTTGCCAGAAGAGAATTAAATTATCAGCATTTTAAATCAAGTATTGATAAGTTATCAGAAGACCAAGAAAACAGATTTTCCCAAAATAGGCTCGTACGCTTATTTATTACTATTGTTAGCTTTTATATAATAAAATATCCACACATTCTCATCATTGCATTTAGAGTTTATTATTTTAAAAACAAAAAACCTAAGTCTTGATCCATTTTTATTCCTACAATTGTGTTTTAAACCAAACTTTTTACAACCCACATAAAAAGAATCTACGAACCACAAGTTGAGAAAGCTAGCATCAACGTCATTATTTTGCAATGTTGTCTGAGTAATTATATAGTTTCATTACAGATGAAGGCAACCAAGAATGTTATTAGGTTAAAAATGGAGTTGGCTAACATCCAAGTTAGCTAACGACTCAACACAGTATCCACGTAGGGTTTGTACTGAACCTTTAAAGTTGACAATTTGAACATTTTACCTCCTGAAAGCAAAGAATTAGTTTGGGAACAAGAGTTAAGAGTTTCTCAACTTTATTTAAAAAGAAAGAAAGAAAGATAAAGCAGCCGTCCACTGTAAAGGACATTCATTAAAAAAAATTTTAAAAAAAATTCTTAATCTAGAAAAAAATTGCATCATGCTGTTTTTACTCAGAACAATTTTCATGCAGAAAAGCAGAACCTTCAAATTGTACATATTGATTCTTTAAAGTTTTCATACTGACCTTTTAAAGTTAACATATTAAAACTCTAAAGTTTAGATATTGAACTATTAAATTTTACATATTCATCCTTTAAAGTTTACATACTGACCCTTTAAAGTTTACATATTGAACCTTTAAAGTTTACATATTGAAGTTTATTCGGTGGTCTAACTAACACTAATTTTCTTACAAAGTCTTTACTAATAATCTGAAAGATGCTGAACTCATTAACTCTAACTTCAGCTCTAATCAAACAGTGCCTCATTTAAGGCTGTTGTCTCCTATAATTTATTTAAAAATTCAGTAACGTGAATCTGCTAAAACCTAAACGTTAACCCTTTAATTCACTAGGATCACGTCCTAATCATCACTCAGTCACAGGAACCATTACCTCACATTTGTGTCACGTCCACCTTTGATCATGTCTCATATCATTCATTTCATATTTACTGTTTTTTTTTCTTCTTTTTTCTTTGTAATAACATTGTTTTTCTGAACCAGGCAGCATTAAAAGTCGTCGTTCATCGTACCTGTTGGCCATCACCACCGAGAGGTCCAAGTCCTGCGACGAGGGTCTGAACACCTTCAGGGAAGAAGGACGGGTCTTCTCGTAAGTCTGGACCTCCGATGTGGATTAAATGTGGACACGCCATCCCGACCGTAGGCGTCCACGCTACAGCTCTGTCTTTTAACTCCTGTTCCTCTTCTCCACAGTAAACTACCAAAAAGGGTCAAGAGCTTTTTCATAGACGGGGTGAGTACCCACATAGATCTGTAACTACTAGACTGGACCATGTTGTATCCTGTCCCGTACTGGACCTGTTCTGTGTGTTTTAGTCTCTGGAAAGCCTCAGAGCCCAGGAGGAGGCCCGGTCCAAACGCCACTCCACCTCCGAACTGGGAACCATCACCTTCAGCGACGTTCGCAAGGAGGGATGGTTGCACTACAAACAGATTCTAACCGAGAAGGGAAAGGTAGGTGTTAGAATTCAGACCAAACCATGTACTGAAGTTCACGTTCTATTTATTTATGGGATTATTTAAGCATGAAACAATGGCTTTGTTCCGTACAGGGTTCCCATGGGGTCTTAAAAAGTCTTAAAAGGTTTGAATTTCCAAATCTGCGTAATAAATTTAAAAAAGTTTTTAAAATGAATTAAATTCAATGTGGTGGGTCTTAAGTTATGTTGCCATAAACTTGTTTGTTATATTCTGTTTAAATGTGTTCAGACTGCAAAGAAAGTAACGTTATTCTACTCAGGCTTCGTTTAGTCCAGTGTTTTTCAACCTCGGGTTTGCCTGAAATTTCTAGTAATTCTTTTTTTTTTTTAATTAATAATAAGTACTTTTTAATGATTCAATATATATTTCATTCTAATTAAAACACCACACACTTTTCCTAATAAAAACCCGGTTCAATAAAATGTAGGATATAATATCTGAGAGCGCGTTTCTGGATGGGACCCGATCATGTGACCTTGTGCGTTCCTACGCTTCGACCTGCCCGGACACAGTCGCAGTCAGAAAACCGAACCGAACCGAGAATGGACAGATTTATTCACCCGCCATTTAAGAGAAACTGAGAAGCAGACACCAAAAAGGTGCATTATATACATTATATAGACTAAATGTCCTCTGAAATTAACGTTTATTTGCAACATAGTCTAGAAAACTGTTACATGATCAAAATAAATTAATTTTATCAAAAAAAATGTCTCCGTTTTGAATTTCCGGGGTCGCCAGAAATTTGTGGCGTTAAAATGGGGTCACGAACCAAAAAAAAGTCGGAACCACTGGTTTAGACGAAAACGATCTGATCGGAACCAAAGACGCAAAAGTTCGTTGCGTTCTCACTTTTAATTCGGCGTTTAGACGTGCGTTTTGGGGGGATTACGCGCCTGCAGACGGACACGTAAAGGTGTTGTGGATGTCGTATGAACACCAGGTGGCATCAGCTCCACCGACACCAAGCGCCGGCGTAGAACCGGACTATTTCTATTCAATTAAATTTCTAATAAATTCTAGGAGTCATGAATTCTTGCCAGTTTGGCTGTGAAATAGGCCTTAAATTCTGTTCTAAATAGTCGTAAAAAGGTCTTACAGAGTTTTAAATCTGACTTTTAGGAACCTGTAGGAACCCTGAAGCTCAAGACGCTGCTATTTAGGAAAGTTTATGGTTGATGGATTTATCCTTTTTATTTATTTTATGAAATTATTCGTGTGTTATTTTATTGCACCCATTTTATGTCCAGCACTTGGTGATTTTTATCTGTGAAAAGCGCTTTATAAATAAACTTTACTTACTGTTCATATAACTGTAAAAAATGACAATATATACTGTTATTAACAAATATATTTTATGTGTCAGAAATGGTCTTTGCATCTGTTGTAACCGTCAGGCAAATATAATCACAGCAAAACAGACACAACAGCTGAAGATGTAAACTGGACAGAAGTCTGTGGACACGTTGGATCCAGGTGTTTCTTTTCTAACAGGGTCTGGGATAAAAACAATAAGGACTAATGTAGAATAGAGTTTATATTATGGGATAGATATCAGTGCATTGGTTTGTTTGGTTTAAATTATCTTTGTTTCCAAAATGACTCAGAGATGGTTTGGACTGAATTTCTTTCAACGTTTATTTATTGATTTATTTTTTATCTATGATTATGATTTTAAATGTTCTGCCTCTAAGTTTGTAAAATATTTTTCCTGCTCTGACAGTAAATAATCATCTACTTTCATCATATCTACCTTTAAACTTTAAGGAAATGTTGACGTTTCTAAACTAAATGGACATAAATACTGGGACACATCATGTCTACAGCTGTAAGATGTCCTGTTCATGAGGATTTGAGATATAGCTGATGTTTTTCTGGTTACACCGTTGTATAGCATGTGTATACGGACACAAGTGTACCCTGGCGTTACCATGGCAACGCAGACATAACAGTGGCTGCAAGTTGCATTGTGGGACTTCCATGGCTCAAACTTCTGGAGATGCTCAAATAGTTTAGATCTGCTCTGTTTTTGTAGATAACCAACAAAAGAGTCAGAGCGAACCAGTCAGAATCACCTGATGTTCTTCGTTCCGTAGTGAAGACAATATGGGGGCTCGTCCGGGATACGGCCCACGTTGACTCCCTGTTGGTGTCGTTTCTTTGCGTAGAAAGTCGGAGGCGGCATGCGACCGTGGAAACGCGTCTTCTCCGTCCTCCGCTCCCATTCGCTCTTCCTCTACAAGGACAAGCGAGAGGCGGTGCTCCACGGGGCGGGGGCGGGGCCGGGCCAAGACGAGCACCCGCCCATCAGCATCCGGGGCTGCCTCATCGACATCGCCTACAGCGAAACCAAACGCAAGCACACGCTGAGGCTGACCACGCAGGACTTCTGCGAATACCTGCTGCAGGCGGAGGACCGTGACGACATGTTGGCATGGATACGAGTGATCCGCGAGAACAGCAAGACGGACAACGAGGTCAGGCCACGCCCACTCTCACACCGGGTGGATTATGGTTTCCTTTTTTGGTTCATTTTGATGTGACTTTTCTTCTTTGTTAAATTTGGTGTTGATTTTCTTTATTTTGTTCATAATTTTTTCATTGTTTTAACTTTTTTCCTACATTTTAATTTAAAAATTTTTTAAATGGTTGATTTCTTTCATTACTTATTTTATTATTTGTTATGTTTTTGTTGTACATTTTTTTTGTTTTAAAATTTTTTTTATCATTTTGTTTATTTTTCACTTTTTGTTCATTTTTTCATTAATTTTCTTCTTGTTCTTAATTTTTGATCATTTTGTTGATTACTTTTTGTTCAGTTTGTTATTAATTTTCTTTTACATTTTTTTATCATTTTTTTTACTTTTTTGTTCATTTCATCATTACTTCTTGATTTTAATTCTTGATCATTTTGTTGATTATTTATTACTTTCTTTGTTCAGTTTCTTATTCATTTTCTTTTACATTTTTTATCTTTTTTTTTCACTTATTTTGTGTATTTTGTCATTAATTTTCTTACTGATTTTAATCTTTGATCATTTTGTTGATTATTCATTACTTTGTTCACTTTATTCATTTCCTTCTTTTTAACTTTTTAAATAATTTTGTTGATTATTCTCTTCTTTTTTGCTTATTTCTTTGATTGCTTTTATCTATTTTTGTAGATTTTTGTTGCTCATTTTGTCATTTTTTTCATTTTGTTCTTTATTGTTATATTTTTTTCCCTTGTTTGCTATAGTTTCTTTAGCAGGAGCAGAAAATAATCAGGTCGTATGTAGTAGATGTGATGAGGCTACATGCTGTTATCATCCCTGATTTTTGTTAAATGTAAATATTTTCTGGTTTCCTTCTTCTGTGACTGAATATCTTTGGGTTCTGGATGTCATTTTTCATCGTTCTCTAACTTTACAAACCAAAACCCCATCAGTTCTAATGGACGTTCAGTGTAAAAGTCCGTTTCAGTTTCTGTATTTGTTCAAATCGACCTCATTCGTCTTTTCTTTTCGCTGTAGGAGATCGGTTTTTCCAGACAAGCTCTCATCAACAAGAAGCTGAACGACTACAGAAAACACAGGTCAGCGTCAGGTTACGTCTGTTTTTTTATTTTTATTATATATTTAGACAAATGTTTGTGCTGGAACTGTCTCTTAGTCTTTGTGTAATTACTGGTCAGTGTAGCTTCAGGCTTCGTCCGTCACAATCGATGACTTAAATAAACAACGTGAATAACAACGTAGTCATCTGTTTTATAAGACGACGGCGCCGACGACCGGAGGCAAAGACGTTTTCAGGATGAGTGTGTGTTTGTCCCTTCGGTTCTCGTGTTTCAGAAGTAGTTCGACTGTTTTTATCCAGATACGCAACAAAAAATCAAGTTTGGGTTTAGATCAAGTTGAATCTTCACATTTTAAGGTGGATTTTTGGTCCTGAGATAAAAATGTTTATCTGTTGTTTTAAATTATTTGTAAAATATGCAACAAGATCAAGATAAAATAAAAGGAGAACATTATGTTAAACACAAAAAAGCCCTAAAACAAAATAAAAGATGTGAAAACGATCAGAATCAGACTTTATTATCATTGGGTGCAATGACGCTACTCCAGTCAGTGAAACAGTATGAATGAAAAAAAGGAATACGTAAGAAAATAAGAACAGAGCAAATATAAAATTATAAAAAGTCAAATTAAAAAATACAAAGTACAATTTTACAAAAAGTTAAGTAATTGAACTAAAAGTAGAATGGAACAAAAATAGACAAAATATGAATAGACACAATATTAACTATTAACAGTATATGTATGTGTGTGTGTGTGTGAACAAGTCTATAAAAATAATGCATTTATGTTTGATGAATAAATATTGCAAGAAAAAAAATGATGGTTAACGATGGAATATTATGCAAAAACAGTTACAAGATGCAAAAGAGACAAAAACTAACACATGTAGAACGTACAAAAACAAACATAAAAGACATTAACATTATGTTAAAAAAGGAATTCTTAAAATTTGAAATTATGCTAAAACACGAGATTTATGTGAAATGTAAATACTGAAAGACAAAAAAAAGCAAAAATCCCAAAAAATGAAAATACACGTTTTATTAGTGATTTGATGCTTATTTTCATTGTTTCCTCTGGTTTTGACAACAATAAACCAATAGAATAGAATAGAATGACAGTACAAAGTAGAATCTAATCTTTGTTCTTATTCGACAGGAAAATATTGAAACCTTTTCAGAGTCTTTAATTTGACGACATGAACAGATGAACCTGTTTGTATTAAAGTTCCAGTCGTGTGTTGGGTTTGGGTGGAAAGAACTCGTTTGTCTTCGTGTCTCAGTTTGACAGGAAACAAACCGGACACGTCTCCCAGAAGCCACCGCATGATGCCGCCCTTCCTCCTCGCCAAAACCGACAACACGTCGGTGAACCGCGGCTCCAGGACAGGTCAGTACGGACGCACGCCGTAAACGCCATAAAAATAAATAAACGCAAATAAACCCAGAGTCTCATGAACCGTGTCTGTTCAGACGACAACAAGGCGCTGTGGGGCATCAACATCATGAAGAAGACCAAGAAGAGCGGCGCCCCCAAGGCCTTCGGCGTCCGCCTGGAGGACTGTCAGCCCGCCGTCAACCACAAAGTAACAACAGGACGCCACATGACCACAGCGTCACATGACACGTAGAATAAAGAGTGGAACTGTTTTTGTTTGAAAGTCTTATGATTTCCATTTGAAAGTATCAGCACTGATGTTGAACGTAGAATAACTTGAACCTCAGAGGATGAACCAGGCTTTTGTACAGATTCAAGACGTAAATAAGACGTTCTTATCTGCAAACACTCCCATGGACCACAGACTGTAAACATCTGCATGAATCTACAAACACATGAAAAATCAAAACAGACGGAATTTGTTCCTAAAATTATTCAACACTGATTCAGTTTTATTTGAGACTGAAAGAAAAGAATCTGACACTAACCCTGTTCTTCTTCTCCTTCCTCTTCCTCCTCCTTCTTCTCCTCCTCCTCCTTCTCCCTCCTCCTCCTTTCTTCTCTCCAGTTCGTTCCTCTGATCGTGGAGATGTGTTGTGGCGTGGTGGAGGCCTCAGGTCTTGAATACACCGGCATCTATCGAGTCCCAGGAAACAACGCCATGGTGTCGAACCTTCAGGAACATCTGAACAAAGGCCTGGACATCAACACGGCCGAGGAGGTTCGATAAAAACGCCGACTCTTCACGCCGTCGTAGTCGTTTTATTTAGATGGTTCTACAGTGAGTGTGTGTTGTGTGTGTCCGCAGCGATGGCAGGACCTGAACGTCATCAGCAGCCTCCTCAAGTCGTTCTTCAGGAAACTCCCAGAGCCGCTGTTTACAGACGGTGAGGAGTTACCGTCCAAGGACGAGGACACATGACGCTCTGTTTTATACTCACGTCAATAACGTTTAAAAAAAAAAAAAACTGCTCACATAACGACAAATACTCAGGTTTTTCCCTCTCACCGTCCTTTTTCTCCTTCTGTAAACGCTCTAACATCCTGTCTCTGGTGTGAAAATCTAAACCGTCCAGCAAATTATTTCAACAATTTAAGGAAATACTGATGTTTCTAAACTATATGGACATAAATACTGGGACACATCATGTCTAACAGCTGTAAGACGTCCTGTTCATGAGGATCTGACATAAAACATCAGTATTTCCTTAAAGTTTAATGGGAGACGTGAAGAAAGTAGATGGTTAGTTGTGATAGGAAAGTATTATTTATAATCAGAGCAGGAAAAATATTAGAGAAATTTAGAGGAAGAACATTTAAAATCATACACTAGAAAAAATCTAAATCTGACCAAGTGTGTTTTTCTCATTTCTAGTCCAAATATCTCATCACACTTAAAATAAGACAGAATCACCTACAGAGGAACTTTTTCAATGAGATATAAGAACTTCTGGAAAATCTGATTTTAAGCAATCTTACCAAGATAATTTTCACTTGTTCCATTGGCAGATTTTCTGGTTGAATTAGGCAAAAAAAAATCTTGAATTAAGCAAAAAAAAAAAATCTTAAGCAAAAAAAAAAAATCTTAAATTAAGCAAAAAAAAAATCTTAAATTAAGAAAAAAACATCTAGAATTAAGCAAAAAAAAAATCTTAAATTAAGAAAAAAAAAATCTAGAATTAAGCAAAAAAAAAAAATCTTAAATTAAGAAAAAAAAATTAAAATCTTAAATTAAGCAAAAAAATTTTTTTTGAATTAAAAAAAAAAAAAAAAGGGACAAGTGAAAATGATCTTGTTCAGATTTATTAAATCAGATTTTTCAGATCTATTGTTTATAAATCAGTTCTTTTATCTGACTGAAAAGTTCCTCTGTAGGTGATTCTGTCTGATTTTAAGTGTGATGAGATATTTGGACTAGAAATGACACAAACACTTGATCAGATTTAGCTTTTTACAGTGAAGTCATGGATAAAAAAATTTTAAAAAAATCAATATTGAGAGAAATTAAGTACAGCCTCATTTTCTTCTGTTGTGGTCAGATGTTTACACACAGCTTGACAAAATATTTAACTCAACTTTTCACCATTTAACTGAAATATCCACTACATGGACAAAAGTGTGTGGACACGTTGAATTCAGGAAGTGTCTGTTTATTTGGATAAAACATTGTGTTCTCCTTTAATGTCTAAACTTTGTGTTATTACGAAACATAATTTTAGATGTTTATAGCATAATACAGGGTACATGATTGTGATAAAAAAGTGAAAAAAGTAATTTTGAGTAAATGTAATCCCGTAGATATGGATTTTAACCCAGAGATAAGGTGAAAATGACCCTTAAAAGTGCTTGAATTTGACCTTGAAAAATGTGTACGAACCCTGTAGAAAAGAAACGCCTGGATTCAAGGTGTCCCAATACTTTTGTCAATATATTAAATCTATGGTAAAAACAGATGCGACCTTTAAAACCTGACCTTTAAAAACTCTCTCCAACAGTTCAACACCAGTCTGGACCAAACTAACAGACGCTTTAAACATTTCTACAGTTTTATTTAAACACTTTCTCTGTTTTTAGACAAATATAACGACTTCATTGATGCCAATCGGATAGAAGACGCCGAGGACCGACTGAAGACCATGAAGAAACTGGTGGGTTTTCAGACGGCAGCAGGAAACAGACGCAGAGCACCACTTAAATCAGTAGTCGCTTTTCCACTGACCCTCAAATTGTGTGAATTTAACTTGTGCATAAAATTTAGCCAAATGGAAAAACGACAATTCCACCAGAACTCTTGTTTTTGGATGAAACGTTTTTCTGCTGGCAAGAGGTGATTTTTTTGGCCGTAGTGAAATTGATATATCACACAAAACCGCAACGGAAAGACCTTCTTGCACAATTAGTCAGATGAACAAAAAAAAAAAAGGACGTTGATGGTGTTACAAGTGAAGAAGAAGAAGAGTTTTAAAGGAAACATGTCGCAGTATGTGTGGACACACCAGGAAACCACATCATTTTAGAATTTAGTACGAGATAGAGAAGTAACAAGCATTCTAGATTCAAAACAAGAGATATTTATGTGCGTCTCTGTGTTTATGGAATGACTTTTCACGACATTTCACGATAATAAATAAACAAATCATCACATTTGTGATTTAATGGAAAAACCAACATTACGCCCTTGTGTTTTTTTAGAATCAGCTTTATTGACAAAGTATGTGAGCACACAAGGACTTTGGCTTCACACGAAAAAACTGACCAAGTGTGTTTGTGTCATTTCAGTCCAAATATCTGATCCCACTTCAAATCAGACAGAATCACCTACAGAGGAACTTTACACTGAGATAGAAGAACTGATTTATAGACAATAGATCTGGAAAATCTGATTGAACAAATCTGACCAAGATCATTTTCACTGGTTCCACTTGCAGATTTTTTTTTTATTTTCGCTTAGTTCAAGCAAAAAAATCTGCCGATGGAACCAGTGAAAATGTCTGTCTTATTTCAAATGTGATGAAATATTTGGACTAGAAATGAGAAAAACACACTTGGTCAGATTTGGATTTTTTTCCAGTGCGGTTTTTCTTAGCTCACGTCGTACAATTTCAATATAAACACAAACACACTTAAACGCAGACCTAATATAAATAAACATTCGACTAGAAACAAGGACAACAATGGGTTGAAGGACAGTGTAAAATAAATATAAATAAATGAGTAGTAAATATCGGTAAAGTTTTGCGCATATGTCCAACGGAAAAGCGACCGCTAACAGGTACCATATCTCCATTCTGATTCCAGATCCACGACCTGCCCGATCACTACTACCACACCCTCAAGTTCCTGGTGGGTCACCTGAAGAAGGTCGCAGACAACTCAGAGAAGAACAAAGTATGGATGTTCATCAGAGAATGATCCACCGCAGCAGCTTTTATTTCAGTCCAAACTAAACGCTCCGACTCTTGTTTTCCAGATGGAGCCCAGGAACCTGGCCCTGGTCTTCGGTCCGACCCTGGTGAGGACGTCTGAGGACAACATGACCGACATGGTGACGCACATGCCCGACCGCTACAAGATCATAGAGACGCTGATCCTGCACGTAAGAAACCGAAACCACGCCCACAGTCCAAACCAAACACTGACGGTATGAGTCTGAACTCTGAAACCACGCCTTGTGTTCCTTTCACAGCACGACTGGTTCTTCAGCAACGGAGAACTGGACAAAGAGGAAAAGGTGAGTCCACAGAATCCAGAACCGGCTCCATGGAGCTCAGGTCCTTGGAATCATTCGTCTGTTGGCTTTATTTTTCTGTATTTTGCTAAATCACGGACGTCAAACTCATTCTAGTCCAGGTTCCACATTCAGAGCGATATGATCTAAAGTGGGTCAGAACCAGTCAAATAAAAACATAATAACCTAGAAATAATGAGAAATACAAACTTTTACCTGTGCTTTAGAGTGAAAAAAAGTAAAATTATAACATGAAAATGCCCATGTTTATAAACTATCCTTTAAAAAATGTGAATAACATGAACAATATGAAATGTTTTAAGAAAAATAAGTGAAATTTGAACATATTTGGTTGGTTGGTTGGTTGGTTGGTTGGTTGGTTGGTTGGTTGGACAGACGGAATGAATGCAAGTACATGAAAACAGGAATATTGATGAATGGATACATCATTTTAACAGACATGTTTGAGTAACGGTGCACGAGAACGGAACGTCATTGCATTGACTCAGAAACAGAACTTGAAAAATAAAGAGTTTGTCAAATATCAACAGTTTTGTGTGCATAAAGTTAAAATCTGTTTAAAAATCTATCAAATAAAATAGCCTCAGTGATTATATGTGGTTCATATTTGTTCAGGTTATTCACATTGTTTGTGAAATAATAATTAGTTTTTACTTTTTTACACTAAAAAAAAAAGAATCGTTAGTATTTGTCATTCTTTGTAGGTGATTCTGTTCTTATTTTGCTGTTCTGATCCACTTTCCAGTCCATTTTGGTCTGAATGTGGAACCTGAACTAAAATAATTGTTAATATCTTCTGCGTAATTTTTGTATTTCACATATTCATCCCAGGGCCAGTTTGGGGCCTTTATCGGCCGGTTTTGGCCCACGGGCCGTATGTTTGACCCCCCTGCGGTAAAGTCTGGTTGTGTTTGACCGGGGTCGTCTGTGCCGTAGTTCATCCTCTGATCCAGTGAACGGGTGACAGTGTGCGTTTGTCGGTCGTCACTCGTCCTTTCGTCTCTTGTGCTTCTTTTGGGTCCAGGCTCCTGAGGACAAACGGGACCTGCAGCCCGTCCCCAACATCGACCACCTGCTGTCCAACATCGGTCGGCCGGGGATGCCCGGAGAAGCGTCAGGTGAGGGCGGAGTCACCGTCTGACCCGTAGCAGTGTCCGAACCCAGGCTCGGGGACCCAAACAGGACCCGGGGCTGGTCTTCTCGGCTCGGCGGCCGTTACAGACGCTTCAGTTAGAGTCCGTTTGTGATTCTGTCGACGTCTGAACGTCCAGCTGTTGTTTCTGCCTCTGAATGTTTCCCGCTCTTTTCTTACTCTTTTCTTTCTTCTACTTTTCTGACTCTCTTCTAGCTGAGACACTGGATCAGCCTCTTCGGTAGGACCTGGTCTACCTCCTTTGTTTGTTGGTGTTCTTTCCGTTGCATTTGGGTTTCCTTCCACTCATGAACTCATTCACTTATTCCTTTCTTACTCCACCGGTTGTTGTGTTCCACCATTGTTTTTTGGTTTTTGTTTTGTTTGTTTGTTTGTTTTTTTTGTCCTGCTGTGGTCGAAGGTGAACTCTTGCCATTTTTAACCCTTTATCGAGTAAGCCACTATTTTTGGTAAGGGTTAGTGTCCTTTCTGTCCACTGTCATAGACTTCATCAGAAACAGTTGAATGTTTGATTCCAGAAGGATCCACCTCCAGATGCCATATGGGTTCTTCTGTGAACCTGGTCCTAAAAACAGGACCTGGGTCTAAAAATCCAACCCAGATGTAGACGAATGTTATGAAGCAGGTTTGGAAGCACT
Source organism: Apogon hyalosoma (assembly GCA_037367295.1). NCBI lineage: Eukaryota > Metazoa > Chordata > Actinopteri > Kurtiformes > Apogonidae > Apogon > Apogon hyalosoma. The sequence goes on along the minus strand of JAPQRP010000013.1, from coordinate 285,515 downwards.
TTAGGTCGATTTGAAAAATAAATACTGACTGAGAGAAAAGACAAAGAATTTTTCAGATCAAACACATTTTTATATTATTTTACGTTATATTTAATACATAAATCTGCATGTAACATGGTCAAAAGGACACCAAAATTACACATAAATATGTTTTCCTAAATTCGAGGAGTGCCAGTATGGCTGTGAAATAGGCATTAAATTCTGTTTTAAGTGTCTTAAAAAGTCTTAAATTTAACTTGTAGAGACATGTAGGAACCCTGAGTACAACACAGTGACATCAACAGTTCCAGTGAGTCCAATGTGGTCTCCAGGGTCTGGAAGGTCCACCTCTGAGGTCCAATGTGGTCTCCAGGGTCTGTTAGGTCCACCTCTGAGGTCTAATGTGGTCTCCATGGTCTGGAAGGTCCACCTCTGAGGTCTAATGTGGTCTCCATGGTCTGGAAGGTCCACCTCTGAGGTCCAATGTGGTCTCCAGGATCTGGAAGGTCTACCTCTGAGGTCCAATGTGGTCTCCAGGGTCTGGAAGGTCCACATGTGCATGAACAGTGTGTGGACCTGCTTTGTTCGGTTCCGTGAAGGACTGGAACTAATGTAATGACTGATGTTAAAGGGGTCATGTGGATGTGGACAGGGGTCTGGACCAGCACGCATGGGGGTCTAATGGGACAACAGTCTGATTTTTCCCATCTCACATGTGTTTTCATTATATTTTTTTATATATTTACTTCTTGGGTGTTTTGTTGGTTTTTTTGTCACTTACGGGCAAGGAACCAAATACGGTAACTTCACTGACCTTGATTTTCTACACAACAAAAAAATTTTGAAAGATTTCACAAAAGTAATAAAGTCTTGTTTGGTCCAATAACAAACTAGGGTTGAAAAGTTGAATTTCAGAGTATTTCTGTGAGTGAAGTATAAAGGGTTAATCACTGTTTTTTTGTTTTTTTTTTTTGTTTGTTTTTTTTTGCATGTTCTTCAAACCCGTTCTCTGATAATGGCCAGAGTTCTCCTTAGAGGTTGCCGTTCCTGTAGTATGTGCTGTTGTTAGCCACATGTCACTTCCATGTTCCGCTCCTAACACGACTACCAGGACTTCACACGTTCGCCGATGACACAACACTAACGTTCTTCTTCTCTTTTTCCTTCCAAAAGATTCCACCACCAGCGATTCGCTTAAGTCGAAGGTAAGCCAGAGCCGAGAACCCTCCTGTTTGAATTTTCATGACTTAAGTGTGGAGTGACTGATTATAACTTGGATGTTTCAGCTCTCCTTGGGCTCCAAGAAAGACCTGAACGCCAAGGACTTCCTGCCCAGGTCCATCATCTCCGCCGTGACCCGCAAACGCAAAAAATCCCCGAGTACCAACCGACAGGGAAGCAGCGCAGACGAGGACTCAGAACACGAACCCATCAAATCCAGCAACTACAGAGGAGGAGATGGAGGAGAAGAAGAGGAGGAGGAAGAGGAGGGAGACGAAGGAGCGGATGAGAATAAAGTCAAAGAGGAAAAGGACGAAAACGACGGTGGGGTCGAACCTCAGGAGACGGCGGTGGGAAAAGAGCGTTCGGTGGAAGAAACGGTAGCGGAAAGAGACGCAGGTTCCAGAACCGATGCTGATGTCAAAAGGGAAAGACGGCAGAAAATGACCTTACCTGGACCTGGACCTGGACCTGGACCTGGACCTGGACCTGGACCACAGCCTCGTCCAAACAGTTTCCTGTACTCGCATCATCAGGTCCCCGTAGTGAATCCGAGACCCCCGACTGTGGCCCGTCCCGGTCCCCATCTTCAGCCTCATACCCTGACCCGTGGACGCCCTATAGTCCCGCTGTGGATCTGCCCCACGAGGCTTCCCAGTCTTTACCAGGGTCCCAGTTTCCACCCCCAGCTGGACTGGAACCCACCGGTCCGCTACAGGAAGACCAGAGGGGCGCGGACCAGGGCCATGTCCATGAATCTGGACCTGGAACTGGGCAGGAGTGACGACAGGGTCAGGGGGTGGAGGGCAGAGCGGGTGGAGGTGATCCGAGTCAATGAGCGAACTGGCGTCCCTCAGGGACCGCTTCGAGGTCCTCGGTCAATTCAACAAATCGATTCTCGTGGGGTTCAGGAGGCTCCTCCCCTGTCCTCGTCGTCCTCCAGGTGGACGGATCAAACCTCCCCGGGGGCTTCAGGAGTCGTCCTGAGGAGGTCAGGCCTGGTCCCGCGGGACAAGATGAGAGCCTGGCGTCGACACACGGTGGTGGTTTAACCCATTAATGCAATAAGCACTTACCCTTTACTTAGGAACCGGATCAGCTGCGTCACCGATGGAACCGCGTCGTCTCAACACCCGTTACATTTGTCTTTTAAATAGTTCTGGAGTCGAATAAGGAGATAGTTTTTTATTTTTTTTTTATATTCAGTTGTAAAGTTTTATCCACAACATACAATAAAAACGTAACGGCTAACCCGCGGCTAATTAGCTTAACCTTCCATGACGTTTATCACTATGAGTCAACGGTATTGGTTTTCAGAACGTTCTAATGTTTCTGAAAGTTAAGAACAGGTTTCTCATCAGATAACATTTAAAGGGAGGACACATAAGAGTCTGTTAACGCCACATATTAACGGATAACACGCTTTCACTTAATGTTCAGTTTCAAAAAATAAAACCGGCAAAACATGAGTTTAATGATTCCTAAAAGACATTTTATTTTGAATGAGCTCAAATCAAGTTTCTGGTTTAGTTCATAACAGGTGATATTTCGCTAAACATGCGTAAAACATAACAAATGCGGCGTTCTAGATGGAGAAACCGAGTCAGGGATTTTTACTGTAAAGCAAACGCCACCGTGTGGTTTTAGGACCGATCGGATTCTCTGAGTTTCAGTTCTGACATGAACCAACAGGTGGAGCCAACGTCCAGCCTTTACAGAACCGGCCCCCCACAGGGTCCCATCTGGGCCACGGACGAGTTTATGAGGATATGAAGAATGAAACTCCTTTTAGTTCAGGTTCCACATAAAGACTAAGTGGATCTGAAATGGACCGGACCAGTACAGGGACAACATACAAATATAAACTCTACATTTGTCCTTGTTTTAGAGCTAAAAAAGTACAATTGAGCAAAAATGTTTACATTTACAAACAACCGGAAAAAATATGAACAACCTGAAATTTTTTAGTAAAAATCTGTGAAATTGTTCCAATATTCTGCCTGTTAGTAAATGTTTTAAGCCTTTGTGGATCCACGTGTGGAAATGAGGAACTGAGGCAGAATATTGTTAAAATTGAAAACATTTGAGGTTTACGCTGGTTCAGGTTACTCACGTTTTTAGGGAAATCTGTCTGCGTTTACCTTCGATTATTGAGTCTAAAAAGCTGGAAGTGTCAGATATTAAAATGAACCCAGTTTCATATGCGCAACGTCAGTGTTTTGAAAGAAAACCTTCAGCTGTCAATGATAAATGTGGAGGAAAAATGTAAAAAAGAAAAAAAAAAAAGCCATGAACGAGTCGACTCCTGAAGTAACGCGCAGCCGTTGAAGCCGACGTTCACCAGCAGAGACTTGAATGGAACCGACTCCTCCACCGGTTTCCACCGACTCTCGTCAACGCTGCACTAACTAACGCTCTTCCAAAGCCCGCTGAGGATCTGCAGGGAACGTCACCGATCCACAGGAGCCGAACTCTCCCCTCCGGACTCCAGACCGGGTCCTGATGCCAAAGCCTCCTGCATGCGTGGACTCGGTGACGTAGGCGAATATGCAAACCCTCGATGTTCAACACAAGCCCGTCGTCGTCCCCGTGTCTGTCGGACGGTTCAAAGGTCAAAGGCAGCTATGTGACGTCATGCCAAATGTCTTTTCTGTTTCTGTTGGAAAACTGTGCGGTATCGGCAGCAGCAGATGAGCCACGGAGAAGAAACGCCCAGAGTCCAGAGGTCGTCTTACCTGAGTGAGGTTTTTACTTCTGTTTCCTTTTCACGTTCTCGTTCTTTTCGCCTCCTTCCGCTGTCTTTACGTCAGATCATCAGTTTTGTAAAGTGTCTGAAAATACCCGACGCAGACGCCGTCGTCCGTGTCGGTCTTAACCCGGTCTAGACTCGCTCTGTCCTTGTGCATGTTCTGTCTGTACGTGGGTGACTGTCCTGGACCAATTTTGTAACAGTTGTAAAAAGCCTTGTTAAGTTAACCTGTGTACATAAATATTATACATAATATATTAAATTATTTGTTTTGGAAAAATGCGTGGATTTATTTTTCACTTCTAATTAATCATTATGACGTGTCAAAATTCATAACCAGTTTATAACTGCGACTGATTCAAAGGCTCATACTGATCTAACTCCACTGTTGTGAGTCTGTGGTTCCTGTCTTTGTGTATTTGGACCCTAATAGTTCC
>JAPQRP010000013.1:232977-247954 GCA_037367295.1 Apogon hyalosoma | reverse complement strand
GCTCATGCTGTGCTTCAGTCTGTCACAGTACGTGTTGGTGTTCATGGTTCCATCAGTGAACTGGAGCTCCCAGAGCCGGCAGCACTCATGCAGACCCAGACCATGACCCCCCAGACCCCCCCCCCACCACGCTGGACTGTTGGACAGACACACTTGTCCTTGTCCTACCTGGTTGACTCCACACACGCTTGACACCATCTGAACCACATCAGTTTGTGTTGGTCTCCTCAGACCACAGGACCTGGTTCCACTAATCCGTGTCCTTGGTCTGCTGGTCTGAACCAGCTGTTTGGTTTTGTTGTGCCTCATCTTTGGTTCAGATGGTATTTGCAGAAATGTGAGGGGTGGGCTCACTTTGGTCAGATACTGTATAAGGCTTCGGTGCTGAACCACTTAAGCTAAAATGAGCCTTTTGGATGCTGTTTATGTTTCCTGCTCCAGCTTTTCCAACTTAAATGAACACAATATAATTGGATAAAACGAGTCCATTTCATCTCCTCAGACTGACTTCATGTGATTTGATATTTTCTCCTTCTGATTTGGGAAAAAAAAAACATTAATGAAGACAAAACTGTTTTGTTCATTTTGATTTCATGTTGTGAAAACCAATTTACACAATGAACAATGGTTTTCTTCACTTTTCTATAAAGGCAACACTTCTGGCATTTCAAAATAAAAGCCCTCTAGCGTTCCAAAGGGCTGAAATCATTTTATCAACTGCTGGATGGATCCGTCTGTTTTTTTAAGGCGCTTGCTAACGCAGCTAAAATACAGTCGGCTACGTGTCCCAGAAAACATTTGGGCAGATTGAGAAGTTGAATGCCCCGCCTTCTGCTCTTATCCTCCTCCAACCCATTTTAAGCCCCGCCCAGGTGTTGTCAAGTTTCACTGCTTCTTCGACGGACAGGTGATGTCACACACTGTTGATGAGCAGATATTCAACAGGCCTGTACGATCGATGGTGGAACTCAGAATAGGTGGATGGAAATTCTCTGACCACTGACTCATAAATCCAAATATAAAGACTGGTTGGAATTTTTTTACCAAGACATCTGGAAATTAGGGTCTGGAAAAAGTATGGAATTTTGAAATGACAAATGTGTCGGAACCTTGCGTATAGCACAACAAAGGCCATAAGAACTGGCATGACATACAGCGTGATTTAATGAGACCAGGCTCAGGAAAACCCTGAATTAAAAATGTGGAAATCATGAAAGATCATCATTAGATACAGTATCTGTTTGTGTTCTGTTGAATTACAGACACTAACAGTAACGCAGTAGATGACAGTGAGGTTTATGAGGCAAAAACAGTTACTAGAAACATGCTAATTGGTTTAATCGTAAGTGAAAGCGGTGCAGGATCGAGTGCATCAAAGCTCCATCCAACCTCAACATTTCCACAGTTACTGATTTTCACCCGATAAACATTCGCCTCCGTGACATCCCACGGTTCAGTGGACGTAGCCGTCCTACCTCCTGTCCAGTCCACTTCATGTCTGGGTTTGTTTATTAGCGCATTAGCTCTTTATTTAACGGTTCAGTTAGCAACACAATGCGAAAATAATGAAGCAAAATATGTGATAAGTTTAGAGACAAGGCCCCGACAAGACAAATCTGTAATGACTAATTTATTAAATAAACAATAGCATTTATCAAAAACACTAACATTTTTTATCTCCACAGACGAAGTGATATATTTATAGTTGACAAAATAATGACTAAAAATTAAAAGAAAAACTAAAAAAAAAGAAAATGAAAATAAAATTACCAACTTAGTAAAAAAAAATTGTAAAAAATGAACAAAATATTGAACAAAATGAACAAAACTGACCAAAAATAATTGATAAAATTAGCAAAACATGAAAAACTGTCTAGTAAACAATGAAAATTTAAAGCTGAATGTAATAATGGACTAAAATGAACAAAAACCGAACAAAATAATTACAAAAATGAAGAAAACTATTGAAGAGCTGTCTGCTGTAGGTACATGATGAACACCTGGTCGTCGTAGTCACATGTTGAACACTTGGTTGTGATAGAGATGCGCTGAACACCTGGTTGCCATGGTAACGTGCTGCACACCTGTCTGAACTGCACTGTTGACCCTTGTGTTTTCCAGGTGGGCATCGTGCTCCACTACGCTTCTCTGTCCACCATGCTGTGGTTGACGTTTACGGCCAGAAACATCTGTAAAGACGTGTCCAAAGACCCTCTGAGGACCAAGGAGCGGAAGGGTCCGGCCCAGACTCGTACCAAACCCACCATCCTCAGGTAGGCCGATTCCAGTCTGCACTTACACAACATGCACGACATGGTGGAGACGGATCCCTTAAATAATTAATCCACCGCATGTAAATAAATCATAAGTTCTTTGCTGAATTTTGTCAACAAGCAGTATCCTACCCTAGAAGAACATCATCTGAGGTGCAGATGTTGACCAGTCGGCTCCAAGTGTTTGAACGGAGTCACCTGGTAACAACATCAGGCCGATGGGGACGGGTGTTAGACATTAACAAAGGCTATGAAGCTAATGCTACACATGTGTCCCATTACAAATAAGGTCTAACATTTCATTTGTTGAATTTTTTATTACTTTTTTTCTTTCTTTGCAGATTCTACATTGTAAGTGATGGGATCCCTCTCATTATTGTTGGGGTTACTGCAGCCTTTGGTCTGGATAACTATGGCAGCAGGGACGACGCTTTGTAGTGAGTACAGGTTTTTCAGCAAAGTTTTATTTTCTAAGTTATTTTCATCAAAAACTTGGATCTTGGTCCAGTTGACCCTTCACTAAGTCCCGCCCTAGAACTACCACTGATCAATCATACGTTAGCAACGGTAACTAAGAGAGGAGCGCCTGGCAAGCTTTCACCTCCGGAGCAAAATGCCTAAGCGGTGCGTGTACAGGACATGCAAGTCCCACGAAAGATCCAGAACGTTTGGGTGATGGTGTATTTTTGGCCTTCCCAAAACCAAAAACACAACTGGACAGATGTTGAATATGGACTCAACAGTGTGGAAGACCTCACTCGCAGCTACTGTGCAACTACTATGTGTGTTCTAAGGTAAGATGCTAACGCTAACTAGCCCACAGTTGTTAGCTACAAGACCGTAGTACGAGGTGACCAACCCTGGTCCTTGATAGCTACCATCCTGCATGTTTTAGATGTTTCCCTCTTCCAGTCCACCTGACGGTCATTGTCAGGCTTCTGCAGAGCTTGATGATAGGCCGATCATTTGAACCAGGTGTTGGAAGAGGGATCCGTCTAAAACAAGCAGGATAGTGGCTCTGCAGGACCAGGGTTGGACACCGGTGCTGTCGTAGAATATTGATTAGAAGTTACTAATGTTTCAACATTGAGTTCGGTAGTTGTGCTCCGTTTGAGGCTAAAGCCACGATGTGGGAACAATATCCTGGTGCAAAGATGGAAAACATAGCATTTAGCAACAGGCTAAAACATGTCAGATACTGAAAACTATAGGGAGCCATAACTGAAAGTTAGCTTAAAATAAAACAGTACACTGACTTACCCTGAGACGCTAGAACACTGTTGTTCCAATATACGTCTGTTCTGTACATGAATCATCAAGACGTTGAGAAATCCATGTTTACGCGGCAGCAGGAATGAACCGCAAGAGAAAGCATGCCAGGCCTAGCAACTGTAACCATGGGGGGGCGGGACTCAGCCAAGGGTCAATTTTAACGCAGGATTTTAATGTATAATCCTGATAAAATAGGGTTAAATACTGTTGGCCTCTTCTTCTGAAACATTTTTGAGACATGTTTTTGTTGGTGTTTAAAGAGGAAAATCTCACATTTCCAACGTTGTGAATCAAACCTGTTAAGAGGCTTTTTAATCCAACCTTGAACTTCAGTGTTTTTTCCTGAACTTTTACACTTAAATCCATAGAGAAATGTTTGAGATCAAAAGTGTTTTTTGTCATAACATCTAATAAACCCCAGATGTTATCGACCAACATGACTATTAATGTTTGGCTTCAGAAAAGTGAAATATATGATGTGTTTTAGAATCTGCTGTTGTTGAAAGCCTCCGTTGCCTAGTAACAGTTGCTATAGAAGGATTGGACAGCAGCTGTTTGTGGGAGGGGCTTAATGTAGGCGTCAGGTTCCCCATCTTTTCATGTGTTTCTGTCGTGTTTGTTTTTGCCTCTAATGGCGCTCTAATGTGTCGTCTCCTGCAGCTGCTGGATGGCGTGGGAGCCCAGCCTGGGGGGTTTCTACGCCCCCATGACTCTCCTGGTCTTAGTCATGTCCATGTACTTCCTGTGCACGTACATCCAGCTCAAACGCCACCCGGAGAGAAAGTACGAGCTGCGAGTGCTGAGCGAGGAGCAGCAACAGTTGTCCTCCAGTGATTCACATCATCCCTGCCACGCCGACACCGCCGGAGGAGCCGCTGGACCCGCCGGCGACTCGCTGCCGTTCGCTACGGGCATATCGGTGTTGGCCAACGAGCACTCGTTTAAGTCTCAGCTCCGGGCCACGGCGTTCACCCTGTTCCTGTTCCTGTCCACGTGGGCGTTGGGTGCGCTGGCGGTGTCGCTGGGACACTTCCTGGACATGATCTTCAGCTGCTTGTACGGGGCGTTTTGTGTCACGCTAGGACTCTTCCTTCTCATTCAACATTGCGCCAAACGCGACGACGTCTGGCATCGCTGGTGGGCTTGTTGTCCGTCCAAGTCCAAGACGGAGGACGGGAACGCCGCGGTTCAGAGACAGGACGTCCATCAGCCTCACTGCCGCCTCAACTCGCCGTGTTCGGGCAAACAGCCGCTCCTGTCGCCACACCTGCTCCAGACGCCCTACCACAAGATGACTCCGCCTCCCCAGAGCCCCACGCCCAATCACACGGGTCCGTGTTGCGTGGCGGTGATGAGTCCCGTCATCGCTGCCCCTTTGTCACCTCACTCCGACTCCGTGTCGTCGCCGCGCCCTCAGTCGCTTCCCGATGAGCTCCCTCGTCCCGTCCTGCCTCTGCAGAGCTGCCTTACGGACAGAACCAAGTCCCGCTCCTTCAACCGCCCTCGGCCCTGCCTCCAGGACTACCGCGCCCACATGACCTCCACCAGCATGGATGGGAGCGTCCACAGTTCCCACCTGGAGGGCTCGCCGCTGACCTCCAACAGCCCCCACCCTGACCTCCAGCTGCCCTGCTCCAGCCCCCTGTTGGACAAACAGCTGGCGTCCTGCAACAGCCTCCAGCGCCAAACCTCCTGCCACAGCGTGCAGGACTCAATGACTTCCTGCCACAGCCACGCCCACAATATGCACGACAGCATCACTTCCTGTCACAGTCTCCTCCTTCCTTCCCACGGGATGCACCCCTGCCAGTGGCACATGTACAGCTCGGTGGACCACTCCTGCTGCGACAAACTGGACCCGTACGCCGCGCAGTACCAGCAGGACTCGGACATGTACGGCGTCATGTCAAAGATGGCCGACAAAGACAGGGACAGCCTCTGCGTGGAGGCGGAGCCTAAAGGGTTTCCCAGGAACACTCTGCCTCGGCAACACGCCACCATGAGCCGCCGCGCCGCCATCGGCCGAAACCGGAGCCTGCAGGAGGACGGCCTGTTTGGCTCGGACGCCACAGGAAACATCCGGACTGGACCGTGGAAAAACGAAACCACTGTATAGTTTTAATATCCTTCAACCTGCCAGACCTTGGACCAGTCCAGTCACTGATTCACCCTGTAAGTGTTTGGGCCTCGACGCCTTCGTTTCGACCTCAAAACACACGTTCAGACCTCGTCGACGTCAAACCGGGAACGTTCAAACTACTGTATTTACGTGGAGATGATTCACGCCCACACCAGCGCTGATGTTACTACACTGTTCAGTCGCTTTTTCAGTTTAACAGGCGACAAACAGTATCATTTACGCATTTTATAGAAACAGAAGAATATAAATCCATCAGCCAAATGTACCATCATAGAACCAGGGCTGCACAAGTAATCTGATTGCAATCATAACATCAGCCTGAGTGGTTTTATATTTACAAAAAACTGTCATTTAAAGGTCAGATTTAGGAGGATTCACACTGGTCTAAGAGTAGAAATCTGTGTTTTATGGTGATATTTTGGATTTAGTGTCACTGACACAAGTTCTAAGGTTGACTTCATTTAATTTATTGCTTTATTTAACAGGAAAAGAGCTCATTAATCAACAGAAATATAAGAAACTGAGCCAAGTTTTAGCCAATAGCGCTAATTATCATCTAGTGTCTGTGGTTTAATAAAATAAACACAGAAACAATTCAGAAAAGAAAACATCACAAATAATCCAGATTATTTATAAAACAATGGACGTAAATACAGTTAAATACAATGTAAGAGATAACATTTTTGTACTAAATAGATGAATAAAAATTGAGTACTCTGTGAATTTGCATTGATAATTCTGCACGTTGACATGAATCAAAAGTCACAGTATTGGCCACAATAATCGCAATATGACTTTTTTTTTCTCCTAATTTGAAAGAACTTTCTAAGGTTTTTGCCCTGCTAACATGAAGTTACAACATTAATCAAGTAAATCAGAGTAAAATCAGTTGTAAAATAGTGGGGAAAAAAATCTAACTTGTAAAATAAGGAGTAAAACATTTGAGTTTTGTATCATAGGCCTGGAATAATAACTGACATGAAATTAATAAATATGACAAAGAGGAAACATTTATAAAGTGTAACACAGACGTAATGATCAGAAAATTTAGGAAGAAAAAAAGACAAAAATGTATAAAAATGGTCCGAGGGGACATTAAGGGTTAATGTTAAACTGACTAGTTTTAAAGAACTAATCTGTGCTTGGAACCAAATGCATGTGTTCGACCTCAGTTAAAGCAAACGTCGTCGACTTTTTGTGTTTAACACGTGGTTAAAACTCCAGCCGTACAATTATGGGTCAAATATAGACACATAGAACCTTTGAATTAGCCTCCGTTGATGTTAAAGGTTCAAAATGTGAACGCGGAGGCTGCGTTTACTCACATGGACCCGGTTTAACGTGGACGTGGTCTGAGGAAAACCAACGACCCTTTAGGCCGACAGTATCGTATTTAGCCCGAAGAGACTGAATCTGTTTTTATAAATAATACCGATGCCAAACACGTTTCTCTGTGCAGTTTAAAGTTGCAATCAGTCACTTATGACTCAGTGATGGATCGGGCCCAGATGGAGTCCAGCTGGGTTCATCTGGTCCCTCCAACCGTCCACGAAAAACCACCAGCCGTTTCAGCCATTTCCCCGAGTTAAAAATGATCTTATTGGTGGTTTTAATGCCGTCGTTATTTTGTTGAGCGTTAAAAGTCGCATCATCGATCATCCTGTGACAAAATATAGACTATGTGGACAAAAGTCTGTGGACACGTTGGATTCAGGTGTTTCTTTTCTAACAGGGTCTGGGATAAAAACAATAAGGACCAATGTTATAATATAGTTTATATTATGGGATAAATATCATTGCATTGTTTAGTTTGGGTTCAATTGTTATCTGTGTTTCCAAAATGACTCAGAGATGGTTTGGACTGAATTTCTCTCAACATTAATGGCTTTTCCATTTAACATCTGCACAAAACTTTACCGATATTTACTAAATGTTGAAAAAACAGAAGTGTGTAATGTCAGTTTTTCCATTAAATCACAAATGCGATGATTTGTTTATTATCGTCAGATGACACGAGAAGTCATTCCATAAACAGTGACGAACGTAAATATGGTGTTGATTTACTCTGAGCTTTTGTGAACATCTACACGATCAGTGAATTAAACAAAGGAAAACAGATGATTTTCACTGGAAAAAATGCTAAATTCAGAGGAGAATATTATAATAAATGGTGATAAATGACTTAGGAAAAGTTAAATTGAGAGAAAAATTCACGTGGGAGCTGACTCAAAAGTCACAGCGGGTCCTTGTGGGTTAAACCAAACTAACCAATGGGATGATATTTATCCCATAATATAAACTCTATTCTGACATTAGTCCTTATTGTTTTTATCCCAGATCCTGTTAGAAAAGAAACACCTGGATTCAACGTGTCCGCAGACTTAGCGTACCGTGGAGAACTGTAAATAAATGGTCAAAGTGTGCCGGTTGAAGCGGGCCGGTGCGTCCTAAAGTGATCCTGAGCGACTGGTTTAGCGTTTTGTTCTGAAATGCACTGAGCTCGAGCCTCGGCCGTCCAATCACTGCTGTTTCCTTGTGCCGTTTCTCTCAGGCTTTTTGCACTTTGCTTTGCTGCACTTAGTACGAAACCAAAATAGGAGATGCACTCGGCGTCTCGGAAAAAACGACCCCCCACCGCAAAAAGGGCACGGTGGGTAGTTCAAGGAGCCTGGGAGAAAAGCAGCCGGCGCAGAATTATGCAAAGAGGCAGTAGAATATCACTGACTGCACCTTTAACTCATGACGAACCCTTTGAAAAACATCTATATTTGTTAATGTTTTTATCTTTCCAGTTGCTCGACACGATCATTTTAATATGAGTGGTTACACATGTGATGACACTTTGGAGTCGGTGTGAGCATGTGTGTGTTTACGTGTGAACAGTGCATGAGTAGGTTCATTCAGACGTGGTGTGTTTGTGCTAAATGTGTTTATTATTCGGATCCGACACCGTTTGAGGAGATCTTGATACAGATTCATTTATGAAGTATTTTCTAATGACACTTTATGTATGCTGCCAAATGAGTCAGAACGGACTCTTCTGTGACAAATATTGCACTATTCTGTACTATAGTGACCCCTCACCCGGTGGGATGATGATGATGATGATGATGAAGAGTCCAAAACGTGCGATGGAGCACAAACCTTGTATCGTGCCAAAATGACGTGCCAGTTTTCACTGTGATGCCAAACGACCCGACGCTCTTTTTCCATGGGTTTTCAGAGATCACACAGTTTGTAGCATCGTACAAACTTGAACTCAGGTTTTTAATCGATCATCAGCAGCTCACGAGTCGTTTTCCTGAAGCTTCGTACGTGTTCGTCGGGGGGGGGGGGTGTCTTAAAACAGCGACCCTGGAAACCGGAAAAAAAGAAACAGTATCCCTGTACGACAGCGTCTGTTTGATCTGAACTGATCCACAGTTGAAGGTGTGAGGTCATCAGGTCCTGGTCTACGGTCCAGTCCTGTGGTCAACCTAACAACAGAAGTGGGCGGGACTTTCACTGGAGGACAGCCCATTCGCATCAAAATATGGACCATTATAAGCTAAATTATTAATGTTCTTAAAAATCATCAAAAAAAATCAAAAATCTTAATTTCTCATAACTGTCGATAAACTTTACAGACACTGTCTCAAAGAAGAATCTGATAAAAAAACTTAAATAAGTCCAACCAGTAGTTTCAGAGAAGATTGTTGAAATCTAGAAATTGTTGACCTTCTGTTTGACCCTTCAAGGTCACTCAAGGTCAAAGGTCATGAACCCAAAACAAAGTCCATATATGACTTCTGTCAGTGCTCAATAGGAAATATACTGATATCTGTAAACATTTACATGTTAGAAACCATCAAAAACATGGACCATTAGAAGGAAAGGCAGGTTAACATTTCAAAAATTTGGCAAAAATTTAAAAATCCAAATTTCTCAAAATGGTGAATTAGCTTTGTAGATATGGACTCAAGGAAGTTTCACATAAAATTTGAAAGGAATCCGACCTGTAGTTTGGTAGAAGATTGTTGAAATCTAGACATTGTTGACCTTGAATTTGACCCTTCAAGGTCACTCAAGGTCAAAGGTCATGAACCCAAAACAAAGTCCATATATGACTTCGATCAGTGCTCAATGGTAACTAGACTGATATCTGTAACCATTCACGTTAGAAACCATCAAAAACATGGACCATTAGAAGGAAAGGCAGATTTTTTTCTAATTTCAAAAGTTTGTCAAAAATTCAAAAATCTAAATTTGTCAAAACTGCGAATAAACTCTGTCAACATTGTCCCGAAGAAGAAACAGATAAAATTAGAGACGAATCCAACCCGTAGTTTCATCAGAAGGGGTTTGAAGACTTTAGCAACGAAGACGACGGACACGGTGCCATCATCGCGGCTCACGGCCGATCGGTCCGTGCGATAAAAAGAAACTCGTTATCCTGAACAAATGCAGTCAGTTCTTAGCATTTGTCCTTCTTGGTTCTGGTTCTGGTTCCTTCTTTATGAAACATCCCTCAGGTCCATTTTCAGCCCATTTAAATCAACACAAAGCCTAAAGTCGTACAAACTCCACCCACATCCGTCTACGGTTTTCTTCCCGTTAGCGTTCCATCCATTCTGTAGATGAAACACAGACGTCGTGAAGCGGATGCGGGGGAAATGAAGCTCGGTCGTCGTGGCGATCGACAGGCCGTAACGCCGACGTGGGGTTTTTGCGTCACGTTTCCTTTCCTGCTGCTTCTGTGGATTTCCTCGACAGGGCGGTGGACGGATCCCACCTCCAAAAGACGAAGGGACTGGAATAACAGAGCAGCGTGTGTCGTCTGCACTGCCCGTAAACACGTACTGTGACCCTCTGGACCAGTCGGCCTTCTGTCGGAACACCACCTCTGAACTTTAGAGTTTTCAGCCTTAAATGGTCTCACGTTCTATTTCCAGTCAGTCACTTCCTGTACTTTACACTTTGTTTCAAACCAGTTCAACACATTTTCCCTCCACTCGTTTCATGGCAACACTTTCCAACACGTGGGTTCGACATTAAAAATAAAAATAAAAAAATAAACTGTTCCATGTCCCTGTACGTCAGAGTCTGTTCTATGTGGATCAGTCCCAGTTGAATGTGTGAGGTTCTCAGGTTCTGTTCTATGTTCCAGTCCTGTGGTCTGGATGCAGATCAATCGAACTATACAAGTGGGCATCCCGCCACTTCACTGGAGAAGAACTCAACTCATCCAATCACAGTCCATATATGACTTCTATCAGTGACCAATAGGAACTGGACTGAGATCTGGAACCATTTACAGGTTCTAAACCAGGGGTTCCCAGAGTGGGGTACATGTACCCCCAGGGGTACTTGGAAGGAGCCCAGGGGGTAAAATACATTAAATAAGTCATCATGTACCAAATACAAAATAAATAATGAGAATTAATGCTGAATATAAAACACAATAAAAACATTCCTATAATAGTTTTATTGTCAATCATCTTGTTGAAGCTTTGGAAACATTTGAAGATTATTCTACATGATGTCATGAACTGCGTACAGATAACGTGCCACATTTAATTGGTGTGTTATCTGTATGCAGTATAAGCTTTACACAGGTATGTTCACGCCCTGTAAAATAACACGCAGTTAGGTTTAGGTTTAAGGTTAGTGTTTATGGCGTGTACATATAACGCACCAAATGCCATAAGAACTGGTGTGACATACAACGCGATTTCATGAAATCAGTCTGGAACATTTCCATTGTATATGATTCAAAATGAGTTTTTTTCAGTAGATAAGTCGTTATTATTTGTTGATGGAAGGTTCATTTATTAATTAATGACAGATTTATTTATTTGTCTTATCAATAAAAGAGGGCACCTTTCAGTTTATATTTTGCACAAAATTTTTATAAAAAAATGTGTGTGTTTTTTATAGATTTGGCACAATCAAAAATGCTGAAGTCAGAGTTGGGGGTACTTGGATAAAAAGTATATTTCAGGGGGTACTGCGCTGTAGAAAGTTTGAGAGCCATCAAAATATGGACCATTATAAGTAAAGGCACATTTTAAATATTTCAAAAATCACAATTTCTCAAACCGTGAACAAACTTGGTAGACATTGTTCCATGGAAGCTACACATAAAGTTTTAAATGAATCGGACCAGTAGTTTTGGAGAAGATTATTGAAATCTACACATTGTTGACCTTGTGTTTGACCCTTCAAGGTCACTCAAGGTCAAAGGTCATGAACCCAATCTGTGAGTTATAAATGATGAAAATATGGACCATTTGAAGGCAGATTTTTAATATTTAAAAAGATACATTTGTAAAGAATAAAGAAGATGAATCCAACCAGTAGCTTTATCGAAGATGTTTGAAGAAATTGCCAACAAGGACGACAAAGACGGACACAGCACCTTCGCCATAGCAACGGTAGAAATTCAACAGATGCGTTCACTGTCCTCAAGATGTTCCAGACATGTCGCAGATAGGAGCCGCTAAACTCTACTTCAACAGTAAAAGTCAACGTTGGAACCAAATTTGAAACGACTTTGTCAAACTCTTCCATCTGTTCAACGTTTGGACACATTCAGAACTTCTACAACCCTGTCTTTGTTCTCATTAGTTGCTTTTCCATTGACCCTCAAATTGCGCAAACTTGCAGATAAAAATGTACATAATGGAAAAAAAGTACATTTTGCCAAAACTTGTTTTTCGATGAAAACTTTTTGCACTGGTAAGAAATGGTTTTTCAAGCGTAGCACAAATGGAATATCACACAAAACTGCAATTGAAGACCTTTTTCTGCAACTGGAGTCACATGAATAAAAAAAAAAAGATTTTAACAGACATTACAACAAACGAAGAAGAAGAGTTTTAAAAGAAACATGGTGCGGTGTGAGTGGACGCAGCAGGAAACCACATAAATGTTTAATTTAGTAGCAGATATTAGGGAAATATATGATAATAAGAATGAATATATCTGTAAATCAACACCAGATTTACGGAATGACTTCTCATGTCATTTCACGATAATAAAATAAACAAATCATCACATTTGTGATTTTATGGAAAAAACAACATTACGCACTTCTGTTTTTTGAACATTTAGTAAATATTGGTAAAGTTTGGTGCAAATGTCCAAGGGAAAAGTGACTAATGATCAGCTGTTCAGGCCAAGGTCTACCCAACGGCAGCTCACAGCTACTAATGTGCTAATGCTAAAGCTAATGCTAAAGCTGATGCTAATGCTAGGTAGTGCGTGTGTCTATTATGGGTACAGTGCAGACTGAATAAAGTCAGTTCACCTTTAAAACTGCGTTTCCTGAACTTACAATAACCTCGACCTTTGACGTTAAAATCTCATCAGTTCATTCTTGAGTGAACGCGTTATTGAGATACGATCATTATTTCAACGCAACACGGGCCAACGGACGTGTCAAAGTATTTGTTGAGTTTATTTCAAATATGCACCAAAACACAATAATCCTACCTAGTCCTTATAAATGAAACAGACGAAAACAAACTAGAAACAAAAACAGTTTGTCCAGTAAATATCCTGTACCATGGGCTGGGCTGTGGCTGTGTTGGTGGGGGTCATGTGGGGGGTTGATGGTGCCCCCCCCCCCCCCACACACACACACACACAGCCATATTAATTTAAATTAATTAACATAAACTCAAACTGATAGTAATCAATATAAATGATTATAAATGTCATTATTTAACCCAGTTTTGCTACCGCTGCCACTATTGGAATTTACTATGTATTGTTGTTTTTATATTTATTATAATAGTCACCCCCCCTCCCCCTTTCACTCCTAATCCGTCCATATTGTTTAGTTGCTCTTTACATTTTTTTACTTTTTCATTGTAATATGATGCTGTTTGTCATTATTTTGTTGTTGTTTTGTTCATTTGCTTGATTTTCCTTCTGTTTACCTGTTGTTGTTTTTCTGTCCACTACGTCTTGCTAACTGTATCACTAATAAGATAAATAAAAATCTTGCATCATATAAATGTTCGAATGCTGGAATTGCTGCAGCTGTTGCGTCTTGACTCCAGTATTCAGGTTTTATTTCAACGGGTCATTTCCCGTCATTAATGTTCATCCGCTGCTTCAGTTTGATGTGGTTCCATTTGACCCACAATCCTCTGCTCTCAAGCCTCTGGACACAAACACAGACCGGGTGGTTGTTTACTGGAGGAAACATCAGCGCTCCGTACAGAACAGCACTCCACCTTATTTATTTACAACCTACGACTCGGGGAACTCCAGCGGATCGAAAATGGGTTAAATATAGACCCAGCATGCATTGCACTGACACCAGGCGTTTTCACTCCTGGGAACAAATGCACAGAAAGCGGCTTTTAACTCAGTAAGTGGAATAATCTACCGGGTCAGGTCTGATCCTGCTTTAGAAGCGGGTGTTTGTCGGGTTTTATTGTGGATGAGTCATATGCAAATGTTTACATCTGATCCAAACGGAACGCAGACCTGACAGAGTCATTTGCATCTGTGAATAAACACTGATTCGGTGTATTTACATGCAAATCACTCTGTCATTGTGAATGTGAAGAGCTGTTGATGTGCTGATGTTCCTCTGGTTCCCAGTGAACTGGATGAACTCTGGTCAGAAGGAGGCGCTGTAGGCCCACAACAGGGACAGTAAAGGTGGCTTCGATTCGAGAATTTTAGATCCAAGTCGGCAAGAAAGTTGTTCCTTTTCGGTTCTCATCCTCAGTTTGGTCTTAGTTTTCGTTCACTGTGTTAGACTCATGTTCAGCTCTGTGATGAACTGGTGTCATGTCCAGGCTGAAGCCGCCTTCGCCCATAAGGAGCTGGGATAGGCTCCAGCGACCCCCGTGAGGATAGAGCGGGTTCAGAAAATGAATGAATGAATGTTAGACTCACTAGTCCCTCTAGTGGTCACAGAAATCCACCTGCCCATCACCGGAAATAAATTAATTTATATTTATACAAGTCAATACGTTGACATCTTTGGTAGAAATACAATACGAAGACCCTTTAATGCACATTTACTCAAACGGGCAAAAACGCACCTGAAGTGAACAAAAACTATACGACTGAAGAAAATCTGGGAATTATCTTTAAAAGATCGAAACCGTGATTTCATCAGGATGAATGACAACACATCAACTATTCCTAAAGGTTTAATTCCATGACTTTTTCCAGTATATTCTTGAATTCTTTAAAGCAGTGATATTAGTCTGTTTTAAACTGAATTGGTTCCTTTTCCATCCTTTCCCTGTGCTCTCCATAAACTGTAAATGCTCTGCTTGGCTCTGAA
>JAPQRP010000013.1:203093-232877 GCA_037367295.1 Apogon hyalosoma | reverse complement strand
GGTTCCCATTCAAACTGGAGGAACTATTAGGGTCCAAATACACAAAGACAGGAACCACAGACTCACAACAGTGGAGTCAGATCAGTATGAGCCTTTGAATCTTCAGCGCTTTTACCCAAAACTTAGAGTTAAAGGCTAAATGTGCATCATGGAAGCAAATCTCAGCGTTCAATTTGACCAGAACTACATGATATGTGAATTCATTTAGTGAATTCTAACAAATAAAAGAAAATTCTATCTAATAAAAGACGCAACAAAAGATGAAACTACATGAAAAAGGAGGAGAGTCGATAAACGTGTGGAAATTACGGTCCTGCTGTATTTTTGTTCTTTTGGGTCTTGAGTTGAACATGTAGTGAGGTGTTTAGGGGTACCCCAGGGCTCAGTTTTTGGACCTGTCATTATTTCCAAAGCAAAGGGATTAATCATGATCTTGTTAAACGTCATGAAGACCCAGAACCCTGGTCCTGGGATCTCCTCCCCTAAACCCTTCCCCTCCTCGGTCCTCCTTCATCCTCGCTGAGTACCCGTCCTCCGTGGCGTTGGCGAGGCTCGGCGCTGAGGTCGACGGCGTCCCCTCCCCCACCGCCACGGGCCACTGGCCTCAACCACTTCAGCAGCGCGGAAGTCAGAAAAATCACGCAGACGTCCCTGATGTGAACATGACCTATTTTGAAGTCCTACACAAGCCTGCAGTCCTGGCCCACTTCCTGCCGCCCGGGCCGACGCTGCACCTGCCGACTTCGCATGGATGTGCAGGAGTCACGTGACCGCGTTCATTCCCAGCACGACCACCGCCTGCGCCGCATCGCCTCCCAACAGCGTTTATACCCATTTAACGTAAGCTTTAGAACGAAGGGAGTCGACATTTTAGCCACACGCCGGATGTTTACGTCGGCTTCTTCAACGTCTGGATCCTTTTTATCAAATCACAGAAGGTTCCAGTTCAGTCTCTGGTTTATTTGAATGATTATTATTTATGCGAACACAAAAATACACGAGTTTGTTCATTTCGAGCTGCTTTTGTTGGTCAGATTTACCCTGAATTTTAATGTAAGAGGATTTGAATCACGGGATTTTGTCAAGAATCAGACAAATTATCATTTTGTTTCTTGGGAAGTTGATGAAAATGCTATTTATTTTATTTTCTTTTAGTGACTGGAAATGATTCAGACTGTTTGTTCTCTGCTGATTCAGTGTGTGAGATGGATTTGTGTATTTCTGGAAAAATGATTTATGTGTATCTTTGTTTTAATTGTTTCACTGTTCTCTTGTTCTTGAGTGGGAGGTGTTTGTTTGATCTACTTTAAAGGTAAAATGCTGCTTTTGGTTTTTTTTTTTAATCAAACTTAAATTATTTTGAGACATCATCAATATTCCTGTTAATACTAATCTTGATTTTGATGTGTTTTTGTGTGAACTGTTCCCGTTATTTTCATGTCCTTGTATGGGAGGTGTTATTTTATTTACGGATTTATTTATACAATGCAGTCGAACATAGTTAGACGTTTGCAGCTGATGTGACGCGTACAGAGTTTCGAGCTGGTGCTGGTTCTCACCTCCAGTCCCCTGTTGGGTTCTTCCACGACGCTGCAGAACAATATCAAATATGCATCATTTAAAACGATCATACCGTACAATTCAATAACCCAGTGTTGCATTTATGAGGCATTTATTCACCCACTCACTTTTTTAATACTCAAATGCTGCTTCAATTTAAATCATTATGAGAAATTCTTAATATTCCGCTTAATATTAATGTTAGTTTGTTTCGTTTCTGTTAGTGTTGTGGTTCTAATGTTATCTCACCTCCTAAGGTTCTGTTAATTACATGCTGTAGCATTTCCTCTGTCTGTGTTCAAATGAAGCTCTGGTTGTAAATGTGGTGCTGTGCTGCCCCCTGGTGCATGCATTTACCATCACAGCTTCATTCCTGGATCAGATGAGCTCCAGGTCAGTTTTAGGTCAAGTAGAGTTTCTGAAGTTTCTAACTCAAAAAAGTGTGTGGTTGGTTCATATTTCACATCTATTTGGCGTAAACAGCGATAAATCTCCTGTATCACACTGCGATTCAGTGGATTTTAATGAAACTTACGGTTTGAAACCCAAACTGGAAAAAACACACGTTGAATTGACATAAATTCCACATTTTGATCAAGAACAGTGTTGGAAACATCTCGTTTAAGTCATTTTCATCATTAATTGATGTATAAATACTGACGTTTTTATCTTTATTTACATTTTTTTTAAATCCATGACTGATTTTAAATGTTCTGCCTCTAAATTTTTAAAATATTTTTTCTTCTCTGACTGTAAATAATAATTTTCTTCCTCATCTAAGAATCTACTTTTTTCACATCTGACTGAGGAAGAAAAATCTACCATTAAACTTTAAGGAAATATTGATGTTTCTAAACTATATGGACATAAATATTGGGACACATCATGTCTACAGCTGTAAAATGTTCTGTTCATGAGGATTAGAGATAAAAAAATCAATATTTCCTGAAGTTTAAAGAAAGATGTGAAGAAAGTAGATGGTTAGTTGTGGTAGAAAATTATTATTTACAGTCAGAAGAAGAAAAATTATGTAGAAATTTAGAGGAAGAACATTTTTAAAAAAAATCACAGTCATGGATAAAAAAATACCTTTCAAAAACATTTTTCTTGCTCTGACTGTAAATCATTTTCTTCCTCATCTAACCGTCTACTTTCATCACATTTCACTGAGGAAGAAAAATCTGCCATTAAACTTTAAGGAAATATTGATGTTTTTATCTTAAATCCTCACGAACAGGACGTTACAGCTGTAGACATGATATGTCCCAATATTTATGTCCCTGTAGTTTAGAAACATCGATATTTCTCAGAAGCTAAATACCGTTAGCTTGTTTAGCACCTGTTGCTGGCAAACAAAGACGGCTGGATTTGTAGTTTTTAACATTAACTTGACGTTAGGTGGCTGTGTGTCATTTGATGCTGAATAAATATTGTAAACCATTTAAACTAAAACACTAATAAGATGCTTTCATTTTTTTTTTTTTTTTCATTCTTTGCTAGCAAGGGTGTGCTAAACTAGCTAATGTTAGCTAGCGTCTTACCTTTGAGTAAATGAACTGTACAGACAAAATATCGGGACACATCATGGCTAAAGCTGCAGGTTCATGCTGATTTGAGATAAAAAACATCAATATTTCCTGAAAGTTTAATGGAAAATTAAGTTCAAACCATCTCTGAAGCATTTTAGAACAGAAGCAAAGATAAGAATTTAACTCAAACTAACCAAAGCTCTGATATTTATCCCATAATATAAACTATATCCTGTCATTAGTCCTTATCGTTTTGTATTGTTAGAAAAGAAACACCTGGATTCAACATGTCCACAGACTTTTGTCCATATGGTGTGAATCAAAGTAAATGTAGTCATGCATTTCAGTCGCACTAAAGGGACTAAAATAAAACCTGTTTGTACAAACTGAACCCGAACACATTCAGACGTACATAAAATCGACAGAACACCAGTTTCCTTAAGGTCTGTACATTTATTAGAGGAGAGTAGCACTAAGTTGAACAGAATACAGTACAGATGGTCAACCAGCCAAAGGACGTCTGAGGCACTTCGAGCATGAGGAAAGAACCAGGAAACAACTGTACACACCGAGGAAAAAGCCACGCCCACGGACGCAAAACCATCCAATGAGCCGAGAGGACGCAGACGGAAGAGGACGAGTGGAATTAAAACGACCCGAACCCACATTTAAAGGACGAGGAAAGGAGGAAAACCAACCACAAAAAAAAAACTACAGCTGTTTCCATTCGGACTTTAGATTCACCTGGATCTGCATCAGTTTAAAAAAAAAACAAAACAAACATCAGAAATCAGGTTACGGAGATTCACCGTAACCGACAAATATTTACCAGTCGAATTACAACTTTATTTTAAATTTCGCAGTTTTAGTGGAATAAAAAATGTTTCAAGCAGTAGGAGGGGCATGTGATGAAAAACAGAAAACAGACAGAGGGTAAAGTGGTAAACGTACGACGGCGTATTAGGACCACAGAAGAGAATAAACACACTACGAGAATAAAGTCGTAAAATATCAAAATAAAACCCCTAACTTTACAAGAATAAGGTCATAATATTTTGAGAATAAAGTTGTGAAATATCAAGATAAAACCCGTAATTTTATGAGAATAAAGTCGTAGTTTTAAAAAACTCATAACAAAAATAATGTACTTTTATGAGATTAAAATCGTAATATTTTGAAAATAAAGTCGGAATATTATGAGAATAGTCGTAGTTTTATTAAAGTCATAATATTTTGAAAATAAATTTGCAATAATGCCATAAAATTAATAATTTATAAATTGCAATCCTTAAGCCTTGATGACAGAGTTTCTTGTTACAACGTACGCAACAAGCGAAGCGGCAACTTTCACTTCTGTCGGAGCGGACGACCAATGCTAATGTGTTGATGGTGGGCGGGGCTAATAGGCTCAGTATTTGGCCTTTGTGCGTAAACCCCAAATGAACGTAGAACCTCACAGAATGTTCACAGTTCTCCATTATGCGGTGGGTGGACACAACTTTACTCTGGTAAATTATATTTTTCCCACCTGTTTTTAAATTACGACATTATTCTTGTGAAATTATGGCTTTATTCTCAAAATACGACAACTTTAATCTCAAAAGTGCAAAAATATTTTCATTAAATTATGAGGATGATTTAAAGTACGACTTTATTCTCGTAAAATTATGACTCTTTGTACTCGACTTTATTCTCATAAAATTCTCGATATTTAACAACTTTATTCTCGTAGTGAGAAGCATTTTATTTGCTAATGTGGCCCTAATACGCCATTATATAAATTTACAATTTAAAAAAAAGAGAAAAAGAATCCAATCCAAATCCAGGTAAAGTCATCAGTTCAGTTTACGGCTGTTTTAAATCATTTCCTGGTTTTAATTTAAGGCCATTCAAACAAACTGCTGTTCGTCTATTTACCATTTAAATTTGTGACCTTATTTTTTTTTATTTTATGTTAAACACCTTCATTTCTTTTCGTTCTAGATGAGCTACAGGTCGGTTCAATGTTAACCTGTATTTTTAACAAACAGCTTCCACTTCTTCGGTTTTGATTTCCTAAACTTACTACTATAACGTGACTTTTCTATTATAATCAGAAAATATTCTATTTTTCCCTCATAAATTTGTTATTAATTAATCTCAACTTCTCAGTAGTTTTTTTTTTTTTGGGTTTTTTTTACTTTATTTTGTCTTTTATTTCCTCCGTCCTCCTGCCTGAAATCTGTTTGGTTTTACTTAAACTGATCCTAATACGACATCGTAATAATGATGCGAAAGTTTGTAAATGCACATAATTGGTGTCGTCTGTGGATTTTTATAAAATAAACAATAAAAGCACAAAATAATTTCGTCATTATATGACCAGTAACTTCAACATCATGTGATTATGTGAACCTTTATCGTTGTTTCATGATCAAATCTTTGCCTGTTTTTTCCTTTTGTGAATGTAATGAATTTATATTTATTTGTATTTAAATCTAACATGGCTTCTAATTTTTGAGTTTTTCCTTTTCTTGTAAACCTATTAAATTTTTTTCTGGAAAATTTGACTGGAAATTACAGGCTGTCACTTGGAAATTGAATTGACCATTTATCAACTTTTTTCTAGTATCTATGCTTTTAAAAAAATAATAATAATAAAGGTTTCATGTTAGATCTGACTCGAAACAAATGAATCATGAATTTTTTAAGCAAAAATGACCACAGATTTTTATCATATGTAAATTAAACTGCCATGCTGTTGTTTTTTTTTTTTTTTAATAATTTTAATAAAATAAGCTTAGACAGAGCTGTAATAACTGAGTCTTAAACACAGTATAAAAACGTTAGCATGGTTTGCGTTGTTCTGTCATATTTGCATAATGAAAAAAAACTAAACAAAACACACATTCACTTCCACTGCTCCATCATCATGTTCTACAATCATCAACCCACAGAGGAGATTCCACGTCTGCAACCCTTTCAGAAGAAAGAAAAAGTCAAATGTAACATTGAAGTAAACATATTTACAGTATCACACGCTTTGCAGATGATGTGAGCGTTTTTACAGTAAACCAAAGGTGCAGCAAACAGTGAAAGTGAACATGAAAACCAAACACACGGGTTACGTTTAGGGTTTATGTTGAATCTAAAAGGAAGAGAGAATGGAAAACAAACCTGAAAGTAAATATTCAATCACTTTTTATATCAACAAAGAAAACAACTTTACTATAAAGGTACACAAGTCCATTCAGTAACAGTTAAATTAAATGAGTTGTAAATATTTACCAACACTGTTCATGTTCACTAAGGATGGAAATTCTACTTTAATAGTTTATAAAGACACTTAATACAGTAAAATAACATTAAGAAACATTTGCTGTTAAGAACCATAAATGATACTATACTTTATAAAACAGATTAAATGTAGCTAAATCAACCAACTTCAATCAAAATAACTTTAACGGAATGATTGTAATAATGAAAAAGTACAAGTAATATTTGTGAAGTAAATAAAGTTTGTCTTCGTTTTTTAAAAACTACTTACACCCTTTATTTGAACTTTGTCAGTAATGAGCCATGACCGAATCAACTAGAGAAAAGCGACACTTATTGAACAGATTGATTTTCTTTTTTGTAAACAATTAAATGTAGAGCTTTTGTTTGTCAAAAACCTAAGAAGTCCAGGCATATTTTAACATTTAGTAATTCCAATTAAATTTGTGGCAAATATTTCACAAATCTCAGTCTATTTTTCAGCAAAATGAGTTTAAATGAGTTTGGTTGTATTAAATATTAATGTTTAAATGCATTTTATTAGTCTCTGATGTTTTAATAAAATTGAATATTCTTCAACTTGAAATCCCCTGATATAATATTACATCATTTTTATAGTAAAGGACTATATATTAATCAGTTTTTATAAATATGAATAGATTGTGATAGACATGTTAATTAACACATCATAAGTACGGAAGAGGATTAAGGCCACTGGGAAAAAAAAAAGGTCCAATATGTATATTTTTTATTATTATTCTGAGAAAAAAGTCAGAATTCTAAAGTTGGAAAAAGTTGGAATTCTGACTTTTTTCTCAGAATAATAATAAATAATAACGATAATATATTAATCTTCTTCCGTAACTAGTGTTTGTTGTGCTTTTTTAAGGGATTAACGGCATCTTTATAAAATATTAAATACATAAATTCTTAAGTTAACATGAACACTGTTAGTAAATGAGTACAACACCTTAGTTCACTGTTAATTAACCACTAGTTAAAACTTATGGTTGTATTAACTAATATTAGTCAATGTACCTTTATTATAAAGTCTTGTTTTGACAAGTATATTATAAAAAGTACATTTATTTGTATGGAGATATTGATCCTGTGTTTTTCATTCCTGGGTTTTTGATGCATTGATCCATTTTATTGAACAGTAAATCCACAAAGGTCCAAATATTCACACCAAAAAATAATGTTTTTTGGATAAAATGTGAGATTTTGGGGGGTGATCCAGCCAACCCCATCCCAACAGAAAACAACCCCAGCCTTTTCTACGCAGCGTTAGCAGCAGTAACAGGTTGAAGCAACAGGAAACACATTGTTCGGTAACACAGTGGTGTCGGAGTCCGAGCGGCTCAAAGGAAAACACTTCCTACAGGGAGACGTTTAAGGCCCGGCATCAGGTTCCAGAGTCCATTCAACTCAGTCCTGATTTACACCATATGGACAAAAGTCTGTGGACACGTTGAATTCAGGTGTTTGTTTTCTAACAGGGGTCTGGGATACAAACAATAAAGACTGATGTAGAATATAGTTTATATTATGGGATGAATATCATTGTATTGGTTAGTTTGGGTTCAATTATCTTTGTTTCCAAAATGACTCAGATGGTTTGGACTGAATTTCTAAACATTGATTTTTTTTTTCCCTTCCATGATTACAATTTTAAATGTTCTGCCTCTAAATTTCTAAAATATTTTTCCTGCTCTGACTGTTAATAATAATTTTCTACCTCATCTAACCATCTACTTTCATCACATCTGAGGAAGAAAAATCTGCCATTAAACTTTAAGGAAATATTGATGTTTTTATCTCAAATCCTCATGAACAGGACATGTTACAGCTGTAGACATGATGTGTCCCAATATTTATGTCCATATAGTTTAGAAACATCAATATTTCTCAGAAGCTAAATACCGTTAGCTTGTTTAGCACCCGTTGCTGGCAAACAAAGATGGCTGGATTTGTAGTTTTTCATGTTAACAACGTTAACTTGAAGTGTTTGTGTGTCATTTGATGCTGAATTCAGACTTTTTTTTTTTTTCATTCTTTGCTAGCAAGGGTGTGCTAAACTAGCTAATGTTAGCTAGCGTCTTACCTTTGAGTAAATGAACGCTATAGACAAAATATCGGGACGCATCATGGCTAAAGCTGCAGGTTCATGCTGATTTGAGATAAAAAACATCAATATTTCCTGAAAGTTTAATGGTAGATTTTTCTTGCTCAGTCAGATGTGATGAAAGTAGATGTTTAGGTGTAGTGGGAAATTATTATTTACAGTCAGAGCAGGAAAACTATTTTCTACATTTAGAGGTAGCACGTTCAAAATCATAGTCATGGATTAAAAAAGCAAAATCAATGTTGAGAGAAATTAAGTCAAAACCATCTCTTTGGCGTTTTGGAAACAAAAATAACAATTTAACCCAAACTAACCAATGCAATGATAGTCCTCCCAATATAAAACTATATTATGACATGATTGTTTTTCTCCCAGACCCGTTAGAAAAGAAACACCTGAATCCAACGTGTCCACATACTTTTGTTCACATAGTGGATGTCATGAGTTTGTGAAAAACCATGATCATGTATAATTTTTCATAGAGGACGAGTTCTTGAACAAATACTTGTGTTTCAGGAAAAGTTTTATGATTTTCAGCGTTTGATCAACACGTCTCTGGGATTAATTCAATCTGTACAGTAAGTTATTTTATTTTCATACCCTTAAAACCCTCGTCTAAATCAGTACTTTCACTTCTCCATTTTGTGCGTTAGATTATCTTTTACATATTAGATCTTCTGGAATCAAAAAGAACAGCACAGACGCTTCAATATTCTGCTGCTGGCTACAGAACAGCATATAGTCTGACCATTATAAGTGTTTTATTGTTCTATTGTTACAGAAAAAAACAAAACAAAACATGATTTAGATGTTTTTGCATGTGACATTCAGCTGGTTTTGGAACATTCTGGGAACCCCTGAACCTGAATAAGCTCCATTTCACATGATCAGGTGGTATATGTTGTTACTTGTTAGTGCATGGAATTCCACTTTTCTTCATAGTGGAATGTAAGTGGGTTTCACTACATGTTAGTATTGACGTTCACATTGATGTTTAAAGCATAAAACCAGTCCCACCTCCATTTTCTACTTAGTTTGATGTTCACTTACACATTTATTTCATTACTTTGACTTCAATGTTACCATGAACAGTTTCTACTTAAGTAACAGATGAAAAATACTGGAGACAAATGGCAATGGTATTGATTTATTAATCGACTATTGGATTTTTCCTGCTCCAAACGGTACTAAATCGTACATAACTTTGATATGTTGAACTGAAAAACTCTTGACAAAAGTGATAGTTGGTTTAAGTTTTCTAGGTTTCTATATATTTACATTATAAGTTTAGTAATATTACACCAGAATGAATGTGGAAAGTGGACGTATTCTAATGTGCAGACAGTGTTTTCGCTCTGAGACAAAAATTCCTCCTGAGTTTGTCTTAAAAACTTAAACCAACTCACACTTATGACTTCATTTTTCGCCTTTGGTGATGCTAATTAATGAAAACTGTGTTTATGCTAGGAGCATTTTCTTTGTAGACCGACGTTATCCACCACTGACGTCTGCATTTCAACCCAAAAATGTTCCAAAGCCATGTTTTCATTGAGGCTCAGATGTTTTACAGATGACATTTCACTCTATAACAGTGAAGTTACAGAATATTTTTTTTACCAATAAAAATGTAAGTAAGCTAATTGTGCTCTAAACGCTAATGCACAAAGTGTTTGTTTTTTTTTCATAAATATTTTGTTGTATCTCTTCATGTTAAACTTTGTAAACGGTCCATGTATTTATTTGCTAAAAGCTGTCGGTCCAGTTTCAGTGACAATTAGTTTTAATTGATCAATTGTTTGGTTGATAAAGTATCAGAAAATCTAGAGAATGTTTTCCAAATAGCATGTTAACATCCTCACATGTCTCATATTTACTCTTACTTCAAGTTTATTGTCAAATATGAGGAAAAAAAACAGAATAATCCAAAAAGCTGCAATGTGAGAGTTCTTCTCAAACAGACCATCACAATAATAATAATAATCAATTGTTGTTGCACTTCTAACATGACATTTACTTGTGTTTGCATTTTACCAACATTTAGATTCTGTTTTAAGATGCTTTGTTTTTTATAATTCTAGAAGTTCGTATCTATGAATATGACTCCAATTTTACTTAAATTACAAACCCATGAGTACAGATTATAAAACCCAGCTTCACACGTTTATTTTTTCTCTTGAAACTAGCAGATCTAAAAATCATGAATGGTGGTAAAGTGCAGTGAATATGACCAATCTGTTTTTATACCGACTATTAGAATATGACATAATTTCACCTAAAGCTGAAATTGGACTCAAACCTGATGCCTGGAAACCAACAAAAACAGAAATCAATCACCGTTTTCTTACATCGTGAGAAAACGGTTACGTTGGACGTGACTTAAAAGATGAGTTGACTGAATTTGGAGACTGCATAGGATGTACAATGGGCTGAGCTGTGTTTCTCAAGTATTAACAGAGCGACAGGAAGCGTCGCTATTTGATTTTCTTCTTTTCTGCAAAAAGTGTGTTAGAAAACCATCCATTCACTCTGACAACATGAAAAATCTCAGCTTTCGTTCTGACAGAAGCATGCTACAGGTTGACAAAACCCTGGAGAGAAAACTGTAAACTAATCCGGACAGTGAAAGAAGTGACAAAACAAATCCCATTTAATTAAAACATCATACAAAAGAAGGAAATTATTTGGACCGGAACATGATTCCATCACAAAACAACTGAATTCGTCTACCACCTCTAAGTTAGGCTATACAAAAACAACCTCCTGTCCTCTTGTGCAGGAGAATAAAAGATAAAAAAGTCCCTTAAGATAGGCTTGTTTTTATGTTTTTGAGCAAAAATGACAAACCAGATTTATATGAAATTACCTGAGTAATTTAATCCATCTCTGCATAAAACCTCTGTTGATTTTGTCCATCTTCTCGTAGTTCGTGCCCTTACCACAACTCCTAATTACAGTGTACCATTTTCACAGTTCAATTTGACCTGTCCATGCATGATGTTAAAAATCATGCCTGCAGTACATAATTTACTAGGATACGCACCTATGAAAAGATAAACTATGATTTACTTAAGAATATTATTTACAGGAAAAAAAAAAATCCAACAATCTTATAGTGGAAGGTCCTTTAAAAATATACAACATTAGCCATTTGTTCCACCTCGAACGGACAGAATATCGACCCATTCGAAGGTGATGGAAAATGTTCAGGTCAGTTTATTCCAGTCTCTAGTTGCCTCCATGAGGTGCCGCTGACCGTGGCCGATCCAGTCTTCTTGGCTGTTAAAAAGCCGACCACAGAACCAGCAGTCAAACACCACAGAATCCTGCCTCGAGCCTGCTAGAGTTTTCACTACCTCATACTTCTTTCTGCTCTTTTTCCTCAGTTTTAGTTTGAGAAGGAATCGCTCTCGGACAGAACTCTGAACTGGCCGAGGTCTGGGGTGGTCGCTCTGAGATAACACTCCTTTGGTAGGGGAGTTCATCCCCAAAGCACCGAGCTCAGAGAGCGCTTGGACTGTTTTTTCGGACAGAGATACTTTACTGACTGCACCTCTGTACCGGTTTACTACCTTCATGATATTGGCCACTTCCGGAATGTCAGCATCTGGATGATTGAGCACCACTACAGGCTGGTATCGACGAGGGCATTTAATCTGTTGCAGAGAACTGAATGGGGTAAGTCTCAGTGTCCTTTCAACTTCTTTGGCTACAGGCTTCCACAACACAACAGACTCTTTTTCAGTCAGAACTCGATTTGAGAGTCTTCTAGCTTTGTGCGCAGGCGGTGAAAGCTCATCGAATAGTTGTTTCCTTCGCCTTTTCCTTTGGCTTGGCGGCCGAATTGGCCTTGGGGCTAAGATGGGTTTCTCTGCTTCACATGACTGTACCGTTACATTCATGGGAGACTGTGAAGACTCCTTGACATCTTTCTGTGCAATTTTAATAAATTTCTTTATGCTGCTGGAAATGTTTGCATTTGTTTTGTTTGGAGATACCAGAAAACACTGGGTCTGAGGTCTGGTGGCCAGAAACAAAGGCTGGTTGCTTGCAACAGGGGCACCACTTGAAAGAAGGCCACCAGTAGGAGTGACTATTTTAAATATGACTTTGTTCCCTGTACTTTCATTGGACTGACTAGACTGAGCCACAGTTTTTGCTTCTTGGTTATTTAAGAGTATGCCTGATTTGGGTGGGGAAATATACCGGAGTAAGAATGCTTGGCGACCGCTCTGCAGAGGGTTTGGTTTCTCTGCAGAGCCAACGGGCATTGCTAGAACTGGCCTGGAGTTCAAAGGGAGTTGTGTACTTGCAAGCCTAAGTCCAGGAGCACTGGGGGCCTGAACAAACGGGACTGACCTCTGGACTAAGTAGCAAGTTGGCTGAGCTTTTGCAGTTTTGTCAGTAGGGGTACTATTTGGTGTGCTTGAAAGGAGTACAGGACCCTTAAACCCTGTGCTGTTGATAAGGTAGCGATTTGAGGAAGTGCTAACGCCTTGTGGAACAGCAGATAGAATAGTTGCACCCTTTTCAGGAATTCCTGCCTTTGGTGCTGAAACACTAACCCTCCTGTTCTGCGTAAGCACTACACTTGTTGGATTACTGGATCTTTCCTGCGCTGGCTTCATGTAGGACACATTGATCTGAGGATTTACAGAATTCGTTATCAGTTTGAAACCTGGGGTGGCCTTGACCTGCACTGGCATGGCAAACCGATTCTCAGCAGTTCTCAGAAGGACCGGCTGCTTTCCCTCTGGCAACTGAAGGATTCGTACAGTTGTTTTAGTTTGTTTTGATGAGTCATTGCTTGCACTTGAAGTTGCTAGTTTTTCTTTACCGAGTGGTTGGCTAATGATTGTTTCTGAATGTTCTTCCACAAAACTGCCCAATGAAGCAGAACTATTCTTATTCTCTGCTGGTGTTTTGGATATAGGAATGCTCTCCTCTTCAATTTTGATAATATTAAAGTCTTGCAGCACTGACTCTGGATTTTCATCCTCAGTAGGTGGATCATCAATGCTAGCTATGCATTCATCAACCTCAACGTCTCCATCATGGCCACACTGACTCACATTGGGAGAGGTTTCATCTCCATTGCAGCTATAGGAATACGGTTCTGGAGATTCTGCTAAAGTCAAACTAAACTGCGATGACTCGTAAATACTTTCTTTGTCTGCTGAGAGGTCGGACATGCTGTCAAAAGTCTGGCTAGTGTTTGGTGAGGTGCTGAGTATTTCCTTGGAATAATTGTGAAACGTAAACACTTCTTGATTTGGTGAGTTTCGTGTACAGTTCTCCGAGGATGACTCTGAAACTGGATTTGTCAATAGTGTTTTTAAGTTGTGGTTGTTTTTGTGCCTGGACTCCCTTTCGGTCTTTTCTGGAGTAGTGTTACAAGAAGAGTTCCCTTTATGTTTGTCCATTAAACCACTGTTTGCTACTGTTTCTGACAATGGCATTCCATCTGCTGCACCACAATTTTCAATAGTTTCAGAAACCGTCTCTTGGGCAGCTTTTGATTGTAAAGCTAGATCAGTGGCCTTGCATGTAGCAGGAACTGAGTTATCGGACGTTTTTCTTTCTGAGCAGGTTGACTGAATTTGGTGGCATGTATTGATGTCTTGGTCAAACTCATTTGTCATGGGATATACTGTATCTGCACAAGCTGAAGACCTATTTAATGAAGGACTAGTTGGCTCCCTAACATCACCCTCATGAGGTGACAAATCGAAGCTGCAAACAGCAGTTTCCTCCTCTTCAACTTTTACTTTTACAGCCAAAATTTCATCCTGATCTGTCGGTATGCAAGACCCACCTCTTGGTGAAACTGCAAAGCAATGTAATGAACCCCTACCATTTGAACATTCCCCATTGTCAATAGTGTCTTTAGTTTTCTCTGATGATGAAGAACCAACATCTTCAACCAAAGAATGATTCTGAGGAGATGAGTCTTGCTTTGTTGCTGGTATTACTTTGAGGACTAAGTGTTTCTTGCCGTCAACCATCTTGAAACCCATTACTTTGGTTGTACAATTAGGGGGAAGGGAGATTTTGTTCTTGACCATCAGAACAGTCAGACCATTAGGAGTGGTGTGACTGGTGGTATCCGAGTTTGCAGAACTGTCACATTCTTGCAACATCTCAAGTGTGGACTGTTCTCCGCCATGAGCACCTTTGTTGGAGTTTTTATTGTCTTTTTTTGCTACAGTTCCATCAAGTAACTGGTGGATCTCCTCTGATGGCAAATCCGATTTGAGCAACCTGCCGTTTTGGTTTGGTAAACCCGCAGAAAGACTGTTCAGTTTTGATATCCTCTGAGGTTCCTGGGACTCTCCCGGGCTCTTCTTAAGCAGAAGTTTTAAGCTTGCTGATGAATTAACTGGCGTGCCGCTGTCCTCTAATCCCTTCCATGTGGTTTTTCTCTCAGATTTCTCTTTATGAACAGCCGCCACATGTTTTTTCAGATACTCACTTCTTGCCGAACCATAGCCACAATCCTGACAAGTGTAGGGGAACAAACCAGAGTGGGCTTTCATATGCTTCTGGTGGTCCTCTTCGTTCAAGCTAATATGTTTGCACTTCGAACACTTCCACGGACTCTCGTTGTGGTGATGGATGTGCTGGACGAAGGTTCCAGCGTCAACAGTCGTAAACTCGCACCAGTCGCAGTCAAACTGTCCGTTTACACTGTGACACATGATGTAGTGCCGCGTAAGAAGAAGCAGTGAGTACTGAACGTCATCATTGCAAAGCTCGCAGGTAACCAGAGTGTTCCTGTGCTCGATTCGATGGCGCTGAAGAGCCGGGAACTCATTTGTGACAAACCCACAAAGATCACAAGGGTACGTTGGAAGAGTTCCTTTGTGAGCTGCTCGAAAGTGTTTGAGGAGGTCATTGGGGCTATACGTGGAATCATCTTTACACACCGAACACCCAAAGCTCAGGATCTTTCCAGAGAAAACAGCCCCCTGTTGAATTTTACAGTGGGCCTTGTTTAGAGTTTGTTTTTCCTTCTTGGTGGAATTCGAGTGGTCCACGAGCAATGACCCATCGGTCACCTCTCTGAAATGCCTATACACAAAGTCTTTTACCTTT
Source organism: Apogon hyalosoma (assembly GCA_037367295.1). Lineage (NCBI taxonomy): Eukaryota > Metazoa > Chordata > Actinopteri > Kurtiformes > Apogonidae > Apogon > Apogon hyalosoma. Next base: position 217,316 of record JAPQRP010000013.1, on the reverse strand, counting down.
TCTCTTTCATCGTCTATCACTGATATGTTGCAATTTTTGGCAGAATCTTGAGGTATTGTGAGGTCTTCTTCCATAGTTGTAGGTCTGGAGGAATCTAGAAGAGAATAGACCACATGCATTTTAATGAATGCAGCCAGAAACATCACAAACATTACAGCCACCAATTCTGAGCAACTGCACACAATAGAAATAATATAAAAACACTTTTAATTACACTTACTGAGGTCAAATGCATACATCAGAATGAGTTACACATCTCTTTTAGATGGTTTTGGGGTTTTTTGGACAGTAACTCCAGATTTCTGAAGGAAAGCAAGGTCTGTAATAAATCTGTAAAAACGCAAAATATAAGTGGGGAAACAAAAAAAACAAAAAACAAACAAACTACTGATTATATGATGATTTGAAGTTATCAGCTGCTTGGACCAAAAAGATTGTGTGCTCTTATTACAGAAATTTACAAACATTTTGACCGGTTTCAAACACGATTTTAATGTGAGAGCCATAAAAACATTAAGTCATTTAGTGTATATACATATGTGGAATTAATTCAAACAATGAATAATGCCTGAATCACAAAAATCAATATACTTCCTCTGGAGACATTTCTTTTCCTAAAGGAATTCAGAACACAAACCGTTTGCTTCTCGCATTATATTAACTGTAAATATGATAATGACTGTGACGATGTTATTGAGTATTTCTGAATCATGTGTTTTTGGCTCATGTAGTCAGAAAATAGTCCATAATACAGTTCTACTCATTTATACTTCTAAAATAATCTCTCCCCTTTTTTTTTTTTTTTTTAAACATGACAAGCCTCTTTTTCTTGCAGGTAATATTTCACAACGACAATTTCCATTTCACAACTTTTCCAGGTTTCTATGTTTCTACTGTGTTTAACAATAGACCAGTTGTTCAGTTGTTTTTTCCTTGTTTGAGTTTTACAAAATGTCAAGTTGTCAGAATTCATTAATAACATCGGGCTTCTCATGTTGAATTTCTAATGTTGTGAAAAAATAATGGTTCAAGATACATAAATTGCTCTAATTTATATATTTTTCTGACAGGTAGAGTTGATGTTCAGCTCCAAATTTTTTCATTCATCCATTTGTCTTCGGGTGTTTTCTCACCTGAAAGTTCAACTTCATTTTGCTCAAAACTCATTTCTCTGTGAACTACAACATCCTCCCATCATCATTTACATGTGTTGAGTCTCTTTGTACTTAAAACTGATTGGTTTATGGGCAGGCGTGACTGTTTGACTGTCGTATGAACATATAAAAGACTCCGAATCCCACGTAGATAGAAAAATCCAAGTCCATTACTCATCGCTAATCATCCTTTAAAACCCCAGTATCGCCCATTTGGTCACTAATTCTAGTTCATGGAGAGAGTTCAAATGGAAAATTGTCACAAGATTTTTCAGGACACCGGAATTCATTTCAGAAATTAACCCCAATACTTGTTTGGCGAAATTGTGGGTCTCACTTGGGGAACCATAGCCACATACTCCGGACATGTCCTTAGATCAGACGTTTCCGGGATCATATATTTGCCGCTGTGAACACAGTTTTCAACCAAACATTTTCTAAAGGATTAAAGTTAGTTATTTTAGGTGTAATCCCAGAAGGTTTAGAGGGAAAGAACCAAAAATACCTTTTGCAAATTTTACTAAGGGCAGCCATTACATGCATCACTATCAAGTGGTTGAAACCTGAACCTCCCACATATAACATCTGGACTGAGAAAGTGAGGGAAATCTATCAGATGGAGCAAATGACTTATGTACTGAGAATTCAGGGAGAGATATTTACGAACAGATGGAGTCCCATGATTAACCTTTTAATGCAATAAACATTCAGAAGTGGTCATATGCATGTATGTTTTTTGTTTGTTTGTTTTTTTGGTCTCTTTTTAGTGTCATTTGTGACTGATTGTATTCAATATCTACCACAGATATCCATATTTTTTCCATATATGCCATATGGAGATGTTTGATTAAAAATATGTTTATGTCTGTAAAATGCCTTGTATATTTGTATGAGCAAAACTAAATAAAAATTAAGTTAAAAAAAAAAAAAAAAAGTATTGGTCGACCTTTAATTTTGTTGTTTGATTTCAGAAGCTCGTGTTCCAACCACAAGGCCGAGTGCTGGTGTAAAAATGTGAACAGGAATGTCATGTACAAGGTTTTAAAACCTGAACACAACAACATTAATGACTGCGGATACTTGGGTCTGCGCTACCTTTCAGAACCTGTATTTTTAGACAGACGGTTCATCTCCAGTTTCTAGGATACCATCAGCTTCTACATGAGCGTATTCATCACAGTCTGTGGAGTTTGACAAAGCCAGTGCGTAAAAGCTGTTATGAAGTTGTAGTGCAGTGGTAACATGACTTCACAGCAGCCCAGAAACCAGAGTCATTCTAATGTTCACATATAATCCATAGGACTCACATATGGAATCAACTCTGACACTGAAACAACACTAACATAATAAAAAAAGGGGGGGAAGATAAGAAGAATAAGAAAAAGGGGGAGTTAAAAAAAAAAGAAGACTGATGAAGACGATGAAAAAAATGATGAAGACAAAGGTAACAAAGTCAAAGAAGACAAAGAAGTTGACGAAGAAGATCAAGATGCAAAAGACGACAAAGGAAGAGACGAAAATGAAGAAGGCAACAAAGACAATAACGTAGAAGATGATGGAGAAAGATGAAGAAGGGGAAGAAGATATAGACAACGAAGATGACGAAGACGAAAGTCAAAGAAGACAAAGATGTTGACGAAGACGAAGGAAGAGATGAAAATGAAGAAGGCAACAAAGACAATAATGAAGAAGACGGAGAACGACGAAGAGGATGAAAAGAAAAACAGACAAAGATGATGAAGATAAAGACAAAGAAGATGATGAAGACAAAGGAAAAGATGAAAATGAAGAAGGCAACAAAGACAATGATGAAAAAGACGACGGAGAAAGACAAAGAGGAAGAAGAAAACGACAGAAGATGAAGATGATGAAAAAGACAAAGGTAATGAAGATGAAAAACAAAGACAAAGAAAAAGAACACAGAGAATGAAGACAAAGAAAAGGAAGACGATAAAGAGACAGACGACAAAAGTAAAAAAAGAACAAAGACAAAGATACTGAAATAGACAAAAAAAAAGATAAAGAAAACAAAGACAAAGAAGAAGACACAGAAAATTGAAGAAAAACTGTCTTTTTCAGTCCAGTCTGTCCTGAACTGAACATAAACCCAGTGTGTCCATCCACTGTCACTGATCCAACTCCATGGGTTTTACTGGTGAATCAATGTTAGAGAAGATGACGGTGTTTCCACGGTAACTACGGAGCCTCTGAACGTCCAAATGGGTCAAATCCGATGACCACGAAAAGATGAAGAACTGTATTTACACCAATTATTGACATGGATTGACTGGATTTAGTGCATTCACATCAGTAGGTGGTTTTGGTCGTTGGTGGCTGTTTGGGTCTTTATGGGTTTAATGTGTGTGTGCTCTGTTCTCCATTTTTTTTTTTTTCCTATTTAAATGTGTTTCTTTAAATGTTCATTTCATTTCACTATCTGTCCTGTGGATCGTAATTTCGTTCATCATCCAGTGCTGAATGACAATAAAGAAACTTGAGTCAAAATAAGTTGAATTTGCATCCATATTGCATATTAAACTGTGTCTTTTCCAAACCTTTTGATGATCTGACCTGATTTAAATAGCACTTCCTGGTTGGTCATGACTGTAGAACCCTGATATTATGATCAATATTCACATTAACCAACAGGCATCCGACACTGCTCATATTTTCCCCCTCATCTCCGAGTTCTCACAGTAAACTGAAGCATTCCTGCTGTAAAACCACAACACAGATATTCTGCAGGGGCATCCAGTCAAAACAGAAACATACCAACCCAGCGGAAAACCGACCAATCACAATCCACCGACCCCCTCCTCTCCCTCACATGCAAATCACTTCTTATTCTCTCATGCAAAGTTGGTGACGTGAGGCGCAGAAAGCCGCCGTTTCCTCCTCCTCCCCGTTCATGCTACAGTGGAATCGGCCTCCGGCGTACAGTGACATTAACGGTGACCTCTGACCTCTACTTTTGTGACTCACATCGCCGCCCAATACGATTCTATCAAACACGTCAGAACATATGTATACGATGAGAAATGACAGGACGGATAATATTTAATCTACAGGAGACGGGATGATATGTCTAGTTTCTACATATAGAAAAGATATACACATAATACAATATAATAATAATAATAATAATAATAATGGGTTTGTACACATTTTTCACAGTCAAATTCAAGCACGTTTCAAACACTTAAGGGTTATTTTCACCTTATCACTGAAGTAAAACACATATCTACAGGAATACATAAACTCGTTTTTTTTTTTCAGTTTTAATCACAATGATGTGCATTGTATTAAGCTATAAACATCTAAAAATTATGTTTCATAACAGCAAAAAGGAAGAACCCTAAGTTTTACCCCCCCCAAAAAAAAAAAAAAAAAAAAAAAAAGAGAAGCCACTTGGCGTTCTTCAAACACTCACACAGAGACAAAGCTTCAGATAAAAATGTACCTGGAGTCGACCTGAGAACACCTGGAATTTACTTTTTTGATATAAAGTTTTGTTTGTTTGTTTTTTTTCAAAATGCATCATTGCTGTGTAGGTAGCTTTGGCCAGAATTGCAAGCACTTAAATTGAAATTCAAACACTTTCAAGGATTTCAAGCAAGTAAAAATAATAACTAGGAAAGCACTCGAAGCCCCCCACCCCTCCACCCCCCAATCACCACCAAAATTTTATCATTTGTTCCTTGTGCCAGTATCAACATTTCCCGACAATTTCATCAAAATCCATGCATCACTTTTTGAGTTACCTTGCTAACAGACAGACAGACAAACAAACCCTGATGAAAACAGAACCTCCTTGGCAGAGGTGATAACATCTTCTTCATGTTGGGGTAGGGATAGGGGTGTCCTGATTCTCAATGAGTCAGAGGGGAGGGGCTAAGGGGGAGGGCTGTAGACCCTCCAAAAGGAGATTTTTCAGGACCACACCACAGATGGAGGGGTAGGAGAAAATCCTCCATAATTCTGTTCAAATTATCGGCAAAATGGAGATAAACAGCCAAAAAGCGCAGCAGTGTGATGAAAGAAACACAGATTTTTGTCTTAAACACCTTAATCATTTGATCGACTGTTTCATGCCATTTTAATGTGTTACATATCACATTTCTGCAGTTTACGGTTGATAGCTGCAAAACGATGCCCAAAGCCCGTGGAACAGAGACGGTTCCAGCTGCTGACGTCAGGGGGAATTCTGTCAGAAATAAAGTTGTCGCATCTGTTTACAGCGACATCGATGACGTAACAGGCCTGGAAGGGTTGTCCCATTTCACAGGGGAATGTTTCACCCCCTGCCCCTTACAACTCCATTTCAAGGGGGAGGGGTAAGGGGGAGGGGCCAAGGGGTGAATTGGGGTTGTCCCAAAACCTTAACTGACATAAGCAAAACAGTGACATAATCTTACCTGTAGAAAAGGAAAAAACTCATCAATGCATGTTTTCTCTGAAGACTGGGACTGAGGAACTTGAAGAGGCCACCTCAAGACCTGGGAGAAAAAGGAAAAAAAAACAAAACACACTTTGAATGTGTAATTTTGTGAGAACATTTCTTGAACAGAAGGTAAAAATAAGGACTTTATTCATTACAGAGCTTTGAATTAACTTCCAATCAAGAATTGGAAAACTATTTTAACCCCAGGGGATTATGTTACAGCTGCAGGTATAAGAAATGGTAGCAGGAAAAATATACACATTCACACTTTAAGGAAACAGTGACGTTTTCATGTCAAATCATCAAGAACAGGACAAATACTTTTGTCCGTATAGTTTATAAACATCAATATTTCCTTAAACTTTAACGGGAGATTTTTCTTGAAGAAAGTAGATGGTTAGTTGTGGTTGAAAATTATTATTTACAGTCAGAGCAGGAAAAATATTTAGAGGAAGAACATTTACAATCAGTCATGGATATTAAAAAAAAAAAAAAAAAAAATCAGTGTTAACAGAAATTAAGTCCAATTCATCTGAGGCATTTTAGAAGCAAAGAGGCCAATTTAACCCAAACTAACCAATGCACTGATATTTATCCCAATATAAAACTCTATTCTGACATTAGTCCTTATTGTTTTTATCCCAGACCCATTAGAAAATAAACACCTGAACTAAACGTGTCCACATACTTTTGTCCATATAGTGTACATCTAAATATTTATATACAAACATATTAAAACACTCTATTAAACACAGTTATAACGGCAATTTGTAAAATATGTACAAGACAATCCATTATCAATATAATTAAAAGAAATGTAGATAAGTAATAAATAAATCATCAGTTTTTTAATGAATCATCACCAATGTACGACAGTATTTGTATGTTCTGGATTTTTTGTTTTGACATCAGGCTCCGCTTTTTATTTCATCTCGATGTAGACATCAACTCTAGTCCAAATGCACATGGACTTGACTGTATGTTGACTGAAACCTGGTATAAAACAACAGATTGATGCAGTAAATCTTATTTTATCCAAACAGAACAGCTACAAACATCATGTGCAAAGGGAGATATCGCTAAATACTGGATGCTTTGGTTTGTAGAAGCTGTTTGATCCTGACACTTTTGTTTTTAATGCTGCATATATTTCTCATATCTTGTCAACATGTGTTCAAAGTAAAAAGCACATTAAAAAACTATTAATTTCCTCATGTAAAATTAAAGTTTCATTACTACAGGGTTGGTTCAGCCTCAACAACTGATACAAAACATGATGCTTTTTGCTAAAAACATACATAATTTTTTGCCAAAAACGGAACATTAAATAACACAGAAATTAAAAAATACACATGCATTTGGACATTACAGTTTATTCAATGGAAGATACTCTATTAATTATTACACAGTTACAACAAGTGGTCGGACGGGAGTGCAGACTTCAGCTGAAATTATTAATCCATTAGTTGTCGACTATTAAATTAATCGCAAAATAGTTTGATAATCAGTTTGGTCTAAATTCACTGATTTTTTTATGCTACTTATATCTTATAACTTTTATTCTGATTATATCTTTAATACTTGTGCTCTGACAGACCTCTGCGTAATAATCCCATGGACCTGAATGTGTACAAATGGCAATAAACTGTTATTATCACTTATTTTAATGCTTCAACCTGTTAAAAATGTGTATATTTTCTGTTTTCTTTCCTCCTATGACATTAAACTGAAATTCTCTAACCTAATAAGCAAAGAAACATTAAGAGGAAACACTTTATCACTTTCTGACAAAACAATTCAATAAGAAAACTAACAGACTAAAAGACTCTGAAAATAATAAGTTAGTTGCAGCCCCAGGCCTGTAACAGTGATTACATAATCACCGTGTTGCAATAATTGACATAATAGTCTCCTCCCTTGTATAAAAACAGTGGTGAAAGAACATTTTATCATTATTTACTCATTATTTTAGTATCTTGTTGAATGTCTTTCATCTTCTGTTTCGACTTTAACAGAACTTTTTTTTAAATCATGAATAAGATTTAGGAATTTATGTCAATATTTTTACACATTTCAACATTTTCTACACATAAACATGTCTTTCTCTTCTTCTAAACTGTCCATAATTAAACTATTATTAGATTTACAGTGCAGTTAGTGCAGAATACAGAGTAATATTTCAATTGCAATTAGCTGATGCACTTCTAACAGCTGGAAATGTTGATTTACTGCAGAATAAAACATTAGAGCTGTGTAACAGTATGACATATGCGTAGTTCAGAATCAGAATAATGTATTAATCCCAGGGGGAAATTATTGGCTGTTACAGTCATTTCATTCAAGTAAAATAAAAAAAATAGCAGGACAGAAACAATCAATACAACGAAAAAGGAAAACACATATACAAATACACATATATAGTTCAACGGCCACATTAAGCCAAATGTGATCTGCAGTGGGCCGGACCAGTGAAATAATAACATAATAATATATAAATAATGTCAACTCCAAACTTTCCTCTGTGTTTTAGAGCAAAAAAAGTAAAATTATGCAATGAAAATGTTTCCATCTACCAACTATCATTTAAAACAATGTGAATAACATGAACAAACTGACATTTCTTAGAAAATTAAGTGTAATTTTAATAATATTATGTCTCACTTTATCATTTACACATGTCACTTATAACGTACAGATCACAGTGGATCTACAAATACACAAAGTACTTAATAACAAACAGGCAGAATACTGGTAAACTTACACTTCAGACATTTCAAAATGTTCATATTTGTTCAGGTTATTTGGGTTTTTGTGAAAGGATAGTTTGTTTTAGTGTAAATACAGTAAAATTACATGAAAATGTTTACATTTACAAAGAGAAAAAAATGTGGAGTTGTGAGTATTTATAGGTTTTTCTGATAGTATTTATAGGTTATTCTTATCATATTTATAGGTTATTCTGATCGTATTTATAGGTTATTCTGACCGTATTTATAGGTTATTCTGACAGTATTTACAGGTTTTTCTGATAGTATTTACAGGTTTTTCTGATAGCATTTTACTGATCCGACCCACTGCAGATTAAATTGGTCTGTATGTGGAATCGGAACTAAAATGATTCATATCATCAGTGGAATTTTTGCATTTCATAAATTCATCCCACAGGTCAGACTGGACCCTTTGGGGGGCCGAATTTGGCCCCAGGGCCACATGTTTGACACCTCTGTTTTGGGCATTCCATGTTTTCTTTTTTTTTTAATCTGTTTTAGTCACATGATACACACAGGAGTTAGGACTGGACTGGTGAAGTGGTGATATGGTGAAGTTTGGAGCTTTGTTCAGTATCAGAATAAAATAATAATAATGGATTACATTTATTTAGCTTCTCTATGAACACATACTCAGAGTGCGTACAGTGGATCCATTATTCCTTCATTCACACTCTGATGGTGGTAAACTGTATCCATTGATGCCCTGGGGCAGGCTGACAAACATGGCAGACAATTCACGCCTAGGGCCCCCCCCCAACCACCGAACATTCATACAACAGAGTGAGCAGCAGCACTGGAGGCAAGGAGGGTGAAGGGTCTTGCCCAAGGACACAACAGCACATGACTAGGACAGAGCAGGATTCAAACCGCCAACCCTTTGGTTACTGGACGATCCGCTCTACCTCCTGAGCCACGGCCGCCCAGAATAAAAGACTCCAACAGAGCATATTTGACTAATAATTGGATTGGACCTTTCATATACTGTTGAATAATTAGTTCAACAGATTCACAGGCTAAAAATATCACTAATAGTGCATTTACATATACGTCTGAAGGACAACTCTATATAATCAATTATATCTTTTTTCTAAACATTGTAAACAGTTCCATTAAATAGAGTTGTTAAGCTAAAAAAACAAAACAAAAAAAAAAACCTTAAAATATTGGAATATACTTGATTTTCACTAAAAAAAAAGAAGCAAAATACAGAGGATTATTTCATAATAAATGGTGATAAACCACTCAAGAAATGTTAAATATAGAGAAAAAACTCATATAGGAACTGCCACAAAAGTACCACTGAGTCTTCATAGGTTAAAATGGCTATAATTCCTAAAGAATTAATGCGATATTTCTTCTACAACATTGATTCACCAGTAAAACCCATGGAGTTGGATCAATGACAGTGGATGGAAATGCTAGGTTCATGTTCAGGTAATGATAGATTTTACTGAAAAAGTCACTTTTTCTGCACTTTTCTCTGCTTTTGATAAAATAATCTTCAACTTTAATCTGAGCTTTTATGAACACCTACAGGGTCTGTAATTAATTCCAGAAAGATACTTGATTTATACTGATAAAATACAATGTACAGAGGATAACATTATAAATAAACGGTGATAAATCACAAAAGAAGGGTCAGATATAGCGAAAATTTAATTTGGGAACTGACATAAAAGAAGCGCTGGGTCTTTATGAGTTGACATCCTTGATTGTTTATATCTTCAGTGTAAGTTTGCTTTTTTTTATACACTAAAACAGAGAGGAAAAAATTGTGGTTTTCATTATTTATAGTTTATTATGATAGTATTTTACTGGTTTAACCCACTTCAGACCAAACTGACCTACAATTATTTTAACATCCTTAATTGTTAATATCTTTAGTGTAATTTTACTTTTTTTACACTGAAAAAAAAAGAGAAAATGTTGTAGTTTTCATTATTTATAGTTTATTATGATAGTTTGTTACTGGTCTAACCCACTTTAGACCGAATTGACCTACCATTATTTTAACATCCTTGATTGTTAATATTTTCAGTGTAATTTTTGTATTTCATGGGCTGGATTGGACCTTTTGGCGGGCCGGTTTTAGGCCCCTGGCTCCATGTTTGAGACCCCTGATCTAGTCTGATGAAATACATACAGTTGGGTTCTATGAGCAGGAGGTAAACTCTTACAAACATGTAACCCTGCACTCATAACAGACTCTGCATGAAGGACAGGGTTTTCCATGTCTGATGCTGAAAGAAACAGGCCCTGGAGGGAAATGCAACAGGGTTGTTTTTGCCTTTAAATGTGCAAGTGCAGTCTTAACCACATCGACGGGTCATTACACATTTATAGAAGTAATAGTTCTGCTGTTGTGAGCCTGCAGCTTCACATGTCTGTCAGCTGTCAACACACTGGGTCACAGGGAGCCATGTTGGAGGAAACATGGCTGCCATGATTTGAAGACTTTATCAGCTCCAGCTTCTTCACTTCACTGTCAACTGGGATGGTTCACACTGGAGGAGATGGTGGAGGTGGAGGAGGAGGGGGTGTGGGGGGGTGTTGGGATTTGCAGCATCAGATCAAGTTAAAGTGTGCTGGGGATGAGGATGCAAAGGTGCAGTGGGGTTGAATAAATGTAGCTGGAGGATGTGGACACCTGGGCAGCACACAGGTAGGAGCGGTGGGCCCAGATGGGACACACAAATGAAGCTGGGAGATGAGAGGAAAAGTTGCACCGGCTCCAGACTGCAACTCCTGCAGCCGGTGGAAGTCCGAGCCGGGACGCGGAGCTCCCCGAGCCGACCCCCAGAACCACGAGCCCGGGTCCGGACGCCGCGACACGACGCCTTAATTGAATTTGTTGTTACTTTTCCGAGTGGCTCCACGGGTCCACTGTCGCCTTTAGTTAAGTTTAGGAAACGCGACTGGCGCCGCATCAGTGTGGAACTGAGCCGTTCCGTGCGGAAACCAAAGCCGACCGTGTTACCGAAGGCGTGCGGGTTTTCACACTCACAACACGTTAACGCCGTGAACGACTTCGACACTGTGTGGAGTTTGATAAGCAGTTATTCCACACCAAAATAAAGCCCCCCACCCACGCGAAGATATTCAAAGTTCCCGGTAAATGACTAATTTCTTACTGTGAACTCGATGGAAGTCCGGGCGGCGTCCCGTTACCGTCCGACATGCCGAAAAGCAGGCTAAGCGGTCCAAAGCGCCCCGCTCCAACATTTGCCTTCCTCTGCTCCTCTCGGTGGAACCACAGCGACGGCGGCCATGACAGTCCATCCGGGTACTTCGGTGCTCTTGACACTCATGTCGAAGCGGATGAATATGGATAGTCTCTCAAACACCAAACTAGTGCCGAGTTGAACATTATTTCAAAGCAAACGTGTCAGAAATACAACTTTAGCTCAACTGGGGTGGTTTTTATGATTTCCGGGCACGTTTAAGGCAGCGCGTGGGTGTTAACGCAGCAGCGCTACGTCATTGTTGAGCACGAAGAAGAAGAAGCAGCAGTAGTAGAAGAAGAAGAGGGTGCCATGGCGGATATACGCCATTTCCTATTGACTGCGTTACATGTTGACTAGTTGATATTCCTTTGTTTGTATCGGCTGTTTCAACATATATAGCCCCATTTTAGAGGCTTAACAGTTACAAACTAATGTGTGAGTGTGTGTCCGCGTCTTCCATGTCTTTTAATCACACAATCCACAACCTACTCCCACACCCAGTAACACACACACACACACACACACGCACACACACACACACTGTAATGGAGGCTCAGCAGACATTGTTAGCTTATCAACATTACATCAAAATCCACCGGCTTTGTTTCACACCAGCTAGGATTTTACAGCACATCATCAATACTAAAGGTGTCGTCTCAGTTTGACACACTTTTTTACACCCTGTTGCTATATTTATTTAGGCTTAAAAGACATTTCACCTGCATCTGTCAGTGTTCAGTCAAAACAGTGACCACGTTTAAAGGTTCAATATGTAAGATTTAGGGGAATGTAACACTCTGCTTTCCAGCTGCAAAAATGAGCCGGTTACTTGTAAACTGTTTAATTCATTGAGAAATACTTTGATAAACAGTTGGGATGATGTTTTAATAAGTCTAAACACATAGGCAGGTGTGTGGAAAACAGGCGTTTTCTCACGCATTGTTGCCTTTTTGATTATTTTTCGAAACTCATGGCCAAAGTGTGATTTTGTGAAGCTGCTTCTGTGCCTGTGGGTGTTCAGCGTGAAACTGAATTTTAGTTTCTGAACATCACAGTATGCGACAAAAAATGCGTCCTCATCATGTGACCTGTGTTTGTCCCCATGATGGCGCTCTATGGCGTATTTATGCAGGTTCATGCAGATGAAAACTCTTCTGAAAACGATCTGGTGTGTACAGCGTTATGATTGGGAATGGAGGGGAATGTCTGTTTCTATACTTGCCAAGCTGTATGTATACATGGCCATTTCAATAGGAACAGTTTCTGTTTTCTTTCCGTCTATGTGTCAGTTAACTCAGTTTCTCTAGGTTGTTAACCAAATAAGACATGTGAGGAAACACTTTCTGATGTTCTGACCAAACAATTAATAAAAAAAAAAAGACAGATGAAAATAATACCTTAGTTGCAGAGGATATAATTGAAACAATTCAATGAAATATTTATAATTATGTTTTTATTAATGTATAACAGGCAGCAGAAGTCCACACATTCATTACTTCAAGTCATATCTTACTCAAGTACATGCGCAGATACTTAAAATTTCTATGGTGAAAGTAGAAATACTCAAGAAAAAGTCAAAAATATGGAGCTATTACTACCTGAACCTCGAAACATCTATGTTGATATAAAAGGGCAAGGGTCTCAGCTCCAAAATAAACCTAATATGGAAGTATTTTAAAGCTGTAATACAACCGACAACCACTGGGTTTGACTCTAAAAAACACTGGCTCTTACACAGTTGTGGCCAAAAGAATTAGAGGATTAGAATATTTTACATGTTTCTGTGGTTTCTTTCTTTCTTGATTTATTTATTTGCACATCACAAACAACAAAAGGAAAAAAAGAATTATGTAAGTAACACCGTTGTGCAGGAGAAGTTAGAAGCCAAAAAGGTTTTTATAAATATCTCCCCAAGCAAATAAACAAAACATACAAAAAAGAAAAAAATATAATTAAAATAAAATAAAAATCTAATGATATAAAACACTACAGTTTGTTATAAATTAAAGTCCTTTTCAGTTGCTTTTAAAATAATGATAAAAATAGATAAGATAGATTATTCCAAACATGTGGTCCACCATATTTTAGAGAATACTGACTGATGGAAGTTCAGCAGAAGGGAGGATCACACTGGCCAGAGTATCGTGTAGGATAACTGTGAATGACAGACGACAACATAAAAAAGTTCTGGAAAACTTTCGGTGGGTCATGAGTTCAGTAAACATACTTGTACATGAAGACACAGGTCTGGTAGACGCTCACATCCAGAACTGAGAGAGGTTTGAATATTTGGAAGAGACGAGCCGATGAGTCGTATCTGAGAACAAATTAAAGAACAAACGAATGATAGAAGTTTCCGAGACTGTTGTCGACAAATGGATCATATTTACGCAAAGAGTCAAAAACTTCGGCCGCAGCTGTTCGCATACGTTTGTCAACTAAAAGATAATTTTCCAAATGACGAAAGTCCCAGTGGGTTTCCTGAAGTTCAGTGTGAGCCTGTGAAGGCGTCTGTGCGGCTTTCAGCTCTTTTAAAGCAGTGATATTTGTCTTTTTTCAGTGGAATCGGTTCCTTTTCCATCCTTTCCCTGTGCTCTCCATAAACTGTAAATGCTCTGCTTGGCTCTGAATTC
>JAPQRP010000013.1:94674-117314 GCA_037367295.1 Apogon hyalosoma | reverse complement strand
AGAGGACAGTGGGGTTAACTCCAGAGGACAGTGGGTTTAACTCTAGAGGACAGTGGGGTTAACTCCAGAGGACAGTGAGTTTAACTCTAGAGGACAGTGGGGTTAACTCCAGAGGACAGTGGGTTTAACTCCAGACGACAGTGGGTTTAACTCCAGAGGACAGTGGGGTTAACTCTAGAGGACAGTGGGCTTAACTCCAGACGACAGTGGGTTTAACTCCAGACGACAGTGGGTTTAACTCCAGAGGACAGTGGGGTTAACTCCAGAGGACAGTGGGTTTAACTCTAGAGGACAGTGGGGTTAACTCCAGAGGACAGTGGGTTTAACTCCAGAGGACAGTGGGTTTAACTCCAGAGGACAGTGGGTTTAACTCTAGAGGACAGTGGGTTTAACTCCAGAGGACAGTGGAGTTAACTCCAGAGGACAGTGGGTTTAACTCCAGAGGACAGTGGGTTTAACTCCAGAGGACAGTGGAGTTGCGTTGCTTTCGTGTCGTCACTCACATGCATCTCTGGAGCGCATCGCCCCAGCAGGTCAATGAGGGCGGCGTAGAAGGTCATGATGGCGTTTCCCATGTGGATGGTGTCGTCCTCCTCGTCCTCCATTATGTCACTGCTACAAACACACAAAACACACAAAAGACACTGAGACCTTCCATCCCATAATCACATACTGATACTCGCTGCACCGCCTCAAAGGATTTTTATCCTTTCAAAACACCATTTAAATACTATTATTCCGTTCATTCTGCTCGTGTATAAATGGATGTTTCTAAACATCACATTATAACTTCATTTATCAGAATCACATTTATCTGTATTCAACAAGTACGTAAACAAATACAAGGAATTCTTTGCCAATAAATGTTGTCTCTGTAGCTATAATTATAAATACAAGATTTAATAAAAAAAAGAATCTATATACATAAAAACTATCCAGTATATACGTAAGAGCATAGTATAAACTTCTGTACAGTTATATGGCATTTTTCATATTTAACTGTTTGGGTTATTATCATTATCATCATCCTTGTTTTCATCATCATTATTATCATTATTATTAGTTTTACTAATGTGTGAATTTGTTATTAAAACAAATATAAAAGATATTCCATTAAACTAGATGAATGATCACACTTCATCTTCCTGGTCATGGTCAGTTTTCTGTCAGACGTGGAATAAAAATGTTCATTTAATGATTTTTCTTCATTTACTGATTTTTGTCAGTAATGATAAGACACTTGGAAAAACCCCAAAATATTTAATTTGCAGGAATAATTTCTGAATTGGGACAATTAGAAACTACTGTCTATGTAGTTTGTATATTTTTCATTATATAATCCTCCTGTAGATTATGTTTGTGTATTTTCTAAACTTCCTTTCTCATATTATCTTAACCTCCTGTTTGTTTTTTTCCAGGTTCCTGTTTTGCTGTGGTTTGTGGTCATGTGACGGGGGTCTTACAGGGTCTTGCTGCTCTCAGATGTGGGGGAGGGGCCATCTCTGGACGGGTCCTGGGAGATCCTAATGGCCTCCTCCATGGCCGCCAACAACCCGTCACCGCCTTCGCCTCGGAGGGCGGGGCCGAAGCACTCGGGCCGTCGAATCAGCAGCCTCACCACCACGTTGGCGTTCTCCTCCACGCTTTCACCTGAAGAGACGACAAAACCCAAACGTCACCTCACAGGTTGGATAAACTCTGGGCCTGGTACGTATGGATCTACTCAGAATCGTCACCGTTGCAGAAGACGGCGAAACGCAGGAAGTCCAGGTAGCGCTCGCCCTCCACCGGGTTCCAGCCGATGTCTGGGTATCCTTTACGCACCAGCATCAGGCAGCTCTGGAGTCCACATCCAGCCAGGTACTGGACCACCTAAGCCGGACCAGGGTTCAGTCAGAAGGTCTTCACTTTTATTTCATTATCATGAAATAAAATCAGTTTAAGTGGATAAAAGTTTCGCGTTTTATTTTGAAAAGGATCCATGCAGATGTTTATTTCAGATTCTGCTTGAGATGTTTTTAAAGAACATGTTGATTAAACTTTTAGTTCCTTTTAATTCATGGATGATGTTTTGTATGTATGTTTTTAGTTTAGTATTTTATTCATGACCTTTATTCTGTGTTTTATATACATTTTACTGTGAATGTATGGAGGAAATCTCTATTTGCCGTCTTGGTCAGGACACTCTGCAACACAGAGTTCTGATCTCAACAAGTCTTTTTTCTGGTTAAATAAAAGTTAATAATAACATAATAATCTTACTTCTGGGCACTAAGGTCGGATTATTGCCCTGCTCTCCAAAAAGGAGGCAAGGGGTATTGTTATTGGTTTGTTTTTTTTTTTGTTAACACTTTAGCAGCAAAACTATTGGTTGAATTCAGACCAAAGTGGGTTTATAGATTAACAGTGACCCAGAATAGATGTGATTACATTTTGGGAACAGTAGGTCAAAGTGATTTTTTTTAAATTAATTTTTTTAACCCCCCCCCCCTTTACTTTTTAAGGGGCGAAATCTGTCTATGCTGTCTATGTTAACATCAGCTGGATCGATTCCAAAATAAGTTATGACATGTACAAGGGGCGGGGTTTGTTGTGCCTGGAACCACAACTGAACTGAATTCATTTTGTTTTCAGTAATTTTGTGCAACCTTCAAAAATGTATTTATTTATTTACTGTATGTTTGTATAGGTGTGTGTATATATGTCATTGTGAAAAATGAACATTTGTGCAGCTTTTTACTGACAAAAGCTAAATAATTGACTGTTATGTGGAGACAGTGGGATTAAATATGTTTACACTTCCACTCCTTTAAGAATATCTGAATGAAGTCATTATATGTTGTTACAAGTTTTGAAATCTGTTTTATTTTGAGAAGGATCAATATGTATGTAGATGTTTTTGTCTAACTGACTGAATAAAGGTTCTGCTTTGAGATGCTTTTAAGGAACACTGTTGATTAGACTTTCAGTGCCTTATAACTGATGGTGTTTTATATGTATGTTTTTAGTTGAATCTCACAGACTTTTGTTCAACTTTGAAAACAGAATAAATCACTGAAGTTGTTTTTTGTTACTAAAAGTATATTTTGGTGTATTTTAACATTTATTCTCTTGTGTCTGTGTTAGTTGTTGTGTTTTTTTTTTTTGTTTTTTTATAATTATTTCACCTTCTCCAGATCCGGTTCCCTCAAAGCCAACGCTAACTCGTTATTATCCATGACTGACGCTGCAGCAACGTCGAGAGGAGTAGAACCTCGCATGGATGGAGACGCTGCGGGAGGAGAAACCAGGAGAAATGAGGAGGAAAAAAGAGAAGGGAAAGGGGGAGAAATGAGGAGAGGGGACAAGAGTAGAAATTAGAAACAAACAGAATCAAGGAGGAGAAACAAGAAATGAGGAAGCATGAAATGAGGAGAAAATGTAAAGAAACCAGGAGAAACATGGAGAGGAGAAATGAGAAGAGATGAGAGGAAAAAAGGAGAACAAAGAAGAAAAGAGGAGAGGACAAAATGAGAAAAAGAAGAAACAAGGAGAAACATGGGCAGGAGAGGAGGAACAAAAAGAAAGAAAAGAAAAGAGAAGAGCAAAGAAGGAGATAATGAAGAGAACCAATGAGAAGAGAAACGGGAGAAGAAGAAAAATGAGAATAAATGAGTAGAAAAAGAGAGAAGAGAAATGGAAGAAAAAAGAAGACACAAGGAGGAAGAAGGAGAAATGAGTGGAAACATGGAAAACCAAGGAGAGAAGAATTAAGGAGAAAAACAACACGAGGAAGAACAAGAAGAGAAATGGGAGAAGCATGGGGAGGAGAAAGAAGGAGAAATAAATAGAAACACAAGAAACGAGGAAAAAAGGAGAAGAGAAATGAACAGAAACACAAAGAGGTGAAATGAGGAAAATTAAGAAGAAATTTTGAGCAATGAGGAGAAAGGAGGAGGAGAAAGAGAAAAAATGAGATAGAACAGCAAGAAGAGGAAAGGAATGAGAAATGAGGAGAAAGAACAAATAAACAATGAGAAAGAAGGAGGGGTGAAGAGAGGAGAAATGAGAAACAGACAAAAAAAAAGAAACAAAGAGAAACAACGAGAAACAAAGAGAAGATATGAGGAGAACTAAGACCCGAGGAGGAACCAGGAGACGAGAGCGGAGGAGTCTACGTCCTGAAGAAACGCTGCTGCAGGAGCAGGTTCCACAGGTCCAACCCGGTCCTGGTCTGGTCCTGGACTCACCCAGGCCCACGCTGCTGTTCTCCAGCAGGTAGCTCAGATGGTCGAACATGGCCTTCTGGTTCTGACGGCTGATCCGACAGAAGTAGCACAGGAAACGACAGCAGTTGGCCACCATTTTAGGAAAGGTGATTTCCTGTGAAACACAAAAGACACTTTTTGTTTCACCGTCTACTTCAGATGTGGATTCATGGACACAAGTTACATTTTTATTAATATTTTATAAACTGTATTTTTGCACTCTTATTTAACTACATTTCCTTTAACTATCATATCAATAATATTTTACATGTTTTAATACGTGTCTGTATCTTATTGTGCTGTTATTTAGATGAAAGTGCACAGTCGCTGGTAGAGACCACCTGCTTTGTCATTGCACAACTGATGTCATAACAATAAATCCTATTCTATTCTATTCTATTCTACGTTACTTTAATTATACTTCCACGGAACAACTATAACACACAATAATTTCCCCAGGGTTTAACAACAAACTGAGCCACAGCAGCAGCCTGGATATTATCAGTGATTTCAGCACTGGACAGCTCCTCAGTAACCTGGGCCTCATCAGTGAGTTCAGCACTGGACAGCTCCTAAGTAACCAGGGCCTTATCAGTGGGTTCAGAACTGGATAGCTCCTCTGTAACCAGGACCTTATCAGTGATTTCAGCACTGGACAGCTCCTCAGTAGCCTGGGCCTTCTCAGTGTGTTCAGAACTGGACAGCTCCTCTGAAACCTGGGCTTTGTCAGTGATTTCAGTTCTATTATATCGTACTGTAAAGTTCTAGCAAATCTATTTTTTTTAAATTGAGAAAAATGTACAAAAATGCCAGAGGAGGACTTGAACACATCATACTAAAACACTATTTTTTTCTGAACTGCAGCCTTCCAGTTGTTCTAGAAAAGATCCCTTGCACACAGTGTATTTGTGCTGGTAACCGTGACAACCAGCTCCTACCTTGGAGTCTCCTCCGCTGAGCACGTTGACCATCACCTCCATGACGGTCTCATGCATCCCCAGAGCTCGCATCAGGTTCGGGTGCTGGTAGAACACCTTGTTGTTCATGATGTCGCTGTAAAGGACAGTTTAAATGAGTGTACGGAGGCACACAGGTGTCAAACATACGGCCCGTGGGCCAAAACCGGTCACCAAAGGGTTCAAGTCAAGAAATAACACCGAAGATATTAACAATCAGGGATCTTAAAATAATTTTAGTTCCGGTTCCACATACAGACCAATACGATCTAAAGTGAGTCAGACCAGAAAAATAATAACATAATAACCTTAAATTATGACAACTACAAATTCCAAACTCTAAAGTTTTAACAATATTATGCCTGTTAAACTAAATTAAATCCAATCCTATTTCTAAAGCAACAACACAGTTGGCCAAAGTGTTGTACACAAATACAAAAAATAACAGAACCATAAATAACATTTAAAAACCATAAAATGTAAATGTTTTGTGAATTTGTAGATCCACTGTGTTCTGTAATTCCAATGTAAATATGATAAATTGAGCCATAATATTGTTAAAATTGTGCTTATTTTTCTGAAGAAATTTCAAGCTCCACATGGTTGTTCATGTTATTCTCATTTTTTTATGAAAGGACGGTTTGAAAATGTACTCATACTGTACTTTTATGCTTTTGCACTAAAATAAAGACGAGGATTTGGAGTTGTCATCATTTACATTATTATTATGTTGTATATTTTGTGTAAATGAGTTTGATGGAACCCTCCAGGAGGATCTGATGGTCGATGGGTTCCTCACCCCAGGCCTCGGATCATCAGTTTCTCCTCCTCCCTCCCCATCCGGACGCTGAGCAGAGACCGGATCTGACCCAGAGCTGCCAGCAGGTTGATGGTGTCCTCAATGGAGACCGAGTTGATGGTGTAGGTTTTGGGAAGAGCCCGGACCTGGACAGACACACACAGGAGACGCCGTCCTGGACCGTCCTGCTGATCTGGACCGGGGTTTTATTTGAGCAGTTCATGTGACGCTGTGAACCCACCTGTCCTCCGATGCCGTCGTACTGCCGGTGCAGGAGCACGAACATGGCTCGAACCAGATCTGGATCCTCGATGACGGACTCCTGAGCCCAGCGCACCATCGTATCAGAGATCAGCTGCTGTAACGTACCTGAAAGAAATCAAACAACTGAACCATGACATGCTGGAACTTCTACACATACAGAGAATGTAAACTTTATAGAACATGTAGACCATGAGATCTCCTGAAAACCCCCCACATGCTATACAGACAAAAGTCTGTGGACATGTTGAATTCAGGTGTTTACAGGGGTCTGGGATAAAAACAATAATGACTAATGTCAGAATGTAGTTTATATTATGGGATAAATATCATTGCATTGGTTAGTTTGGGTTAAATTGTTGTCTTTGTTTCCCAAATGACTCAGAGATGGTTTGGACTGAATTTCTCTTAACTTTTTTTTTTAATCCAAGACTATGATTTTAAATGTTCTTCCTCTAAATTTCTAAAATATTTTTCCTGCTCTGACTGTAAATAATAATTTTCAACCACAACTAACCATCTACTTTCATCACATCTGACTGAGGAAGAAAAATCTACCATTACACTTAGTGCTGTCAAATTATTACAATTTTTAATCAGACTAATTATAGGGTTGCCGTGGATTAATTTTGATTAATTACGATTAAATATCCTTAATTTTTAATCTATATTAATTGCCTTTCATTTTGCATGAGCAAACAGACTCAAGAAAGAAGTTTATGTGTGTATATATATATATATATATATATATATATGCACTTAAAGTGACTAACGCATGCTTGGCATTAATGTGGTATTTGAATCTGAAGTGCTTCGGTGACTAGAAAACTCCTTCCTGCAGAGTCTAATACTTCATATCGGTCGACTGCTCCATCTTTTTTTTGACCTCCTATTTCCATCCAGAGGCCATCCTGCTGTTTCTGCTCTTCCATCTTTATGGGTTGGTTCTGCTCCTGTCTCTACTGGATCAACTGACCGTTTGTTCATGTGCGTTAACGCGAACTCTACTGGACAAACTGACCCAAATGTGTTGGAGGAGACGTTCAGTCATTCTGCTGCAGATGAGTTCATGGAGTTCACATTTTTAATCAGATTAATCATGATGATGGATTAATTTGCGTTAATGCATTAATTTTGACAGCCCTAAAAGAAACACCTGAATTCAATGTGTCCTCATACTTTTGTCCATGTAGTTTGTAACACAAAGCAAACATGGATTTCGATGTTTTGAAGCTCTACAGCTCTTGAATCTCTGTTTTCCTACGTATTTCTCTGCGTCCGTTTGTCTGATCACTCACTGGGCATCCGGTCCTTCTTCTCGTTGGGCAGGTTGGCCATCTTCTTCTTCAGATACGCCACCTTCTCCACCAGCGACATGAGTCGACCTCTGATGGTTTCACTGTCTCCATCTAAGGATCTGTCTTCATCCAACTCTATACCTGACACGGCACACACACCACCGCACAGCGCTTTCCATTAGCACATACAGAACATCACACACACTGGATGAATACATGGGATTTTAATATTATGGTATGTTCGATGTGGTCCCTGTTGAGGTTCAGTTTATTTTATTTATAACTGTAGCAAGATTTGTTTTACAGTTAGATGATGATGAAACAAGACATGTTACACATGAAACCAAACACCCACAAAAACCCAATAAAAAGACATTTAACCCTTTGGAATCTGTGTGTATTTGGGCCATTTTTTAAAACTTTCTATTTTGCCTTTATATTTCTCATTAAAAAAAAGTTTACTTTGCTTTGTTTGGTATCATTTTTTTTCAGTACAACCTCACCTGTATGACTGTACAGATGTTTTTTTTATTTGACATGCTTTATTAACACATTGAACCTAATCTAACTCACAAAACATGAAAACTGTGTGGTAAAAAGTTTGATTCATTACTGTTTTTTCACCAAAATCATGTTTAGTAAATCATTTTTAGAACTAAAAATTGACACAGAAATTGAAAACTGCAATGAAAATAAAGTCTATTCAATTCAATTCTATTCTATTCTACTCTACTCTACATGCTGGATGCCAGTGAGGTGCCTGTTGACTTGTTCTTATTGGTCGGTTACCGCAGTGTCTCATCAGGTCTTCGTGGAAGTCCATCAGCTGTTCTCGGATGTAGTCGGGGCAGGGACACTCCTGCTTCTCATCTTTAAAGTTTAGCAGCATGTTGATCTGGAGGGAAAACACACGTGATCCTTATAAACTCCTACAGAACTGAAGATAACCTCATACAATCACCTCCAAAAATGTGCAACAACCCTGTTTAATGTGAATGATGAGCAGTACGTCATGCCGTAACCCTCTGTTCTGAAATAACAATACAATATTTATTCAAACATACATCTACTATTTTCATATAGACTTGAGCTCATAGATATACATACTTACATATATACTGTTAATATTGTACATATTGTGTCTATTCATATTATATGTCTATTTTTCTTTTTATAGTACTTTTAGTTCTATTCTTATTTTAGTTTTTGCTCAATTTTATATTCTATTTTATAATCATTTTTTTGTAATTTTATATTCACTCTATTTGATTTGTGGTTTTTTTTCATTTTTATTTATTAATATTATTGCACAACGTCAATAAAAGCTATTCTATATCCTATTTTATATTACTCTATTCTATCCTATTCTATATTATTCAATTCTATTCTGTTATTCTCTTCTCTTCTATATTATTATATTCTACCTTATTCAATTCTATTCTATATTGTTCTCTTCACTTCTATCCTGTTGTATATTATTATATTCTACATTATTCTATATTATTCTATTCTTTATTTTTCTATATTATCCTATTCTATCCTATTCTATATTATTCAATTCTATTTTATTCAATTCTATTCTATTCTATTCTATTCTATTCTATTCTATTCTATCCAGTAGGCTGGTTGCTGGCCTCACCTGTTCCTGTGGAGGAGATCTGAACTCTTTGGTCTTCTTGGCGGTCAGCGCGGCAGACATGTTGAGCGCCAACATCACCTCGTTGTAGCGGAAACGCTGGTTGTCTTGGAGACAGGCCACGAAGTCGTCGGAGAAGGCCACGACCGCCTCGATGCGATGTCGCACCTGACAGTCGCACAGGTACTGAAGCACATGGCACATCTGAAACGGAACAAACCCAACAATGCAGTAACGTGGGGACAAATCCAGGTGTGTTAATCTGATTTATTATCACCAGATTACTGCTGTTATCTGATTATACTGTGGACACGATCAATAATAATCTGATAACTAATGATCGGAGTATCAGTGTGCATGTGAACAGGCTCATCGACAGTAAAGTCCTATTTCTGGCATCTCCTCGTCCTCAACAGCTGCTCGTGCGGTTGAAAATAAACGCTCTGCCATTGCTCCGCCTCCATGTGACCTCCCTCATCTATCAGGTGTGACTGCGATGAAAACGGGGATAAAATAAAAAGTGAGAGGGTGCATCATGTGAGCGAGCGTCACCTGGAGTTTTACTGGCTCTGGTAGCTTCATCTGGAGCAGCCCCTCTTTGGGCATGCTCCTCCCCCCGTCGTTCCCGCCTCCTTCCAGCTCCACCTCCTTCAGCAGCTCCAGCTCCTTGTGCGACTCCTTGGGAACCTCTCGGCCCTCGGAGAACACTGACGGTTCGATGAGCCGCAGGATGTTCTTCAGGTCTCCGTTCTTGAAGACCCCCATGATGAGCATGGTGTAGAAGAGCTTGATGAGGGGGACGAACAGGAACTCGGTGCTGCCCCCTATGGGGTCGCGGACGTGCATGCTCCCCTCGCGCACCGCCTCCGTCAGCATCTCGATGGTCTTCACCTTCAGGACGTCCAAGGGGAACTCGGGGCTGTACTGGAAACAGTCCCCAGATCCGGACCCGTTATTGGCGCCATTGTTCCGATGGGACGAGCCGTTCAAGCACACGAAGTTCGGGGAAGAGAAGTGCATTCTGGGTCGCAGGGAGGTGCTGAGGCCGATGCCGGGGAGGCCATGTTTTTTCTTCTCATCGGGAAACAGGGTGATGCTCTTGGTTTCGTCCGTCATGGGAACAATGTACTCGTTGTTCATCATGAGGCGGGCGGTGGCGTAGCTGCTCAGGTGGATGTCGATGAGGAGGTCGTAGTATCCGGCACGAAGTAAACCTGGACGTCGCAAACAGACAAGGATATTTACGACATATACTGTACAACATGTTAGCCTCATAGCATAACTGGCTAAGTCATACATGATGTGGGCAAAAGTCTGTGGACACGTTGGATTCATGTGTTTCTTTTCTAACAGGGTCTGGGATGAAAACAATAAGGACTAATGTCAGAATATAGTTTATATTGAGGATAAATATCATTGTATTGGTTAGTTTGGGTTAAATTATTATCTTTGTGTCTAAAATGCCTCAGATGGTTTTTACTTAATTTCAATTAACATTGATTTAGTTTTTTGGGTTTTTTTTAATCCATGACAACAATTTTAAATGTTCTTCCTCTAAATTTGTAAAATATTTTTCCTGCACTGACTGTAAATAATCATTTTCTAACACAACTAACCATCTACTTTCATCACATCTCACTTAAGGAAATATTGATGTTTCTAAACTATATGGACATAAATATTGGGATATATGTCTACAGCTGTAAGATGTCCTGTTCATGAGGATTTGAGATAAAAACAACAATATTTCCTTAAAGTTTAAGTCCAATGTGAAAAAAGTAGATGGTTAGTGGTAGAAATTTAGAGGTAGAGCATGGCCAGTGACCAACTGACCAATGTAATGGTATTTATATTCTGACATTAGTCATTATTGTTTTGTATCCCAGACCTGTTTGAAAAGAAACACCTGAATGTAACGTGTCCACATACTTGTGTCCATCTTTTTCTTAAATACATTTGATTAGTTTAACTGTTATCAGTGTGGGTCATTGATAGTGGGTCCTGAAGCCAGACCATTTGAGAACCACTGATTTAGGAGAATTGTTCCAATGGAATGCAGAACGTTAGAGCTGAAAACTCATCAAGCTCCCATACAGAGCTCCTCTGAAAATTGTTTGGTTTTTTTAAAAAATATGTTATTTTGCAGTTTTCGGTTATGTTAAAACACAAAAACAAAGGCTCAGATGTGTGTAACGACTCATTATTGAATTAACTAGCCAGTCCTTACTTAAAGAAAGAGGCGCAGAAGCAGAGGACAGTCACTGGTATACAGATATAGTCCTTAGTCCAATCTAACTTCCTCCAAATATGTGAGAAACGGAGTCCAAGCACTTGAAAAAGTGTGCACAGATCATGTCCTCAAAGACCTGAGCTTTTCCATCTGTATCAGTGACAACATATTATTGACCCACATTTGAAAAGAAGGAGGGTTTGGAGACTTCCATTCTTTTAATATCAGCCTCTTAGCGAATATCATTCCAAGTTCCAGTGGACGCTGTATATATTGGCTTGTTTTTTTGACACATGCTTCAAAGCTTTGGTGTCACTGGTAACGCCACTGAATGTCCATCCTGAACCCGGCCTGTCTTCTGCCTCAGTTTAGTTTCCAACAGGCTCTTCCTCCTTTGCCGTCCTGTGCGTTACCTGGCATGTATTTGTTCTCGATGGCCTGCAGGAGCTGAGCCTCGTCTACGTGGGAGCAGAGGGCGTGAGCCACCCGGTTGTTTCCCAGAGCGCAGATGGCCGAGTACAGTCTGAGGGTATGGTAGTGAAACTTTAATAAGTCCCTCTGCTCTGACAGCTCCAGGACGTCCACCGACCTACAACACACACAGACCGGGTGAGAACGGCGCAGGGGGAGGGGCCGGGGAGGAGTCGAAGGAACGGACGAGATGCTGATACTCCACCTGTTCTCCTCTGGGATGTGCAGAGACATGAACTGCAGAGGTTCGGTACACTGGACCAGCCAGCCATGTCTGTCATTGACTCTGGACGCAGACACCTGAACGACAGACGCAACAGTTAGGCAGGAAGGACCTGTGACTTTAGACCAGGGGTGTCAAACATACGGCCCGTGGGCCAGAACCGGACCGCCAAAGGGTCCGTACCGGCCCATGGGAGGAATTTATGAAATGGAAGAATTACACTGAAGATATTTACAATCAACAGGGTTCATACAGGTTTCTACAAGTTAAATTTAAGAGTTTTTAAGATACTTAGAACAGAATTTAAAGCCTATTCCGTGGCCATTCTGGCAAAAATTTGTGACACTTGGAATTTAGGACAATTTATTTATTTACTCCAACCAGGCATTACTACATGTGCACTTCCCCATGCTTACTTTTCATTTCTATGATCATTTCTCCCCGGTGGCTGTAAAGTTTCAATCTAAATTTTTGGGTTGGAACTGAGTCGACTAATGTTACTTTCTTTGCAGTTTGGACATTTAACAAGGCAAGGCAAGTTTATTTGTATAACACTATTCATACACAGGATACCTCCAAGCGCTTTACAAAGGCATAACAAAAAAAAAATCACATAAGAATAAAAGACATTAAAATCATCAGATAAAAAGTGATTTTAAAATGCATTCACAGAGTGAAATAAAAACATTAATTATATTAAAACCACACATTAAAATTAACATTAAAATTAAAATAGAGTAAAGCAAAACATTAAAGTCAAAAAAGTGTATTTAAAAGACAAGATTAAACAGAGTATATTCATAAACACATGAACAGAGGAAGGTTTTGAACCTGGATTTAAAAATGTTCACATGTGGGGCTGATTTCAGATCAGTTGGTAGCTTGTTTCAGTAGGTTATTATTCTAGTTTTATTTTACTGGTCCGGCCCACTTCAGGTCACATTGGGCTGAATGTGGAACTTTGACCCCACTGGTTTAGATGTAAACAGGTGGGAGGGGCTACCTTCAGGAAGTGGTTGGGGACACGACTCCAAAGCACCGGAGTGAGGAACTGGACGTGGAGTCGAGGAGGACACTGAGGAACCGGGTTCTTCTTCTCGCTCTTAAACAGACCAGCTGACAGAGGCATCACATTCTGACAGGAAACAGACAGGACACATGAGATGAGCTGGACAAAGACATCTGTGGACGTTTAAGGCCCCAACAGGAACCGACAGGACTTCACACCTGTCAGTCAAAACCCCCCAGACTTCTGTTGGAAATAAACCCTGTTGGTGTGGATTTGTAGTAAAGCGTTCTTCTCCATTCTGTCCAGTGGGTGTTTGCGTCTCGGCTGCATTTATCACTTCAGTTTACGCTGTTGTGGTCATGATTATAAGCTGTGTTTTCACAAAATATCAGGTGAATTTTATGGAAAGGAGAATAATTCCGTCATCTGTCGCTGTGCAGCTGCAGCAGATTTCATCCCTGGAAGACTTAGAAATATTTTTGTGAGGACTTCCAAATTATTTAATCTATATTTAACCTTTCCTAAGTGATCAGCATTTATTCTATTATCATCCCCTGCATTTTTTGGGAAAATCGTGTATTTTCCTGTATTTAATTCATTGATTATGTACGTGTTCATTAAAGCTCAGCGTAAATTCAAGGTTATTACATAAATACAGAGAAAACTGAAGAAAAAAGTGACTTTTTTAACAAAATATATCATCAACCGAACATAAAACATGGTCATGATTATCCTCACCTTTATACGCCCCAGCTCAAACTGGAAGACATTGGGGCTTGTTGCTTTGGCAAATACAGCAGGAAACAGCTTCGTACTGGGTTCCACCTGTCAATAAAAACAAGGATTTAATATTTTTACATAATAACAGTAAACAGGCCTTTAATCAACATGTCCTGACACTGAGAAACAGGTTAAGATCATTAATAAGACCCTTTAAGGTCATTAATAAGACCCTTTAAGGTCATTTATCAGACCCTTTAACACTAGTTTAGGTCCAGTTTAACTAATCAGGATCTTACGATGCTCTGTTCCATAAATGCAAGAGTTGACACTGAACAAACAAACAGCAGAGGTGGGATACGATGATGATAAAAACAGTTCCAGTGTCCCTGTACGTCAGCATCATGTTCTGTCTGAACCAATACCAGTTGAATGTATGAGGTCGTCAGGTTCTGTTCTATGTTCCAGTCCTGTGGTCTAGATGCAGATCAATCTAACAATAGAAGTGGGCAGGACTTTCACTGGAGGAGAACTCACTCATCCAATCAAAGTCCATATATGACTTTTATCAGTGATCAGTAGGAACTAGACTGATATCTGGAACCATTTACATGTTATAAACCACCAAAATATGGACCATTATAAATAAAGGCACATTTATAAACAGAAAAATTTGTCAAAAATTCAAAAATCTCAGTTTCTCAAAACTGTGAACAAACTTTGTAGACATTAATCACTTTTCCATTGACCCTAAAATTGCACGAATATAATTTATGCCAAAACATTTACCTAATGGAAAAACAACAATTTTGCCAAAACTTGTTTTTTGCTTAAAAGTTTTTGTTCTGGCAAGAGGTGGTTTTTCATTTGTAGCACAAATGGTATATCATTCAAAACTACAATGGAAAGACCTTTTACCACAACTAGTCACGTGAATAAAAAAAACGGATGTTGATGGATGTTACAACAAGAGAAGAAGTGTTTTAAAAGAAACATGGCACAGTATGTGGACACACCAGGAAACTGAATCAGTTTTTCATTTAGTAGGAGATAAAAGGGTAATATATAATAATAATGAATATATCTGTAAATCAACACCATATTTATGTTCGTCTCCATGTTTATGGAATGACTTCTCGTGTCATCTCGCAATAATAAATAAACAAATCATCGCATTTGTGATTTAATGGAAAAACCGACATTACGCACTTCTGTTTTTTCAACATTTAGTAAATATTGGTAAAGTTTTGCGCAGATGTCCGATGGAAAAGCAACTATTGTCACGAGGAAGCAACGTATAAAATTTTAAATGAACCGAGCAGTAGTTTCGTCATAGAACAAACCCACCTGACCATATAAGGACTGAACATACCGAGTGTTTTAATGCAGGACGCCAATGAAAAGAAGATGGAAAGTGGAAGGAAAACAAAGGACCAAAGGAAAAAACAAAGACAGAAGGAGTAAAAAGAGTGGAAAACGGAGGTGGAAAATGAACACTTACAGACAGACGCTAGCTCATATGATAAGTACCTGATAATATGTGCTGAGCTCCTTGCCGTTGGCGGTGAAGGTCAACAGGCCGTTGGTGGTGTCGACCAGGCAGCCGATCTCCAGGCCGTTGTTGTTGCGGCCTTGACCCGGACTGCTGCTCTCTCCAGCCCACACCATGTAGCAGTTACTGCGCTTTATACTGGAGGGTACACCACACAAAGAGGACTGCTGGGCTTTAGGCCGAGGTAAACACACTGAACCTAATACGTTTATAAATGGACTTTATTAATACGATAAAACTGGGGTTTGAAGTCACAGCAGCATCTGCAGCGCTTCTATTCTTTATATCAGGGGTATCAAACATACGGCGAATGTGTGGAACGCAAAAATTACACTGAAGATATTTAACATCAAGGGCATTGAACTCATTTTAGTTCAGGTTCCACATTAGTGCTGCACGATATTGGAAAAAAACTGACACTGGAATTTTTTTAACCATGCAATATATATTGCAATACAAAAAACTGCTCAGGAGGATATAGCAGCTGTGCGGTAACAACGTAAACGGTCAAACTAATTAGTTGTGTTTCCTCTCATTGTGTCGAGACAGAACACATGTTTCAGTTTCATCCCTCTGGAGCTGTAATGTACTTTTACTACCACTTTTAAAACACTGAAACTTTCTTGGATTTAAGACAATTCCTATTTTATCCCCCAAATTGAATGTTCTCCAGATGAAAAACTTTGTCAGCCTTCATAAGTGAGTCAAGACATGTTTCTTTGCCTTTTATCTCTGTTGTCCACATAGTAAAAGCTGTACATGGATTTATTTATTCACAGATTAAGTCCAGACCACATCCATTTTTAGTTAATTAAACAAAGCTGCAGTTTGATTCATCACTAGCATGAGGAAAAATTCTTATATTCCTCTGTGTTAGCTTCCATGCAAATTTTAAAACTATGTTTTAGGGCCATAAAGGTCAAGAATCCCACGGCAGACTGTTATGGATGAAGAACAACCAGTAATTATTTCCTTCTATCACTTTAATGGTGTGGCAGTCACTGAAATGCTATAATCGGGGTTCCTACGGGTTTCTACAAGTTAAATTTAAGACTTTTTAAGACCTTTTTAACACTCCTTAGAATAGAATTTAATGCCCATTTCACAGCCTATTTTATGGCCGTATTAGCGAAAAATTTGTGACTCCTAGAATTTAGGAAACTGTATTTATTTACATCAGCAGCATCTGAACATTACATGCAAACTGTACACAGAACTGAATGTTCAGAGTCATTTCTCACTGGGGGCTGCAAAGTTAGCGATAATTGGTTTCTAATTTCAATATAAATTGTCAGGTTGGAACAAGTGGAACCGAGTCGACTAACATTATTTTCTTCGCAGTTTGGACATTTAACAGACACATTTAAACACAATACAGCAAACGAGTTTATGGAAAAATAAGTGAAGACCTATCATATCAAATGTAATACCTTTTACAGACTTTTTAAGTCTATCTAGTATAATGGAGACTGAAGATGGAGTGAACCGTCACCACACCATCCATACCTCCTCAAGTGAAAACAACGCACTGACCTCTCATGAACTTTGCCCTTCTCGTCTCCCAGGGTGACGGTGACAGTTCGGACCTTGTGGAGCTCGAAGCCCGGGTCGTACTGATGGAAGTCTGAGGTGACCCAGCCCACCCAAACACTGCTGGGCTCCTGACCCGGGAAGATCCGCACCGAGTAGTAATGCTGCAGGAAAACAGAGGTCGCCATTTCAAAGAGCCTTTTAGGACTTTCGAGGACATTTAAGTGAAATGACTCGACTTGGGTAGATATTTATTATTTATTATATTAGCAGAGCTTTGATACGATTGTTAAGTAGTTTGAAGCAAATTTCTGAAACGCTGCATAAAAGAAAATGCATGTTAGAAGAGTGACCCCATGTTTCATCGAGTTTTCAGACTAGAAGATTTGGCAAAACCTCTTTCAGTCAAAGGGTCTCAAACTCATTTTCTCAGGTTCCATGTTCAGCCCAAGTTGATCTCAAGTGGGTTAGACCAATAAAATCATAGCATAATAACCTATAAATAATGACAACTCCAAATTATTACCCCGCCCCCGAATGGGAGGCAAGGGGTACTGTGTTTGGTTCACTTTGTTTATTTATTTGTTTGCAAACACTTTAGCAGAAAAACTATTGGTTGAATTCATACCAAACTGGGTTTATAGATTACCAGTGACCCAGAATAGATGTCACTACATTTTGGGAAAAGTAGGTCAAAGTTCAAATTTTTTATGATTTTTCTTTTTAAATCTTCCCATTTCCTTATAATGGGCAAAACTCGTGCAAAGGGCGGGGTTTGTTGTGCCTGACACTACTCGTTCAGTACATATTTTCAGTATAATTTTCTGTAATTTTTTTATTCAGTCTTTTTGTACTTTAAGGGTTTGCTGCTACAAAGAAACAGCACTGTTAAACTGACTTAACAGTGACAGCAAAGATCTGTTCTATTCTATTCTATTCTATTCTATTCTATCCTGTCCTGTTCTATTCTATACTGTGTGTTTTGTGTATTGCCTTACAGTCGATGCATGCATGAGGAATTCGTATTCGTCCCTGTCGTCGGCCATCACCTCCTCGGGCAGACGGGCAGATGACGGACAGCTGTTGTCTGGTTTGTTTCTCTTCAACATGAATCTATGGGACAGACTGAGTTCATTCAGTGAAACAGATCTACACTTGAACTCATCTGACCTGGGGGCGTCGGCCGATCGGTACCTCTGTTTGAGCTTGGACGGCTTCTCCTGGTTGTAATCCTTGTGGTTGTTGAACTCGTCTCTGTCCGGGCCGTTGGGACCGCTGTGGCTGTGAGACGTCTTCATCAGAACCTCGAAATCTGATACCGTTTCAAAGTCCTCCAGCTCCTGCAACACGGGCAGCGTACACAGTGTTACTATATAGAGATAGAGCACATGTCTACTGGTCCGCCAGTGGGACTGTGGAGTTTACATTGGGCAATGTTGTTATTGTATCCAGTATGTATTATTATTATTATTTACATAGTTATATGATTTATCTATACTATGAAAGCCAGCCAGTGTTGTGGGGGATGCCATGGCCTAGTCGGCTGGAGAGTCAGCTTGTGACCGAACGGTCGCCGGTTCAATTCCCTCAACTGGTGGAGAGCCGTTGGCCCCCCCCATTTGCTCCCCGGGAGCCTGACATGGTGAGCCCACTGCCCCTAGCATGCAGTGTGTGTGATGGGTTAAAGGCAGAGGACACATTTCTGTGTGTGGTGTCTGTTTATGTGTGTGACAAACTACTACTGACAAAATAAAGATTCTATTCTATTCAAGTGGCCTCAGTCAGTTCTGTCACACATTGTCTTGTATCAAACCAAAGCATGAAAAAACAGATTATCAGCCCCATAAACACCCGCCAACTTCAGTGATTCACGGTAATTAACTTAAGTTTACAGAGAAGTTCAGCCGATCTGTGTGATGTAAAATATTCTGATCTATTAATAATCTGTCAAGTGCTGTGTAGTACTGCAGGGTTAAAGTTTTACCCTCTTTGGTGAGAAGAGGCTGCCATTAGGGGGCGATCTGGAGAAGCACTCTGCACACTCGATGGGCATGCTGAGCCTGTAGAAGGTGATGTCAGTGTTGCTATTCTGAGAGCCAAACGACCTCTGGGTGACCTTTAGGCATGGACACGACTCCACAGTCCCGTCTATCCTCGCCACCTGTAAGGAAAACACCAAAACACCAGACACTCTGAGCTCTGTCCGTGAGTGGACTTTAACCCTTCCCTGCCCAGTGTTCGTCTGTTCTACAGCTGCTCTCCTGTATATTCATGGGTTTGGTTGGTTTAGTTCCATATCAGCCAACAAAGTGGACACTGGTGCATCATCCCATACACTGACACCGACTGGCCAGACGTGGGAAGTGCATTTTTTATTTTTTACTCAAAACCAAGACGGCCGACAGGAAGTCAGACATGCTGAACATCCCAGGAATATCATGTAAACCCTTCTATATCAGGAAACACCTCTGAAGGTAGAAAAAATATGCAGCATCAAGTAATATCTAAGGATTAATATCACTGGTAAAAATTACACAGATTTATTTCATATTGGAAGAAATTTTCAATTAATCCCTCGCCGACTAAATTGGACGCCATGCACCACTGAAATTCATCCCATTACTGTAACTTTGCTGTCCTGGATAAACCTGATCTGAACTAACATGTTTGAGTGGAATTCAATGGATAAACTGTTTTTTGTTTTTTTTTTGCACATTATCTCCATAAAGAGAATAACAGTCAGCATTAGAATGTGTTAAAATATGAGAAAACATCAGATTAAAAGCATTAAAAATGTTTCCATTTCATAGTTTTTAAACAGTCTCTATTTCTCATATTGGTTTGTTAAAATAGTTTGCTGAGGAGCCACAATGAGGTAGTTGTACATTTAATTTTGTGTGTGTTTTAATATGTATATTGGTGTTGGTTTGGTTTGTTTGTTTGTTAACATTTTAGCAATAAAACTATTGATTGAATTCATATCAAATTGGGTTTATAGATGCCAGTGACCCAGAATAGATGTGATTATATTTTGAGAAAAGGAGGTCAAAGTTTTTTCTTTTAAATCAATTTTAATTTTGTTTTTTCCCACCATTTACTTATAATGGGCGAAATGTGTCTATGCTGACCTCAGCACACGCATAGACATAATGACATCAGCTGGATCGATGCAAAAATAAGATACAATACGTGTGAGGGCAGGGTTTGTTGTGCCTGGAACCACTTATACTTGAATGGAGCGACTGTAACACTCAATTTCCCCCTGGAATTAATAAAGTGTTCTGATTTTGACTGTGTGACTTTTTTCAGTTTATTTTTGGTTCCAGACTGATCTCATGAAATTGCGTTGTATGTCACGCCAGTTCTTATGGCATTTGACGTGCTGTACGTGCACACTTTCATCCTTTTACATGTTATTTAATGCCATTTGATCATGTGTCAATGTACGCCAAGATCTCCGGTTTACATATCCCTAACCACTAACCCATAGAAGCTGTAGGTGCAAATTGGCAGCCACACTTCCGTCAGTCTGCCCCAGGGCAGCTGTGGCTACATATGTAGTTTACCACCATTAGAGTGTGAATGTGTGAGTGAGTTAATAATGGATCCACTGTACGCACTTTGAGTATGTGTTCATAGAAAAGTGCCAAATAAATCTAATCCATTATTATTATTAGTCCAGTTAGGTTCATACTGTCTACTAGAACTTATACAGATCTCCTTTTATTTGTCAGACATGGAAAAAAAATAATTAAATTCGAATGGATCAGATTAGATTTCCATCTGTCTGACAAATAAGAAAAGGAAATCTGCATTATTATTATTATAATAACCCTAACCGCAAACCCTAACCCTAACCCATTCTGTTCCGTTCTGTTTAGATTTGCGGTTTCTCTTTACCTTTTGTTCACCTTTAATTTTTTTCAAACTTATGTTCAAAGTAAAGTTTATTAATAAATACATATTTCTTTGCTTCAGTAGTTAAATTCATAGCGTCTAGCTGAGTGCAGATTTTTGTAACTTTTTCAGGCCTAAAGAGGAACAAAAGCACTCAGGATAAAAAAAATGTGGCCTCAGGTTCTGACACTTCATGCATGAACGGGTTAAACCCATGCGTCACCTCGATGTGCTGGTGGAGGGGGGGGACGGGCACGAACTGGGGCAGCCTCTTGCTGAGCCACATGGTGACGTCGCGGTTCATGTTGACGGCGAACGGCTCGTATCCTTCCTGCAGACCGCAGATGGTGAAGTACTTCAAGGTGCTGACGTCTTTTCCAAAGTTCATCCTGCCCACCTGACACACTCCCAGACTGCACACGGGGATGAAACCTGGGGGGACGCAAAAGGACGACGGAACGAACTTCATCTAGTGTTTATCAGCCGTCTGCGGTCGACGACAGCAAGGGTCAGTTGGGGAATTATTTCACTTTAATGCAGTGCTAAAATGATGCTGTAGACTTACTTTACTAGAGATATGAAACATTTAAAAGTCTTCTCTACATATTATGTATGGAGAACTGAACCTGCCATATTGAAAAATATATACAGAAATATAAAAATGGCTTGATAAATTAATTCATGTGCCAATACATGATACAAAAAAAAATCAAAAGGCATTTATTTACTTTAACATTTCATTTTCAGTACCATTTATTTATTTATTAAGTTCTTATTTATATTTTTCCTTCTTTAATTTTTATCCCTGCATTTATTTTTACACACAGAAATGTATCAAGGACATGCAGGAATGTAAAATAGAGACACAGGAATAAATAGGCTTGGAGAAATAAACAGAGGAAGACAATGCAAGAGGGGGAATACTGGGGAAGTAAATATGACTATGAATTTGAAAAAATGCCAATAAATTAATCAGACGTCAGATGAAAATATAGAGAGATAAAGAAAATGTAGATAAAAAACTTAAAGAAAGAAAAATATAAAAGAGGACAAAATAAATGGTACAGAAAATGAAATGCTGAAGTAAATAAATGCCTTTTAATATTTTTGTATCATGTATTGGCACATGAATTAATTTATCAAACCATTTTTAGATTTCTGTATATATTTTTCAATATTGCAGGTTCAGTCCTCCATAATTATGTACATGTTGTTTGTTACATGTTAATACAGTTTGAGTTTTGGTGAAATGTTTATAGACAAATGAAAATGCTGGAAACTCATTCACTCCAAACTAATCCATTCATTTCATAGTAACTGAGTATGACATTCAATAATATCAGAACAAGAGGAAAGAACCACTGCACCCAGTATTAGCTGCAAGGTGCTGAAACGAGAGGCTAATGCTAACTGCTAACACTAGCCACATGTATCTGCTACTTGTAGAAATCAGAGGTGTTGAAACCAATCAGAGCAGACCAGTCCATTCCACCATCAACCATCATTTACTGACAAGTGGTTTAATAAAACAATACACAAAAGTATTAAAAGGGAGTTCATGCGTTCATTTATGTATATTCCTTTAATTATCATATTGATCATATTTGGCTCGTACATATTGATGTTTTATAGTGTTTTCATATGTACAGTAGTGCTCATAAGTTTACATACTCCAACAGAATTTGTGATTCTTTGTCCATTTTTCACAGAATATGAATGATAATAAAAAACGTTTTCTTTCACTGATGGTTAGTGGTTTGGTGAATCCATTTCTCATCAAACTAATGTGTTTGCTCTTTTTAAATCCTACT
>JAPQRP010000013.1:976-14726 GCA_037367295.1 Apogon hyalosoma | reverse complement strand
TCTATAAATCAGTTCTTATATCTCACTGAAAAGTTCCTCTGTAGGTGATTCTGTCTGATTTTAAGTGTGATGAGATGCTTGGACTAGAAATGACAAAAATACACTTGGTAAGAGTTAGATTTTTGCAGTGTTGAAAGTGTCCATGTGAATGAGGCGCCGTACCTGGACTTGCTCTCGCTGCTGGTGCTCTCATCCTCCCAGTGAGGCCCCCCGGCCCCTCCCTCGCAGCCCCCGACCCCTGACGACGAAGACGAGGACAGGGGGCGCGACGAGGAAGAGGAGGAGGTAAGAGGCCGGCGGGATGAGAGGAGGAAGACGGCTGTCTCCTTGTACTCCGGCAGAGGAGGAGAGGGAGGACGGGGAGGACCCTCCACCGCTGACTCTGAGGAAGAGCAGGAGGGAGGGGGTAAATCCAATAACATTTTTATTTATCCCACAGGGGGTAATTATGCAGGCATCAGTGCAAATAAATATGAGAGTAACCACTAACGAGCCACATAACCTGAAGAATCTGCAGTGATGAAGTTCAACAGAAGTCGACAGAACAGAAGGAACTTGGACTTTAATCGACTTTAGTTTGTTTTATTTGAACTAACAACAAGTACTGCAGTTCTATTCCCTGCACCCACTGCGGCCGGCGGTGGAGCTGTCAAGGTGTCTTTACCCAAAGTTTGAAACTCAGCTGCAGCTACTTAATGAATGGAGTCCCCTCGGCTGGATGTGAATGCAGCATTACCTCCAGTGTCAGCACCGTGCGGCGGTGTGCTGATGTCGTAATTACAGACCACCGTGGTCTGCGATTCGCTGGACAGGTGGCTTCCCGTGGACTGGTGGAGCGAGCGGCTGCGGGAGGTGCGGTGGCTGGAGCTGTCGGTCGAAGAGTCGGTGCGAGTATCGCTGGATATGGATGGCTCCCGACCTGAAGCAACGACAACAGATGATCTTTTTCGTTAATCCGGCGTCTCTATATGTTTCAAAGAAAGGAAAATGAGTGGAGGCTCCGCGGCGTACAGAGGCAGGGGCTGGATTAGAGGGTTGAAGGTCAGGGCTTTACAGCTAAACCTTCACTCTGTACGATAAACACAAAGTAATCTGATCTGTAGCAGAGTGTGTGGTCGCTGCTGTACCGGAGTCTTCGCTGTCGTAGCCAGCCTTGCTGCTGCAGTGCTGGAGCTCCAGCTGCGGGTTGGAGCTGGAACAGGGGTTGGGGCTCTCCTGCAGTATCACCGGCGTCCCACGGGGGTCAGCGTAGAGCAGCAGCAGGGGCTGATAGTGGCCTTTGATACAGCGAGACACCACGTCCTTCCACTTAGGGCCGCTCTGGGGGTGCAGCGGTGGGGGGTGGGGGGAGAGGGTGGAGGGGCACAAACACAAAAAACACAGAAAGAAAAAGCATCTGAGTGAAAATCTAAAGTTACACAGATTCACAAAAGCAGAAGGTCAGCAGAAGAACAGTTACACCTTGTGCAGCTGTGCGTCCTTAATGACATCCCATCATCACTGCTCTTCTTTAGTTTAATAATCTAATATGTGCTGGTGAAACGTCAAGGACATAAACTCACACTTTCCTGATGTTTAGAGTCAAAATCGCAATAAGAATCACTAATCAGGTTCACTTCAAGCACAACCTGGACTCAACTGCAGACACAAAATTAACCTGAAGACGCTGCAGCTGCTCTTAAACTAACGTACATCTGGTCGTCCCGTAGGCGCGAGGGGAGCTGCAGCAGACGCCGGACTGTGCTCATACAACCATCCTCTGCGCTGCAGCATGCAGACGCTGAACTGAGCCTCACCTCTTTGACGTGGGCGTCGTCGAAGTACATCCACTTGCGTATCTTGGTCTGGAAGAAGAAGGTGGAGTAGTGCTTGCCGTAGTAGCACACCATGCCCACCAAGTAGAGCTCCGCCTGGCGAGCTCTCTCCTCTGTCACACGGTAGAACAACTATGGAGAGAGAGAGGGAGGGAGGGAGGAGGGAGGAGACAGGGATGCAGGGAAGAGAGGGAGAGGTGTACAGTTGGTGTATGGAGGTGGGGAGAAAGACACACGGGAGCTAATGTGGATACAAGCACATTTTTGCTCACCTACTATGCAGTAATCCTTTGCACACTAGCCTTTTCCTCAAACTCCTGGCTCTCCTGTACGCTGCTGCATACGTTCTGCACCTCCTCATGCTGAAGTAATGCAAAAAGCTCGTGCCGATGTCTCGCTAAGGTCATCTGCTGCAGATAATGCTGCAGCTGTTCGCACATTCCCTACTCATACATTCATACCAACGTGACAACTACTGACATTGTCAGTTACACTAATGTTTGCATCCCGTGACCTCCTTAACATCCCAGTCCTCTGAAGCATCTGCATGGATCGACGGGCGTTATCGACTAATCTATCTGTATTATCTTCAGGTTAAATCAATCAGGTAATTGCTACACATTTAAAAATATAAAGAAACACCCGTCATGATCTAATAATAAATAGTTCCAGTGTCCCTGTATGTCAGTGTCATGTTCTATTAAGAATCAATACTAAGTGGAATGTGTGAGGTTGTCAGGTTCTGTTCTATGTTCTAGTCATGTGGTCTGGGTGCAGGAGATCAATCTCCAATAGAAGTGGGCGGGACTTTCACTGGAAGAGAACTCGACTAATTCAATCAAAGTCCATATATGACTTCTATCAGTGATCAATAGGAACTATATTGATATCTGGAACCATTTACATATTCTAAACCATCAAAAAATATGGACCATTAGAGGTAAAGGAACATTTGTAATATTTTTAAAATTTGTCAAAAATTAAAAAATCTCAATTTCTGAAAATTGTGAACAAAATTTGTAGATATCTCAAGGAAGATACATAAAAAAATTTTAAATGAATCCGACCAGTAGTTTTGGAGAAGATTGTTGAACTCTGGACAGTAGTGACCTTGGAGGGTCAAAGGTCATGGACCCAAATGAAAATCCATATATGACTTCCTATCAGTGCTCAATAGTAAGTATATTGATATCTGTAACCATTTCCACATTATAAATCATCAAAATGTGGCCCACTATAAATAAAGGCAAATTTGTATATTAAAAAAAAATTGTCAAAAATCCAACAATCTAAATTTGAATGTCTACAAAACTTTGTAGACATGTCTCAAGGAAGATACATATATCATTTGAAATGAATTTGACCCCTAATTTTGGAGAAGATTGTTGAACTCTGGACATTGGTGACCTTGAGTTTCACCCTTCAAGGTCACTCAAGGTCAAAGGTCATGGGCACAAGAAAGTCCATATACGACTTCCTATCAGTGATCAACAGGAACTATGTTAATATCTGTAACCATTTACATGTTATAACCCATCAAAATATGGACCATTATAAGGAAAGGAACATTTGCAATATTTTTTAAATTCATCAAAAATTCCAGAATCTCAATTTCTGAAAACTGTGAACAAAATTTGTAGACGTCTCATGGAAGATACATATAAAATCTGAAATGAATCCGACCAGTAGTTTCGTCAGAGAAGACATTTGAAGGAATTGCTAATGAAGATGAAGACGACAACACTGACAAAGACCGTGATGATGACGACGCCTTCACACGAGCTCAACTGCTATTGAGTTAAAAACCAGCAGAAGGTGCAAATGTCATGTCTCGTGTCAGACCACTTGAGTTACAATACAATGAAAGATAATTTTGGAACTTTTGACGGCAAAAAAACAGTGCACACTGACGCTTAAAAGCCAACAAAAATATCTTGAGAAGTTGGAAATAGCAAATAATTTGCATTTTTCAAGGATAATCACTATATATAGTTGTTTATCAGCGTCACTGAGGTGAGAAGCATCATCAAAGAGGATGAGGAAGGAAGAAGAGAGAGCAGATGTAGAAGACAGATGAAGACAAAGCCTGAAAGTGGAGGAACAGGAGGAGAGACGCACCAGGCAGATGGATTCACTTTTCCCATCTAACGACTGAACAAAAGCAGGAAATGCAATAGATTAGGCCTCGGATTCAAACCTAATAACAGGCGTCGTCTCGCAAGAGCGGCACGCGAAAACGGCGAGAGACGAGAGAGGCAAGAAGACAGAGGAGAAACTTGAGTCACTGTAACACATATTCATATTCGCTGATCCATTATTCATAGATATCACTTCAGAATGCAGCTGGAGATGTTAAAGTGGCATTAAAATGCATCAACATTAGTCAGTCATGACACGGAGCAGCGAGGGGCGGCGGCGGGCGGGATACATGTGAGAGGTGTGAAAGCTGCAGCACCGGCATCCAGAGCTGGTTTGGAGACTAATGGAAGCCGGGCTGATGAATATTTGTGTCCCGTGTGCTGTAAGTTTTACAGAGAGCGATGGAGCGCGATTGGCTGGTTTTACTGGAGCTGCGGCGGGCGATGATGTCACAGGCAAAGGTTTATGAGTTAGCCTTTCCGAGCACGTGTGTGTCCTTGTATCTGAGCCTGAGGTTCAGTGTTTGTGTGTTTTAAGTCGCTTCTGGGTACGTTAAACTCCACAACTGAGGTTAAGGTCATTGGAGGGGTTCAGTTTTGTGTCCATGTATCATTTCTTCAGTTTTATTTTAAACATCTGTAAAATAGCGCCTTCAGTAGCAGCTTGCTAATGCTAATGTGCTACATGCTAATGCTAGGTGCTGCATGTATTAAGAAGGGGTAAAATGCTATAACCATATTTCCCTACAGGGATAATAAAGTGAGATAACCTTTAACTGTTGGAGGGGTTCGGTTTTGTGTGTATTCAGTATTTGTGTGTGTGTTGGGGGGGCGCCATCGAGCAGTGGAGGGGCTCCAGTGGGTACAGGTTCCAAGTTGTGAAAATTTCGTGTAATATCCGTTTTATAAGAGAGGTACAGAAGTCGGGAAGGGAAGGTTGAAAGCACGTTAAGTTTCATTTTTGTTTTCACACTATCATCAGTGACGTTGTATATGCACGTAACCCCCACTCCGGTCTGACAGATTGCGAAGATAGTGAATTTCTGTAGGGTCCACAACGATTATGCTTTCATGTAGCGGTACCCCTGTGTATATGAATCATTTATTACATTTTATGTTGAACATTTGTAAACTAGCTCCTTCAATGGCAGCTCTCCAATGCTAATGTGCTACATGCTAATGCTAGGTGCTGCATGTATCAAGAAGGGGTAAAATGCTATGACCATATTTCCCTACAGGGATAATAAAGTGAGATGACCTTTAACCATTGGAGGGGCTCCGTTTTGTGTATATGTATCATTTATTCAATTTTATGTTGAAAATGTATAAAATAGCACCTTCAGTGGCAGTTAATGCTATGTGTTGTATGTTTTAGGGTGGGTAAAACGCTATGACCGTATTTCCCTACAG
Organism: Apogon hyalosoma; assembly: GCA_037367295.1. Classification (NCBI taxonomy): domain Eukaryota; kingdom Metazoa; phylum Chordata; class Actinopteri; order Kurtiformes; family Apogonidae; genus Apogon; species Apogon hyalosoma. The sequence continues at coordinate 9,364 of JAPQRP010000013.1, read as the reverse complement.
AGATAAAGCGAGATAAGCTTTAACCTTTTAACCTGCCTCTATCACATCCATGTAAGACAATCTAATAACTTCAACAGTTTTGGCCAAATAAAGAGTAAAACAAGCAGAATAACTGCAAGATCAACTCAGACAGACTTGAGAAAACAAAAGCATCAAAAGTACGTTTTGTATCCAGTGTTTAGTATTTCACTTGTTCCGTAAATTAAGCTGTAATGTGGTGATGTTTAGAGTTAGTCCAGGCTGTTTGGGGTTTTAACAAACAGGTTCTTTTTAAGCCTGTTTCACACAGGACTAGTATAAACTGTGGATCTGGTGATTTGGAAATTAACCCCCACGACAGTGTTTCATGTAGCACATTCACACAGGATAAGGGAAGTCTGTTTTTTACTCAAATTTTTGACATTATTTCTGAGTTTTGATGTGACAGTCAGGTTCACAACTTACAGACAAGATAGAGAAATGTTCTTACTGTAGGTTTCATGTTTGTCATCCACCTCATCTTTGGAGGTGTCAATGTTTGGACACACTAACAACAACCAAAACCACCAATGAATCAACCCTATGTATCCACAGACTTTACCATACATTAAATAAAGTATAAAGCTCATTGTTTCCACACATCTATATTATGAAATCATCAAGTTTTCAAACTCAGACGCTTATTTTAACAGTGTCTTATAATTTTCACATTAGCTGATAGTTTACATTTTAGCTCTGTTAGCTTAGCTCCGTTTTTAGACTAAAACAGCCTCAGTAAAACCACTAATCACCTCTGTTTTCTGTTTGGTTTGTGTCGTCAGTAGCTGAACTAAAGATCTGTTTGAATCCAACAAAAAAGGTCAGAACTGTCACAGTTTAGTCTCAACTGTGGATCAACGAACGGCAACTTGGCAAAGATAAGAACATCCCATAATAACTTTGTACCTTCATGAGCCTCAGAAACAAACTCACCTGTGTGGAAGAAACGCTGACATTTAACCATCCAACTCTATTCTTTACATTTACAGCTGAGTCCAGTGGAGAAAACAACAGCTTCTACTTTTATCACTTCTTTTCTTTGATGCTAGAAGTTGTTTCTTATGGTTCTCATCCCAACACCGATGATAATTTTAGCTCAAAGCTGGTGAGAAAGTTGTTTCTTATCTGTTTTCAATCTCGACTCAACATTAGTGTTCGTTTTCCTCACCATTAGAGACCGACAGAGCGACTCACTCCTCCCTCTAGTGGACACATAAATCCCTTGGCCTATCGCTAGAAATAAAATCAGTCCATAACTCTACAATCCAATACATTGGTATCTTTGACAAAAACTTATAGCTCTTTATTCACACACAAAAATTAAACACTCTGATGATAAGGTAAGGTGATTTTTAAAACATTTTGAAGTTGAATTGAGACTGAAATCGCGTTGTATGTCATGCCAGTTCTTTTGGCATTTGGCGTGCTATACGTATGCATTTTCATCCTTTCGCATGTTATTCAACGCCATTTGATCATGTCAATGTACGCCAAAATTTCCGGTTTACATATCCATAACCGCTAACCCTAAGCCTAACCCTAAGTGCTAATCGCGTGGTATTTGACACAGTGTGAACATATACGTGGAAAGCTTATACCGTGTACAGATAACACACCCCTTTTAACTGGCGTGTTATCTGTACGCATTATAAGTGTAAAAAAATGTTGGCTGAATTACTATATATAGCTCTTCTTTTTTTAAAAAAAATTCTTATTGGGCTAGTGGGAAAGTAAAATTTGTACAGGACTAATAATAAACTAGAGAATAATATAATTCAATAAACACAAAAGTATCAATATGAATGTGAGTAGAAATAAAGTAAAAATATAACTGGTGTATTTAAATGAGGACCATATAATGAGAAACATTGAAAGATCCAAGTTGCAAGTTATGGCTTTTATGGAGGTATGGAAATGACCGTTTTCATGTTTCATTAAAGGGAAATTAACGACATTAACAATTCTGGAAAACTGGAGCAGGAGACTGTTTGAGTTGTTAGTCACGTAGGAGCAGTGGTTTCCCATTTAAAGCAGAGTTCAATGTAAGAATATCATGTACTCAGCTTTCCATTTATAAAGTTTGACCTCGCAAGTTCTGCTTGAAGGCAAACTCCGCACACCTGAGACTAGACCACATCTTAAATATTAAGAGAGCAAACGTTTTCAGCATTTCCTCATGAAATACTGTGTGTGTTTAATAAAGTCTCTTTGCATTGGCAGTTACGGTAAAATGAAGTGTGTGTTGCACTCATAATGGCCTAAACGCTCAGTCTGATACGCCTTTGTCGGCTTAGTTCAAAAAGTAACAAATAAAAGCTAATGATTGAAGAAAATAGCACTGAGCTAACGGATCTAATCACAGGTGTTTCCAGGCAGGTGGAGTCGTCACATTTCCATAACACCACTTCAACTTTCAAATATTAAAAATTACCTTGAATTCTCTGACCGCTAGAGGAAGTGGATGGTCACTGCCGGTTTTATGTGGTGAGAAAAACTAACACCACAGAGCCTTTGACCAAAGCGTCAGAAAGTGTCCAGCCGGATGAGAACCATTAAGAAACAACTTTGAGAGAAATGAAGTGATAAAAATAGAGGCTGTTGTTTCATTTACTAAATGAAAAGAATGGAGTTTGATGTGAAAATGCCAGTGTTTCTTCTACACGGGTGAATTGGGTATAAAGTTATTATGGGATGTTCTTATCTTTGCTAATTTGCCGTTTGTTGATCCGCAGTTTCGGACTAAACTGCGACAGTTCAATTCCAAACAGTTCAGCTACTGACCACACAAACCGAACAGAAAACAGAGGTGATTAGTGGTTTTAGTGTTTTGGCTGTTTTCAGTCTAAAAACAGAGCTAAGCTAACAGAGCTAAGCTAACAGAGCTATAATGTGAACTATCAGCTGACGTAGCACGTGACGATTATAAGACACAGTGTTATTGTGATCGACTGTTAAAATAAACATCTATGAGTTTTGGTTAAAAGAACAAAACTTAATGATGCCACAATACAGATGTGTGTAAACAATGAGCTGTACACTTTATTTAGTAAGTGATACAGTCTGTGGATACATAGCGTTGATTCCTGAGTGTTTTGGTCCTAAATGTGTTCTGGTACCAGACTGCCCCCTTTAGAATGGCTGTATTAAATAGAACCACTTTAAAATGATGACACTCTATGGATCCCACAGTTTACTGCAACTTTTTTTAAAAATTGAAGTGTCCAAAAAATTCACCTGATGTTAAAAAAAAGCTGAAAACATCTTTCCTGCATGGCGGCTAAGATGACTGTTAATAAACACAATGATTAACTTTGGTCTCTGTCTGATTTCTGACCCATTTGCCTGATTGGAAAAGTGGAAAAACACCAAAACACATGACATAGCTGAAAGGGAGGCACCGAACTTGTGAATATGGCTCTTTTGCTTTGTTGCTACTAAGCTACTTTAGAATGAGATGACACGACACTGGCGCAGATGGTGACCTATTTCCACAGTTTTATTCATTTTTAATAAAACTGAATGGAAGTCAAGTGAGCAAATGAGGCAAAGGAGGCTCTGGCAGGCGACAATCCAGGTCAAATGTCAACAATAACACTGGGCTCGGTTGCAATTTGAGTAAAAAGAGACAGAAGAATGTTTCGATCGTCTTTGCCTGAGCTGAATATGAGGCGACACAGTGTACGAACAGATGAATCTGAAACGAAACACAGCGGATGACTTCATTTGACTGCAGATATAAAGAGAACTTTTCACTAAAGGCTGTTTTTATAGAGGGCTTGTGAAGTGCTGAGCTAAATGTGTTTCTTGCACTGATGTTCTGCCAATAAACGGTCCTTGATCATATACTTTTATGGGCTGAGCTTGCGATGCGCTCCCATAAACATTTGTAGCTTATGTTTTCAGATTATTGACATTCATCTTGCAGATACCAGCGTCTCTTGGACACAGTTATCTGCATGTGATTGTACATACAGTGAGTTTAACGCCTTACATCTCCCAGACGAAGGCAGGTTCCCAGGCTATGGATGACGTCCTCTGCCAGGTCTGAATGGTCCGAATCCCACACCAGGCCGATGGACACGATCTCTGGAGAGTTCATCAGGACCCGGCGGATACGCAACACCTCCCCGCAGTTACTCTGAGAGGAAAAAATAGGACCAATGACCCTGTATGTCAACGTCATGTTCTATCAAGCATCAATAACAAGTTGAATGTGTGAGGTTGTCAGGTTCTGTCTCTGTGTTCCAGTCCTGTGGTCTGGAGGCAGGAGATCAATCTAATGACAGAAGTGGGCGGGACTTTCACTGGACGAGAACTCAACTTATTCAATCAAAGTCCGTATATGACTTCTATCAGTGATCAATAGGAACATCTGTAACTATTTACATGTTATAAACCATCAAAATATGGACCATTAAAAAGGCACATTTTTTATCTCAAAACTGTGAACAAACTTTGTAGATTTAGCCTCTTTTCCATCAACCCTCAAATTGCATGAATATAACTTGCACATAAAAATGTATCTAATCAAAAAATGACAATTTTGCCAAAAGTCTCGTTTTTTGATTAAAAGTTTTTGCGCTGGTGAGATGTGGTTTTTTTGGGCATAGCGCAATTGGTATATCACGCAAAACTGTAATGGAAAGACCTTTTTCCACAATTAGTCACATGAATAACAAAAAAACGACAGACGTTCATAGACGTTACAACAAGCAAAGAAGAGTTTTAAACTAAACATGTCGCAGTATGTTTGGACACACCAGGAAACTGAATCATTTTTAATTTAGTACAGGATAGAGGGGTAATATAGAATAATAATAAATATATCTGTAAATCAACACCATATTTACGTTTGTCTCCATGTTTATGGAATGACTTCTCGTGTCATCTTGCGATAATAAATTAACAAATCATCACATTTGTGATTTAATGGAAAAACTGACATTACGCACTTCTGTTTTTTCATCATTTAGTACATATCGGTAAAGTTTTGTACATATGTGCAATGGAAAAGCGACTACACATGGTTTTGACTTAATTTCTCCCAACACTGATTTTGTTTTTTACATTTTATTTTTTTATCCATGTCTATGATTCTAAATGTTCTTCCTCTAAATTTCCAAAATATTTTCCAGTCTCTGACTGTAAATATAAATTTTCTACCATAACTACCCATCTACTTTCATCACATCTCACTTAGGAAGTAATATCTCCCATTAAACTTTAAGGAAATATTGATTTTTATAAACTATATGGACATAAATATTGGGACACATCATGTCTACAGCTGGGAGATGTTGTTTTATCCATTTATTTTAGAAATTTTGAGGTAGAACATTTAAAATAATAGTCATGGATTAAAAAAAAATCAATGTTGAGAAATGTGTTTTTTACTTAGCACTGATAATAAATATCGGTAAAGTTTTGCGCAGATGTCCGATGGAAAAGCGACTATTGTCCTGAGGAAGATCCATGTAAAATTTGAAGTGAATCTGACCAGCAGTTTCAGAGAAGATTGTTGAAATGTAGACATTGGTGACCTTGAGTTTAACCCTTCAAGGTCACTGAAGGTCAAAGATCATGGACCCAAATGAAAGTCCACATATGACTTCCTATCAGTGCTCAATAGGAACTATATTGCTATCTCTAACCATTTACATGTTATAAACCATCAAAATATGGACCATTAGAAGGAAAATCAAAACTGTGAACAAACTTTGTAGACATTTCCCAGAGGAAGCTACATATCAAATTTGAAATGAATCCGATCAGTAGTTTTGTCAGAGAAGATGTTTAAAGAAATTGCTAACGAAGACGAACTTCATGACGGCAAAGTTGACGAAGACGATGAAGATGACGCCGGACACAGCGCCTTCCCGATAGCTCGTGGCCTATCGGCTGGTGAGCTAAAAAAAGAAAATGTGTGATCAAACAGGTTTATTCATCCTGTTTTATGAGGCACAGAGTGTGACAGCGGTGCACAACGCTAAAACCATCCCTTTATTTGGCAGTGGCGAACGCACAAGCAACGCCGGCGGATCCACACAAGTATAAACTGAGGCGAGCGAGAGTGAGGGGCCGAGATAAAAGCAGGGAAAAGAGACGATGAAAGGATTGAAAGAGACAGAACGACAGAGGAAGAAGCGCTGTGCTGAGTTGTATTTGTCCCTTGGGCCTTCTGTTGAGTTCAGAACCGTGTGTTCTGAATCCTTCCTTTGAGTCATGACCCACCGCAGAGCTGGTGCAACACACAAGCACAAGCCTCCACGCTACGCACACGCACCGCCACTCACGCCGCGCTGGCAGGACGCGCTCGGAAACAGCCTGAGAACACCCCGGCAACCGGACGCTGGGCCAAACGCAACACTGACACACTCGCACGTATGCACAAACACACACTAAAGCGCTCCCTTTGTGGGCGGCGGGCTGTCTTGCGCTGGCACCAGACATGGCAGGAAGGTATTTTGCCAGAGTCGGCCTCTCGATTCTCAGAAACCGACACAAACAGGAGCCAGAAGCCAAACAGCCAGAGCCGACACCCGGGTTTATGTGTTAGCGTGGGACACACGGACGCTCTCTGTGCTGTCTCACCGCCCGTGACAACATCATTCATCAACCGCTAGCGCAAACACATTCACTCCGCTTCATAATGCAACATTGATCGCCCCGTTCTCATCTCTGAATTTCACATGCAAAGATTTTCGTTTCTCTTTCTGCTGTGGCTCTGCAGACCTTTCCAAGAGAGCGTGGGTTATATAATAGTGCTGCTGGTCAAATGATACTGGAGGTTTGCAGAATGCTGATCGTTGCATTCTTCGCAGCAAAATGAAACAACTTTAGGGAAATGTTTGTGCTTATATTTTCCCGTGACTCATGCAACACAAGGAATAAAAAGACGTTTGACAGCTGAGGAGGCAGGCCTATTGATGATGTACGACTGGTGAAGTGTAAAACAGAACCACAACTAAAGAGAATGAGACGAAGGAAATGGAGAGACTCAGAAGGTTATACTGGAAGACTGTAGTGATTCTCAGAAATATGACTCATGTAGATAAATGTGTGTTAAAAGCCCAACTACTAAGCCAGCAGTGCAATCTATCTTCAACATACGCTGGATATAATTAGTGGATGGAGGAGTCGACGTCAGCTATTTGTGTCTGAGCTCCTGTTCCTGTTGTGATTTGGTTGCTGCCGAGTTGGCTTCCTGGAGCCAGAAGTGACTGTATTTGGCCAAAAGAGGTGGAGTTACAGGAATCCAAGTGGGCAGAGGTGAGCTAATGCGAACTGCAGGGCTCCTACACATTTGAAATTTCAAAATTCCATACTTTTTCCAGATCCTAATTGGTAAAAAATTCCAACCAGTCTTTATATTTGGGATTTATGAGCCAGTCGTCAGAGAATTCCCATCAACCCATTCTGAGTTCTGCCAGCGATCGTACAAGGCCTGTTGAATATCTCTATCATGAACAGTGTGTGGACGTCACCTGTCCGTCGAAGCAGCGGTGAAACTTGACGACACCTGGGCGGGGCTTAAAATGGGTTGGAGGAGGATAAGAGCCGAAGGCGGGGCATTCAACTTGTCAATCTGCCCAAATGTTTTCTGGGATACTTAGCCGTCTGTATGTGCTCTCACACTAATATTTTAGCTGCACTAGCAAGTGCCTTAAAAAAACAGATCCATCCCTTTCTTTTTTTTAGGTATTCATAATTTTATGTTTTAGAAAATAGAACTTTAGTAACAATCTGGAAACATGAACATTTTTCCATACTTTTCCATACCTGGAAATTTACAAAATCAAATTCCATACTTTTGCATATGTTCCATACTTGCGTAGGAACTCTGTAATTGCTAGCTTACTGATTCAATAAAATGGTAAATTTCATCAAGCTTTTCTTAGATATTTCCTGCTACTTTTATTATGCTTCTATGGAACAACTGTAACACAGTAAATTCCATCGGGATTATTAAAGTATTTTGAGTCTGACTAATGATTTTGCAAAAGCAGCGTATTAGGACACAGAAAGTATGGTTTTTAACATTTGTACAGGTTTGGAAAAAAATTATCTGTTAATAAAAACGCCTGTGTTACTGTGGACAGAGCTTAAGGTAAAATTAGCTCCTGTCAGCATCATAGTAATTTGACTTCTTTACCTTTTCTGTTAAGTCAGAAGTGATGCTGATTTCCTGTAACCCGAAGAGTAAGAGTCTCTTCTACTGAACTACAGTCACAGAAAAAAATGATTATTCCATCCAAAGTCATCAAAAACACTGATTCTTCAGTCCAGTCCTAATTCCTGTGTGGATCATGTGACTAAAACAGACAGAACAGAAAACATGGAATGAATAAAAGCACTGTTTTTGTCAGTACA
>JAPQRP010000012.1:24367002-24378198 GCA_037367295.1 Apogon hyalosoma | reverse complement strand
ACTTATCTTAAATTCTTGTGGCATTCAGTGTGGATGGCAAAGTAAGATTTTCATTGTACAGGGAAACCTGTTTCTTTACTGTACACATGACAGTAAACGCTTTGAATCTTGAATATAAGTCAATAGAATTATTAGCTCAAGGTCTGTCTAGCAGTCAAGTCATAATTTAAGTGTTGCTGCCAAGCAACTTCTAAAATGTGGATACTTCGCACACATCTTCAGTAGCAAAGAAGATCTATACAGTTTGTACAGTTTCATGATGGGTACCAAGTCAATATGAGACCAAATGTTAAAATACTGCTCCAGAGTTATGGCACTGAATGACACACAAATTTGTTTTTGTGTAACATTATCAAGTAACAGTAAAGCTGCCCTTTGACGTACTGGATACGTAATGTAATCTTTTTTTATTTGATTACACATTTTTGTGAAATCTCATTTTCAACTCCTGAGTTATGGATAAAAACATAGCTGTTACTGCTAAATTCTTCTCTGTTGATCCTTTAATCCAAGTTGATATCAACACCAAATACGATGACATTTCAGCAAGGTTTGTCAGAGATATACTGTTCACAAGGATGGGACAGACACTTAAAAACATAATGCTTTGTTATCAATTAATTACATAATACATACAGTATAATACACGTACCTGTTTTGTCAGGTGGACACATCCACTGAGGTTGCTGTTGAATAGGAGACATGGGTGGGACATGACTGTGAGAATATCCAGCAGTGACAGTAGTTTCCATGTTTCTCCTCTCCATAGCAGGTTGAGGAGTACTCTGTGGACTCAGTGGATTTATATTTTGTCCAAATGAGAGTGGGCTTATGGGCAGATGTTTAGGATGTTGTGACTCAGGCCCATTTAATAAACCCTGACATAAGTATGGAGGCTGCAAAGGAGGAGGCATTGCTTGGTGGGAGCTGTGAGGGAAGTACGGGGGCATTTGTTGAGGTTTAGAAGGCTGCAACCCTTCATTCATTTGCGGGTAAGAACATGGAGGTATATTTCGTCCTTGGCTGTAACCAGGACCCCCAGCTGAAGTATTAGTATTCTGAATACTATGCTGCACACTGTGCTCGGCATTATTAGGACATGTGCTGTAATGATGAGTGCTTCCAGATGAGCAACTACTGAGGTTGTTATTGCAGCCCTGAGTGTATGACCATAGGCGTTCAAAGGGCGGTGTTTGATCAGCGGAGCCCAGGCTGAGGTTCTGAAAGCTGGGCAGGGGGCTGTAAAGAGCTCCTGGGGGTGAAGATGGGGACCAGCCATTCTGTCCCACCCACTGCTGGCAGGGTGTCTGGTTCTGATTGGCTAAAGGGACGTCCATCATCCTCCGTAACCATCACTGATTGGTGTGTTGCTCCTGGGAGGGGGTACCTAGTGAGGCATCATAAAACATGGGAAAAATTAATAAGCACGAATCCTTACATGTCCTTTAACACATGTTCATATAATAGCACGACAGTGGTTTAGTGCTGATATACTGAGGCTGCATGTGACCATTAAAGAGACAACATTAGCTTTAAGTGACTGTACATATTTTAGAATGTCAGTTTGGGTATGTTGCCTGTAATATTTAGCCGTATCGCATCGGCATCTTATATAAACTACCGCACCTAAACGCATCACTGAATAAACCATCTCTATTAGTGTTTACGTAGCTAAATTTAAAACCGTGTTGTTCAGGTAAACGTTAGCTAATGTTAGCCGATGTTAGCGTGCAAACAGAAATGTGCTCCTGGAACTTCAGTGTTAATATAATTTTCAACAGTCTCGTGAACGGACAAATAAAAAGCAAGATAACAAGCAGGGAACATAAATCTATTTTCAGCAGTAAAACATTACACATGATACCTTCGGACATCAGCGGAAACAGCGGACTTTACGTGCGGCACTTTTTACTAGAACCATCTTCTTTTCCCCTGCGACGAGCACGACCCTGTCAGTCTTATTTAACACTTCGCCATTTTACAATATTGTCAAAGTGCGCTTTAATTAAGTATCAGCATTTCAACAACCTGCTGCCAACAACATACACGGATTGCACCAATGGTTGTGGTCTTGCGTCTTCCTCCAGTTTAAGCGTCAAATTGGCGATGTTTGCACCCAGGCTATTCCGCGATTCTTTCCAAAATAAAATACTCCAAAAATAATATTAATAAAAAATAACAATAATGATAATAATAATCACCATCTCACATTCTCGGATTTATTTGCAACGAATACTCCAATGCTATGCTTCCTAAAATGTCCTCCGTGTTCCTTGTGACTTTATCTGACATTATATTTATCATTTACGTCTTAAAAATAGATTTTGTCAACAATGTATTATGCATCACACAGTAATTTAGCTGACATTACAAGTTTTTAAAGTAAACTTAAATGTTATTAATGCCAATCTATCATTTTAACCCATTAAGATCCAGCGTTACTCATATCTCAGCTCCCAAATGAAATTTTCCTCAATATCTAACCTTTCTTAAATGATTTAAACTCATTTATTTATATTATCCTCTGTATTTTGCATTTTATCTGTATAAATCGGGTATTTTCCTGTATTTGATTTACTGATCATGAAGATGTTCTTAAAAGCGTAGATAAAGTTGAGTTCTTATATCAAAAACAGAGAAAACTGCAAAAAAAAAGTGACTTTTTCAGTAAAATATATCATTAACTGAACATAAACCAAGCACTTCCATCCTCTGTCATTGATCCAACTCCATGGGTTTTACTGGTGAATCAATATTGTAGAAGATGGTGTTTCACTATGGAGCCTCTGAACATCCAAATGGGTCATATCTAATGACCATGAAAAGGTGACAAAGTGCACTTTACACCAGTTATTTACATGGACTGATAGGATTAGTGGATTAACAGGTATTAAATAGTTTAAATCAGTAGATGTTTTTGACTGGTGATGGATGTTTGGGTCTTTGTTGGTTAATGTGTATTGATGCATTCTATAAATTGTGCAAGACTTTTACTCTAGTCATTCATACAGGACTGTCAGTGTGGTGAAATAACTTTAAGACCATCATTCATAGCTGAATTTGTATAAAACCAGTATCTTATACTTTACTGGAAGTTAAGATTGTTGTAAATGTGCATACATTGTTCAAACTGAATACAAAATACTATACCAGATAGCTTGTTTGCAGAATACAACCTAAGACAGCAGCTTTCAAATTTCAGAAATCAAAACTGTAACAGATAAACAAACAGCATGAGATCTGTCTGGAAAAAAATCTGTACTAGACTGTAGGGCTGCAAAAACAAATTTAGCAAAACTGATTTGTCTTGAATTCTTAACCTTACAAGATATAAAGGGATAGAAAAAAAAAAGAACTGACAATAGTCCCTGATCACCTCCTACAGCCCGAAACACAGTCTGAAGTGCTTTTATTTCCCGCCAAGTCAAAAACTTAAACATGGTTCACTGACTTCAACCTAACAGTCACATTTTTTTTTCTTTCCAACTGACTCGCTGGTTAGTTGTTGCAGCTACATTTTAGAGTTAACAAGAATGATGACAAGAATAAGTGCAATATAAAAATTAATCATCAAATTGTCTTGGTCGTCATGTTAGAAAAATCTCACAATATGCATCAGAAATGACCGTAAAGAATACAAAAGAAAGAGGAAAAGAAAGGGTTGAAGAACACAAAAAACAAGAGGAAGAAATAAGAAGGAAGATTGCACAAGAACATTTTGTCATCAACAAAATGTCACATTTATAGCTGCTGAAAATATCCACTGCTCTCTTCTTGCACAGGCCAGTTATTGTTTGTGGACAAAGTTCGAGCAGAGCCACTCTGTCTTTTCAGTGCAGTGATCCTGTTCCTGACGTAGTCCTTCACACCTTTCCATGAACGTGTCCTCAGTGCTTCTGGTTCAGCTTCGAGACACTGAATGCAGTCAAACTTCTGAGGCACCTTGTGTCCTTGAATGAAGCGCATCATGTGTCTCTCTACAGCATGGACCTCTGCTTCCTCCCATTTCTGTTTGCCGTTACTTTGAGGAGCTGTGTGTAAAGACAAACAGACTGTAATGAATTACAACTTCAATATGTTTGAACAAGTCTCATATTTGTAAAATCAAATCAAATCAAATTTTATTTATATAGCGCCAAATCATAACAGAAGTTATCTCATGACACTTTACATATAGAGCCAGTCGGAACCAGACTCTAAAAGAGAGCGCGTTTGTTCTGATAGTATGGTAAAAACATTAGTCACCTTTCTTTATTATTAATGTTACTGTCAACACCGATGTAAACATATATCAAAAGCAAATACTGGAAAACTTTATTTTTTTTACCCTTTCGTGGTTTGTCAGAGGCAGGTTTTTGAGGCACAGTCCCATTAACTGATGTTGGTGCTTGATGCATCTGGTTCTGATAAAGACCTGCTGGTTGATGGCATTCACCAGAAAACTGATTGTGATTCCACGATGCACCTGGTTGTGTGCTATCAGGATGAAATGTCCCTGCATTAAGGACAAACAGACAAATCATCAAGCCTTTGTACCCTGTGGATGGGAGCTCCGTCATTCCAAAGGAGACAACTTTCATCAGGTGTTGTATCGTGGTATATGTGACGATGATAAAAGGACTGAAGTATTTGACAGACCAGGTGAGTGATATACTTGATTAAATAAAAAAAAACAAAAACAAAAAAAACATACATTCCTCAAGATCAGTTTCTCTGCCTTTCAGTCAGCATCATCTGTCAAGCATCTGGTACATGTTTCATAGCTCTACCCTAAATGTGTACAAATATCCACACAATTATCAAATGAGATTTTTTAGACAGGTGTCAATATAAAGTCAGTTTTTGTGTGTAAATCCATATATGTTGCTATTATTTCAAATGACAATAAGAATAAAGACTAAATTTTACATCATATGAGGCTGAATCTGGAGCGTAAATAAAGTGTAGACTTCATATATGATTTCTAAATTGGTATTGTAAGGATCTAGTTATTTTAAAACACAAATTAATGTTTAATGGCAGTGTATAAGGCTAAAAATGATGCGGCTTTACTATTATGGAGGATGAGCTCAATTGATTTGGACAAACACAATTTAAGATTATTCATGTCCTCAAATCATGAAAATGTCCTTAAGTTTGGAGGGGGAAAGTCTTTGCATTAGACAACCAACTATACAGGTTTACACGGACAAACACAAACTGTTACAATTGTGATCATTTTGTCACTGCTGTGTACAGGTAACGCATCAAGCACCTCCTCTGAATAATCCAGAGTAATTCTCACCGTCTGAGGTCATGACGTCCTCTACCCTGGTGCTCTGCTGGAGGACTTGATAATTATTAGGGCCTAGGATTTGGTTGGCCTCATTTTCATCCAGGTTCATCATCTGCAACATTGATGCAAAATGCTTCCGAATCTTGGCTGTTGTCAGTGTTTCAGGGTGCTTAGCTCCACATTCTTTGACGTACATTTGGATGCATTCTGCTCCATTGTATGCAGACAGTGCATTTGGTCGGCCAAACAGGAAGAAATTCTCACTCGGGACACCGCATGTTCCCCGAATCTTCACTAGAAGCTCCAGACCTGAGACGAACGACGGCTTTAACAACACAGGAACTAATCTCCCGCAGTTTCCTCGTATCTCAACTCTGGTGAAGAATCCACACATGGTTTTTTCCAAATCTGAGAGGGATGAGCTCATGTAGTTGTGGGTGTTGGACAATTTCCTTGACATGAAATCTATTAGCTGGATTCTTGAGACCTCTCCAGGTTTCCTCCTGTTGAAAAGAATTGTTCGAGCAAGTATTACCTTTGCTAGAAGAGCATACGTTTCTGCACATGGACGGTCTCTTACTTTTTTCTCTGCAACAACATGAACGTTTGCCATGTGGGAATTTAAGCGCTTCACATCTTGGGCAAAAGGCACCTTCTTTTCTGTAACAAGTTTTGTCTCTTTAAGAGTTGTTAATGCACCTGAAGAAACAAGGTTATTCCATTTGTTCTTGTACACAGCGAGGAAGCTTCGTGCAGACTCAGCCAGACTTGCATTGCCACAACCTTCAGCATTACTTTCAACAATTCCACAAAGCTTTTGTAGCTGGTAGCCGAGCTTAATTGCAAGTGATGGGCTGCTGTAGGTTTTGTTTTTCGAATTGTATCCTGCCAAAACATTGACTGCAGACACAACATGTTTGAAGTTTGAGGGCAGAAAGAAGTCTTCCAGCTCCTTTAAAGGAGTGAGTTTTTGAGCTTCAAGCACAAGTCTTGCAATTTGGCGAAGGTTTTGTCTAATATAGTTATGCCTCTTAATATCGGCTCCATGCTGGTCAAACATGTTCTCACCAAACTGCAAAATAATCTTGTGATTTATAACTGCTTGTGTCACAGCATCATATGTCATTGAAGACAGAATTCCTTTCAAACCGCTACTTATGTCAAGGTCTAAAGTTTCAAGCACACATCGTAATGTTAGCCGGTTTCTTCCAATCTTTGGTTCATTTTCATTCTTGTCTCTCTCTGGACACTTCTTCATGTGTCTATACAAAGCTTTGCTCCAGTAAAGACCTTGACAGTAAAGACAGTGAACAAACTCATGACCTTGTCCAGCTTTTCTTGGTCTTTTTCGAACAGCAAGATATCCCTTCCCTGTTCTCAACACATCTTTATTGTGTGCAAAGTTTCCTTTATTTTTCAGTCTGTTCCATATTTTTAGTCGCTCTTTGGAATTTTTGGGATACTGAAATGCAGCTGCGACCTCTGCTTGATCACTATGGACAGTCTCAAGATGACGAGCCATTTTAATTACTGGCTTAGAGCAAAACACACAATAATTCTTCTTGTCATAAACACGTTTTTGTTTTTTAGAACTTATACAAGGCAATACGAGAGCTGAGCACCTCCTCTGATTCACTGTGCGTCTCTTTTTAGGAGGAGTTGTGTCCTCATCCTCATCCTTTACAGGGCTGCCTGATTTAGTCTTTCGCTTTCTTGACAGAGTGCGTCTTGGACACACAGAGGGGGTGTTAGGCCTGGACTCGTCTGAAGATCCCTTTTCAGAAACAGACATGAAATCAGAAAAGTTGCCATCGCTGCTGGGGAAGAAATCAGGATCACTCTCGTCCTCTGACTCTGCCATGGCATCTTCTGCTTCCTGGACAGAAAACAAGTTATTTAGGGGAAATAATACGCAACATATAACAAAGGCACAAATATCTGCAAATGATCAGAGATTTTTAATTTACAGTGAACATAATAAGATCAACTTTAGACATTAAGTTTAATGAAATCTGCTGGGGTGGTATTCCAAAAATATAATTTTCATTGCTCTATTTCTGATCACGGAGCTTTGAAGATGCCATATTCAATCCAATGCAAGGTGAATTATGAAATCATAAAACAGCAAAAAAAAAAAAAAAAGACAATTAAAAGGTTCTCTATGTATGATTTGAGTGTGTTTGTGTGTTTCCATGAAGTTTATGCTGGTTACTGTGTTGATTGTATTTCTAAACTTAACATAGCTAGTTTTTCCCGCAGTTGCAGTAGTAGAGGTCAGGCAGAACCATAAACTCCAAAACTCTACATTAAAATCAGTATATTGTGGCTGTTGCTAAGAATATAGGCAACTGAGAATGTTAAGAGCTTAGTATTAAGGGTTTCTTATGTTAACAAATGATTAGCTTTCAGCAACACAAACTTCTTAAACTGTAAACCGTTAAAGACGTAAGACATACAAACCTCTGCAAATTCAATGGGATCACTGAAAGATTCAGGTGATGAACAATCATCTGAGAGATGTGACTGAAAAACAAACCAAATGGCAAAATAAACAAAAGAAATGTTTCCCCCTCAGAGTAGTAGTAATGAAAATGGTACTTTGTCTCATTAATGTGGAAATGCTGATCTAAACTATTTCACAGCGTGTTTCCTTTGTGGATAAAAAAGTCAAACACCTACCTGACCAGCTGACTGTGAAGTCCGACCATCACTGTTGTCATCTGGAGGCAATGTTTTTAGCTTCATTGGATGACAAAGGGCATTTGTCAGGCATAAAATTTGTTAAGTTACAACTATCTAAAAAAAATCTGAATTTCTTCAAAATATCACTTCATTACACTCACCAGCTTGTCCAGGTCTGCTAGTTTGTTGAGTAGTAGCGTGCGCTGTTGCAGAAGCACTGATCGTAATGTCTCATTTCTGGTCTAAAGGCAGAAATAATAAGAGATAATGGAGAGGTGTTAAATTTTTAACACTCTGTGGTTCTTTTGAGTCACAGTTATAAAATGCAGTCACTACTTTCAGGAAAAAGGCGCGTGCATCATGTATCATGTACAGACTTTTCAATATATTATCTACATCTGTAAACAAATGAAATTCCTTTTGTTGAATGCTGAAGCTGCTCATATTCTCACCGGTGCAGTAGTACTTTGTTTTTGTGGTGGCTCTTTGTCTGGGTGAGCAGCTGTATCAGATACCGACTTGTCTCCATTTCCTGAAGAAAAACCAAGGGACCATCCAACAGTGTTATTATCTAATGTGTTTTCTGCAAATGATCAGAGATGCTGTAGTTAAGCTCCAGTTTGTGAGTTTCTGTCCCAACTTAATCTATTTCATGAAAACACACACACACACACACACACACACACACACACACACACACACAGAATGTCCTTAAAGACAAGATGAAAACATTATAATGAACTTCAACTGTAACATAGTCACAACTAAATTCATGACAATAAAGTATAAAAAGAACTGAATTTAAAGAGCTGAGATCTGTGTATTAATTACTTTTATGTGTATCAAATGTAATTTGGTAAACTTGCCAAATGCTAAAATCCAAGAAATAAAAATCATAACTAATCTTAGTTTAGCTAGCTTATTTCATCCACAGACGTTACAAATGCAGCTTACCACTGCAGTGTGATGAAGGTATCCACTGATGCTGCTCCTGCGAGACTGATGAGGTGCGGCTGTGAGTGTAACTAGCAACACCAGCAGACTCTGCACTAATTCCCTCAAAAGCAGGCTGAGATTTGTTCTGTGGTTCTTGGGTTGCATGCTGTGAACATGATGGCAGGCTTATGGGCAAATCTTGAGGTCCATTCGGTAAGCTCTGACTGGGTAAGGGAGGCTGAAACGAAGCTTTGTAAGAGTCGTGGGATGTGAGTGGTAGATGTTGAGGCTGCGATCCTTGGTTTGTTTGTTGGAGGGGAGGTGGTGGTATAGTTTTGCCTTGGTTTGCAGTTTGTGCTGTGGATGATGATGTGTGAGAACTCAGCTGAACAAATGAAATAATGTTAGATGTACTTGGGATAGCAGCAGTATTGGCAAACAGTGAGGCTGATGAAGAGCTGCTGCTCATCTGGGGAGATTTGAACAGGTTGGTATGATTAGTATTGTTTCTTGATAAGGCGCTGAGGTCACTCAGACAGTTCAGACCGGGCGGCTGTAGTTGATCATACTGTGGCCTCTGATCAGAGGGTGAGCCCAGGCCTAGTTGCTGAGAGGTGGACAGAGAATTGAGGAGAGCTCCTTGAGTTGGAGCTGCAGACCAGCTAATCTGTCCTGTCCACAGAGGACATGGTATGTGGCTCTTATTTCCTGTTGCGTTATCCATCATCCTCCATTACCATCAGTTGATTATTCTGTGAAATCTGTCTAAAAAAAAAGAAGAAAAGATATCCGCTTAGTCACACAGCATTTGTTATTTTCAGACCATTTCAGACTATCTCATTTAATATAATATGGCTTGCATTTAAACTCTTTAGAATAAATGTGGAAAGTTCACATAAATATTTTGTAGGTGTGACAGAATACATGACAAGATTTAAGAACAGGAAGCCAAATGCATTGACCACAAGTTTCATTTTATTGTACTGCATGTTTTAAGACATATCTTCAGAAATGTAAATGGCCTGCATAGTTAAATGTGATAAGTTTAAGAAGAGTTTTAAAAAATTAAACATATAACGATATGTGTAAATAGTCAATGACCATACAGTATGTGGTTATCCCTTTTTAAAGAATCCAGATGTTATGGCAAATCCGAGTCTAGTCATGACACAACTCCAGTTTCTTTCAAGAGCTTTTTTATTGTATATATGCTATTTTTTTTAAGTGCATTTTGCATGTTGTACAATTATTATGAATTCTTAAAGTGTACACAGAGAAACTGTTACCTTTCAACAATGTAAAGCTAATTCTCCATTATGCAATAATGGTGATCGTAAATCACAATTCGTAAGGGTAGATCTAAGTGACGATTAGCAATTCATTTTAACAGTTTCCAAAATGTCAGCATTTGCATTTCTAAAAAAATACGTCTATATCAGCATTACTACTAATCTATTAATGCATTTGTGATCAGCAAAGCTAACAATACAAACAGTGAGACTTATCATTTTCTCAGTAACATGACAGGAAAGTACTCACTTGCCCTCAGTCTCTTAAATGTAAATAGAGACTCGGTAGTTATGGCTAAAAAGTTAACACTAAGTGCACATCTGTAAAAAGCAGCTGAATAACTGTAAAGTGTCCCATTCTGACAGATCTTCACATTAATTAGCTATTAGCTGTTAGCCTACAAGATTGTAACAATTCGGAAATATTAACAAGACCAAGAACGACTTCCTTAAGACATGCCGAGTCCTTAGGCTGGTCGTTGTAGTAAATAAGTATAATTTTCTCTAAGAATGTTAAAACAGGAGTATCGTACCTGTGAACATCACTGTAAACAGTGACCGTTGTTCAGCCATAGCTCCTTGTATTTATCATGAACTACAGCTATGGACTCAAGATGGCGTCCGTGGATGCTCCTCCTCCTTCTTCTCTTAGCTACATTAGCAGTTTGAAAACTAGCGTGAAAGCGCGTTACCGCCACCTATCGGTTACTCATAAGTACTTGATTAATTAGTAAGTGACAATGATCTTACATATTATATCATATATCATATCATATTATATATTTTAATCTCCATATCACCATTTAGGTTTGTTGTTGTGCTGCTCTAACACTCTTCAAAGCCTCTATTCACACCACATTATCCTCTAAAAACAGCTAAAAACATAGATATCACGTTTTTTGTTTTTTTTATTAACCTGAAGTAGAGAGAAGAGTTTTTATTGTGTTTTATTGCTTCATTGTGTATCATGTATGTGTTTTATATTATTTGGACTTTGTGTGGACTCTATATGGC
>JAPQRP010000012.1:24347060-24366902 GCA_037367295.1 Apogon hyalosoma | reverse complement strand
AAAGTTATTCTTTAGGTGATTATGTCTTATTTTAAGTGTGATGAGATATTTTGACTAGAAATGAGAAAAATACACTCAGTAGGATTTAGATTTTTTTCCAGTGTGGAATTCTTTTTCAGAAGGGTTACATTATTGGAGATTACTGAAACTATTAAAACTGACTTAAACCCATCCAAGGTATTATTAAAACTTGAAGGGATAGTGGTGAACCATCATCCTACAGGAACAAATATAGTCAGAAAAATATCATGAATGATTGTCATCAGAGGTCCCTTAAACATTCGGTGAAATCAAATAAAAAAAAAAAATCAAAATTAGAGCTCACAGCTATGTTTAATATCTAACTTTATTGAAGCACTTTAAAACAACCACAGTGGACCAAAGTGAAAGTATGAGCAATTCCACATGAAGCGAACTCAAAGAATGAGGAAATTTGTAGCCTTAAGAAAACTGCTAATAATAATTAAAAAAAAAAGTTGCTTTAAAAGAACAACTTGCTTTAAAAGATTGAACTGTGTTTCAGTGGACAAAGGTCATGTGGTCTGATGAGTCCAGATTGACCCTGTTCCAGAGGGATGGGGGCATCAGGGTGAACAGAAAGGTGGATAACGTGAAGTGATTACCCATCATGCCTAGTGCCTACAGTACCGGCCTGTGGGGGCAGTGTTAGGATCTGGGGTCACTTCAGTTGGTCAGGTCCAGGTTCAGTATCAGTATGTATTCATAAAATGAGCTCAGCTGAACTTGAATATACTGAATGGCCAGGTTGAACATCAGTGGAGTTTTTTTCTTCCCTGATGACACAGATATATTCCAAGATGACAATACCAGGATTCATCAGGATCAGATTGTGAAACAGTGGTTCAGGGAGCATGAGACATCATCTTCATGCCTTCATCCAAGAAGTTAAAGGGGGTCTAATCAAATACTGTGTGTGACTTTTTTTCGTCTGAGCAATGTATAATCACAATATCTAATCTCATGAGCTGCAAATAACTGACAGAACTAAAATATGTCCCAATGCGCCTTTTTAGATAAAGCAATGTTGGGTGCAAAAATTACTCATCATTTATATATATATTTTTGTTTTTCCAGTAAAAATGACCATTCCCACTAAAACTCTCTCAAAGTAATTATGACATGATTTGTTTTTTCTTTTTTTTCTTTTTTTTTTTTTTTTAAATATTATTTAATGCTGCCATAAAGACTGTGTGTATTAAAAAACTGTATGTAAAATGGTGACTGGCTCTTGTATTGAAGTGAAATCAGATAATCAATAGGAAAACCATCAGCACTGCTGAATACATCTAACAAGAAATGTGCGAAGCTTTACACATTCTCAAAAGAAATAAAATTGTGTACAAAAGATGCTTTTTGATGTTATAACCTCACGTACAGTACAACCTCAGATTCTCTGAAGAAGAAGAAATAGTTTTGACCACAGAGCAGAGAAATACAGCATTAAAATTCAGGACCAGGCACTCGTGTTTACCCAAGAGAGAACAAGGACATGACACAGTCTTGGCTCCTGAATTTGTGAATCCAAGACATCTTGGCCAACTTCTAATTCAACTATGCATAACTTCCCATTGGCAGGCATGTCAGGGATGCCAGCGTTCTCTCTAATACATCTCAGTGGATTATTCTTGCTGTGACCTCCAGCCTCTGCCTTGCATAATACAACAGGCCGAACACATTGGCCGTGTGAGGGGGCTTGGCTCCCGCTGCGGCCACCCATGCTAAAAATGAGCACACATGGCACAGTTACAAAATTGGGATGCTCATTATCCGATGTTCTCAATCGAACAAAAACTAGTCTAAAAGGGAGTATGCCAGAGAAACAATGTGTGAATGTCATGTGCTGACTTTTATCTGGAAAGAGCAAAAAAGAGAAAAGAATTACAGTAACTTCAGCAGACCACAAGGAATGTGACCAGGCAGCATGTACAGACAAGCCCACCATGTGATCACACACACATACACATGCAGAGAAACAAAGAAGACAAAGGGAGCCTTGGTACTAAAAGTGTACAGCATCGTAGGCTGATCATAGAGATGGGAGGTAATAACGGGACCGCAATTCAGGTTCATTTTCATAGGGACACAGTGGTGTTTATTAGGTCTGAGAGCACTACGGCCTCTTTTGTACAAACACATACATATTAATCATACGTTGGTGAAGGAAACATTCCGTTCATGTTTAAAGGTATAATATGTAACATTTCTGTGTGAAAATATCAAAAAATACTGGGTTTGCACTGTATATTTTATTGATTTGAGTATTTGCACTATATCATATATTTCCACATGTAATTTCATTCAGTATAATTGTTTTTTCTACGGTTACATACAGCTACGTCATTAGAACTAAGAGGCACAAAGTGAGTGTATGTGACTAAATACAGTGTTATTATCTGATCTGAAAACATGACTTCTGCCTCAGTCACATCTGCTAGATTCAGGATCAGCGGTGAATCCAATGACTGATTCCACACGACATCACAACATCCTCAGACTACATCTTTTATTACCCCACCCCCTAAAGGAGGGGCAGGGGGTATTGTTTTTGGTTCGGTTGGTTTGTTTGTTTGTTTGTTTGTTTGTTAACACTCTAGCAGCAAAACTATTGGTTGAAGTCAGACCAAATTGGGTTTATATATTGCCAGTGGTGATAGATGTGATTATATTTTGGCAAAAGTAGGTCAAAGTTAACATTTTTTAATGAATTTTTCTTGTTTTTTCTTCTCCTATTTACTTACAATGGGCGCAATTTCAAATATCTATAAAAACATA
Organism: Apogon hyalosoma; assembly: GCA_037367295.1. Lineage (NCBI taxonomy): Eukaryota > Metazoa > Chordata > Actinopteri > Kurtiformes > Apogonidae > Apogon > Apogon hyalosoma. Next base: position 24,364,109 of record JAPQRP010000012.1, on the reverse strand, counting down.
AATATTGTTTCAAACTTGGCACATATATAGAGACAAATGATATGGTGACATCAGCACATGCATAGACATGCTGACATCAGCTGGATCGATGCCAAAATAAGCTACAATACGTGCGAGGGACAGGGTTTGTTGGGCCTGGAACCACTTGTTATTGAGTTTTATTGAAAGACGGTAAATTCCATACTGTATGTATAAGTAAAAATTAAACAACCAAATTAAGAGATGACAAATAACTGTGAAACTTTTGTATAATTGCTTACCTGTCAAGTCTCATAAGCCTTTTGGATTTTTTTATACTCTTCAAGTGACGTCAGTATCTATACCTGTACATCTGTAGATTTGTAATCATTACTTTTTTCTCAATTTAATTAATGATCCAACACTAAATAACTTCAACCACATCACAAGATATATTTTGCAGCTAAATGTACTTTAAGTAATAATTGTGACGGTATAGCTCATCTTATATACACTAATATTCATTTATTCTGTCTCCCCCTACGCCCCTACTCTCCACCTTCCCCCCTCTCCCCTAGTCTTTCTCTCTGTTTCTCTCTTTTCTCCTTTACCCTCTCTTTTATCCCAACTGGTCAAGGCAGACGTCCATCCTCCAGGAGTCAGGATCTGCCTGGTTTCTGCTTGTTAAAAGGAAGTTTTTCCTCACCACTGTCACCAGTAACAAGTGTTTGCTCCTGGAGGATTCTGTTGGGTTTCTGTAAATTAGAGTCTGGTTTCAACCGGTTCTATATGTACTGTCATGAGATAACTTCTGTTATGATTTGGCGCTATATAAATCAAATTTGATTTGATTTAAATCAGAGGTATTTTGACAACGTTATGTTGTCTAGATTGATCCACTGAGTGGATCACATTCATTAAAGCTGCGTATGACTTTCATCAAAAACATTTTCTTCATATTTGTAAAACCCAAGTGATAGCCTCCTTATCACTAATCCGTAAGTCTTTCTGTGATTACACACCTAAATCACTTTCCTCATGGTGAACAGCTCTGAAGTGTACTCCATCACAACCCATCCGTTTGTTTACATACCAAACCGATATGTCACTCAGGCCTTTTCGGAAATTTTGTTGTGAAGTGTATTGTGGGAATTGGAATTCCACGCAACCACAGTATGGCCGCAGCAGCGACAAACACGGAAACAGCTTCATTGCTTCTTGCTGCTGCGCCTGCGTGGAATTCCGAAAAGGCCAGTGTGACGGTTTGGTTTCAGTTTCAGTTTGGTATGTAAACAAACAGACAGCTTGTGATGGAGTACACTTCGAAGTTGTTCACTCTGGTTTTACAAATTTGAAGAAAAATTTGTGATGAAGTCATACGCAGCTTTAAGGTTATCACAGTTTGCATGAAAAATTATGAAACATGTGTGAAGTTGGAGGTGAAACACAGAGTAAATAATCAGTGCCTCTGAAATTAATTTCACCACTTAGTATTTAGTTATTTTCCACAGATTTTGAATAAACATACTGCAATAGACTGATGCCTCAGACTGAAATGAGCTGTCATGCAGTTTCACTGAAGGAGAGACACTCCAACTTATAATCATAATAAACTGTCAGTAAGATTAAATTATAATAAATCTCTGTCTTTCAGTAATCCTAAAGTTAAGTTTTTATCAGCCTGTATCTCCAAGCCGCACATTTACATTTCTCTAAAGGGCACACGTCATGCTAGATTACTTTCCCAGTGCACCCCATCTCAACTCTGTCGGTTTTGGCAAAATAAACGCTGGGCCTATTTTCTTCAAGAGTGGTGAGATCACACTGGACTTTCTATTTTTAGGCCCGCTTGGCTGCTTTTTTGGCATGGACATCTTTGGTTTGCAGTGCTGCGTGTCTGCAGTGGAACACAGGAGGGTGCTGTTTTACACTGGTGACTGTGCAGCTGCTGGAGGATAAAGGTGAGATGCAGAGTCAGGCTTTTACAATGTCCACCTGTTTATGTGTAGTGAACCATGACCCACTGTCCAGATCTAAGCAAAATCTGCTACTTTTACCAACATCAGTCTGAAACATCTAAATGTGAGAAACTGAGAAAGTGGTGGTGGTTGCTCCCTGAAAAGTTTTATGCAGTAATTGTTTACACAAATGCAGATGCAGATATGATTAGAGCATTTGAAATGGTTTCAATCACAAGTTTCTTTGAACTTTAGCAGAAGGATCACATTCATTTGTGAAAATAACATCCCTTGCCTCATATGCGCAGGGCTGCATAACAATTGCTCCACTGGGATCCTTATCACTCACTTCTCCTCTTTTCCTCTGAATATTTTCTGCTGAGACCCTTTGATTTGCCATGTTGTGCACAGCTCAGGGGTTTCCAAACCTAATGGATCCCAATTAGATTTAGACCCCACATAAAATCTAAGACAATGCCTGTATAATGCTCCAGATGGGCCATGTGCCTCTGAGTGTTTACAGTAGTCTGTCACACTTTATGATTATTCTCATCTGCTGTGGCATGTCTTGTATTTTTATTGCAATGTGCACCTGATTGTGAGTACTTTCATTATCCGGGAACAGGTTTAGGAGTTTTTTCATTGATATTTCTGTTATGTTTTGAGATGTAACTCGTGTTCTGCGTAAAACCCATCTTCAAAAAGAGGCTGAAGGCGTTTTATACTACACAAACCTGCTGTTCATTGCAGCACTGAATCCACCCTCCAACCCTTCCTCCCCTCCCTCCTCTTCCTCCTCCTCCTCCTCTTTCTCTCTCTTCCCCGGCGCTGCAGGTTGAATCTATTGCCCCTGTTTCCTGTCACATGGGTTGGAAATAGGATCCCTGCTTTCTACTATCTGGTCTCGTCTTTGTGGTGTCAGTGTAGTAGTAGCAGCTGTAAGACCTGCCTTGAAGTTCAGGGACTTTTAACGCCAGCCAAAGAGCGACTCCCTCTCAGTCTGTCAGTCAGTTCGCCGGTCTGCGCATCCGTCCGTCAGGCTGCACTTCATTCACCTGAGAGAGACAGAGAGAGAGCAACTTCACACTATTTGATCTCAGCATGGATTCCTGGACAGTCACCTCTGCGTTTCTTCTCGCTGGGTTTATTTCCTCCGCGGCTTTCAGTCATTTCGACACTGGTAAGTTCAACTTTTTTTCCTGCAGCAGTTTGCGCCTTTTCCTCCTGACATTCTCACACTGATTTGACGTTTTCTGCAGCGTCTCCAAAGTTGTTGTTTTGTTGTTTTTTTTTTTTTTGCGCCAGACAACCTTATTCTGTGCCATAGTGCGTAAAAATGACCCAGTAGTACCCTGAAGTGATCGCTGTCAGATAAGTAAATCAGTGGAAAGTTTTCGTGCTGTTACTGTCTGATTTGGTAACATGTCTCACATTGCAGTCGTAGTAACTTCATTCATAGCAGCTCCTTATCAAATCCCACTCCGGCACCGCTTCCCAAACAGTGTGAGGTCATGGATCGGTAGGTTTACAAAGTGCAGCCAACGCAGAGGAGGACACAGTTCGTTATTGGATTAGTTACAGTGTGATAGGACATCGGGTTATTCCACACCTACAGGGTAAACACTGATGCTCCAAACCCGGTCCGGAACGGGTTTCAAGCTCCGCGTCAAAATATTACAAATGTTAGGAAATGAGCGCTTCTAGTCGGTGTGTTGTTCTAAATGCCGTGGAGCCAAACATCAGCTTTTACGCACTTGGCTCTCTCCGTGCTCCATGCAGCCTGTGCGTCCTGTCCGTGTGCGTGTTTACTTGCCGTGCATCATCTTGCACAAGGATCACAGGAAAATCCAGTTTAGCTGATCACATTAAGTTCTTCCTGTGTTGCGCTGCTCTGTTGGTCAGATTCGTGCACACAGACAGAAATGAACTTGAAATCCGCAGTTGACTCATTCCATATCATTCATCTAATTTGGCATCAGATTCAGACTAATACGGAAGGATATGCCCTGGTCCTGTATCTGCACAGCTTCAAAGTCCCGAGCCGGATCCCCATTCAGAGCCAGCATCCCGGACAGTATTTTGTTTTAATGTGAATATCTAATAATGATGACCACACAAACCGAGCTTCTCCTTGCTGTAATTTGTGCCGCTTTTCATGTCGAAGCAGCAAATCCTCATGCTTTCCTTTTTAATTTTTTTGTCTCTTAATTATACCCTTGGATTTCAAATTAGAGGGTCCACCATCTGGGCTAGTGCGTAAGTACTCCCATGTGTACCTATGTATTAACAAAGTATTTAAAGCAATGGTATTCCCCCTCATAACACTGGGCAGAAAAAAGGCCAAGTTTATGTTTAGTTGAAGTCAGCTGTTCCATATTTACTGTACAGTAAAACAATAATTTATGTGCCAACCAGAAGCCAGCCTCTTGTTGTGAGTGAATAAATGCGTGTTTCATGCTCCTTTTGAGCCGTTTTGGCCTTATGCCTTTAATACTGAATGTCTGGACTGAAAAATTAAATGGTCAAAAACACTTAAAAGGGGGAAAAAAAAAGCTGTTACTTGTTTACTGAAGTGCATTAATAATATCCATAATATTTGTTACATAAGTAGTCAGAGGATACATCTGAAGAAAAGAACCTGCTCATAGACCTAAAATGTGAGTGAAAACATAATCTATTTACTGTCAGACCTTCGTGATCGAATCTGTAGGATCTGATAAAATCTATGAAAAACTGGGGGGTTACTAATGCAGTATTTGTATGAGATGAGTAAAATGTTTTCTGATTAATGCAGGAATCTTAGGGGATGTTCAAGGAGACAACAAATGTGCAAAACGACTCCAAGTTCCTGTCTGAAATGGATATTACGAGTTTACTACTGAAATATGATCTGTGTCGTTGTTGTGATTTGTCACCATCAGCATCTTTTTTTTTTTTTTTTTTTTTTTTTTTTTTTTTTTTTTTGATGAACGTGAATAACTTTGCCAGACTGAAGGGTACATCTGTGATGGTATTAAGAGGTTAAATCTCAGCATGTGGAAATATGAATTCTTAAACACTGCAGAATTTCCCTTTACTGCTACAGCTAGGTCATGCAGCAGCCTATTAATGCTCTGCGGAAAGCCGGCTGCTTCTGTGACAGTGTGTCAGAAACATTTATACTAGAGTGCTTTCAATGTCCTGGGAGATTGCAACAAGCTGAAATGTCTTAACAGCAAAAGTGTTTTTCATCTGAGGCAGAGAGATAATCATGCACTCAGGAATTCAAGCACACACTTGCAAATGTACTATGCACACACAGCAACAGGAAAGGAGCATAATGCTAGGTGAGGGTTAGAGTTGACATGTTAGTTGTAGTTGTGGAGCTGTGAAGTGTGTTAATGCAGCCTATAACAAGAAACACTTCAGATTCTTAGTATAGCTTCAACCTCCCGCTGCCATAATGTGTGTGATTACTCTGCCAGAGCTACACCTGAACTCAGAGACTCATGCAGACTCCCACATGCTGCTTTTGTGTGACTGCAAACCTGCCGTTGCTCACTTGGCAGCTGCTTAGACCCTTCACACAAATGTACACACAAGTGGAAGCTGAATCCTGTCAGACCTGTCAAGAAGATGCGTAATTGAGTTGCTCCGTAAGCCGGTAATGATGCAGCTGATGGTGTTGGTGTCGTGAAACAAGCTCGAGCTGGTTAATAAGCGGGAAATTAGTTTGTTCTCGATGTTCCTGGTATCTGTGACCGGGCTTACTGGTGCATTGGAAAGAGTGCCTGAGGATGTGTGTTAGTGACAGTCCCACTTTGCATCATGCACGTATCTTTTTTAGTCTATGAGGATGACGCATCATGATTATAAAAAGTGGTACATGATGCAGCTAAGCCGTCTTTGAATGAACTCTCTCACCTTTAAAATGACCTTTGATGACTTGGATTGATGTGAGGCAGGTTGAGCTTTATGTCTTCTTGGCTTTTAGTTCATTCATGGATGTTGGTTTTATTTTGGTGACATGTCATTGGCTTTGGCTTCATTTATTAAAAGCTGGATTTGTTCCCAAACTTCTTAATCTCAATTCCTAAAATTATATTCTGTGTCCTCTGAACCAAAATTGACAAAATATACCTTGAATTGCCATGATGTTTACGGCTTCACTGACTCTTCCATTTTTAAAACAGTGTTGGACTAAATTCACGTTTTGTAGGATGGATAGACTGAATAAATGTAGTAAGATTGCATCAAAACTTTGCACTTTTTTTAGGCCTTTTTTAAAAAAAATATTTTCCATCTTTTCCTTTTTCTTATTGTTTTATAATTTTCATCTTCCTCTATCTGGGTCTAAAAGATGAAGGGGTCGAAGGGCGTTAATGGGGTCGAAAGGGTCCTGACCGTTGTGTACCCAAAGTTTCGGAAAGGCAGCTTTAAGGCCTTGCTTTAGGGCATGATGACAAAACAACTTGAAAGTGCGAAACATTTGTGGCTGAATATTTTGCAGCAAATATATTTACACCAGTGGTGATGTGAGTGTGTGACAGTTGCGACACGTGTTCAATAAAAAATGCGAATAAATTTGTGTCAGGCTGTTGGACAGCATTGGATTCAACATCACATGGAGCCTCATCTGCAGTGTGTGTCCAGTCTGGTCTTCTGGATCTGTGTCCCAACAGTCCAAACTGTATTTTATTCATGTGCAGAGGTGGGTAATCCCAGCTCCATAAAATAAAAGTCCTGCCATGTATTTGTTCCAACCACTCACTGAACCAGCCCATTTTGATGAGCACAACTCCTCATCCACGTAGATGGATAATTAATGGAATCACCTGTATTAAATGGACAGGTAGAACTAATACGTCACAGGACTTTTATTCTATGGAACTGGGATTACCCACCTCTGTTCATGTGGCGTTCACATAACACAAACTCCTCACTATAGTCCAGTAGTTTGATGATACTCCTCCACATATTGAACATCACTTTATTATATTTACCATTTTTCTCGGTCATATTAAGCTAAATATGCCTAGAAATTAATAGGTGTGGCTCCATCATCGTGGCGTCACATGGCATCTAGTTCCCACAGATGATTGGTTGATGAATTTATTCACGCTGCCAAAGCTTGGAAAAATCAACCTTGTTGAAAAAAATTTAAAAGTTGCTTTTTTTTGCTGTGAAATAATTGCAGATTGTTTGAAAAGAAGATACATGCCTGGTGTGTAAAGGCTTTTAGGCAAATGAAACACTCTGAGATGGTGAAGTCACTCATGTTTAAGAGATGTAAAATACTTGTATATTTGGTTCCTGACCTTTGTGCAGACATGAGCAACTGTAAGACATCCATTTAAAATAGCATCAAAGAGGTGAAGTCACAACCAAGTCTTTCTTCTGTTACCTTTGAGAGAAAATTATTAGCTTTTGTTATATTGCGCAAGAAACTTGAAAAGGGCAAGTTGTGACATTTTGGCAATTTTGAACGCACTATTTATCTGATCACAGCAGAGAGAAGTTTTAAAAGAATGTCTCGCTAAAGAAAACATCAGGTTAATATCAGGCTGCAGTCGACTGACTGAATCTCGGAGGAGGCGGGAGGTGCCTTATGGGCTTTCCTTTCATCCACAGCCATTGCCAAGTCTCTACTTAACTAGACATGCATGAAATAACTTGTAAGGCCACACTGAGCAGATTTGCAATGACTGATTTTTGTGCAGCGAAGTATCTTATCAGTACAAAATGCCGCAAGGTGAAACAGCTCGATTATTTCCAGACAGAATTTGGAGATTTTTAAGCTTTTAAGACTCATTTCAGTTTCTTCCTCAAGGCAGTGCAGGCATCCAGCAGAGTGATGGGCACCTGAATGGCAGCATGTGTTTGGGGTTTCTCTTTGTAGGTTGACATGCATATGAGCTGCTGAATAAACTGATGTCCCACTGTTTTATCTGGCGACTTGCATGATGCTGGCCTCTGCTCTGTCAGATCCATCGCACTCGGTGTGCAGTGCAGCAGGTGAGAGGGCTGAGACATGGCTCAAAACCCTTCACAAACTCCTCCACAGTAGCTCAGTGCTTTAGATTATTTCCTGCTGCTGGCGGTAGTTGTGAAGCATTTGTGTTCTTTAGGTTGACCTGTGATTGACAGTTATCTCCACTGTCTTGAGTTATTTTCAGATGTTCGGTGAACCTGTCTGTACAATGCGTGGATGCTAGTACCTTTTCAACATTTATGTGCATGCAAGTCCGTCATCTGACACTAATTTAACACAGTGTATAGTGTTTGTTTTTGTATAGTACAATATTATGTTTGTGTTTAAACAGCTGTACTCTGTACTCGTATTGTACTCTGTATGTGTAGTGACTGTGCATATTAAGGATTCATTTACTCAGGTTCATGTGTCCTTTGAACATCAACCTCCCTATGAGGTTTATTTAGAGTGACTCTCAATCATATCACATCATGTTTGATGGTAGATGAAATAGAATAGAATCTTTATTTGGTCAGCAATAGTTTGTCACACACGTAAACATGCACCACACACCGAAATTAGTCTTCTGCCTTTAACCCATCACTAGATCACATACATTGCACCTGGGGGAGCAAAGAGGGGGGTTAAGTGCCTTGCTCAAGGGCACACCAGCCAACAACTCTGCCAGTCCAGGGAATCGAACCGACTATTCTTCGGTCACAAGCCGACTCTCCAGCCATCTAGGTCACCGCTGCGCCCTATCAAAGTCTATCAGTCAAAATTTGCTTGAGGCTTAAGTTTGATGATTTTTTTTAAATTATTATTTATCTTTGTAACAAATCATTTCCCAGAACAAACAATGAAATGTCAAACTAGACAAAACCCTCTTCGATCATCATATGCTGTATCACATAGAGCATGGAAACTCATCAAATAGGGTTGACTTAATAATTAAATGAAGATATGATGGGATGCTTGGGATAAACAAAAAGAGACTAAATAGGTTATATATGATGTTTTTACAGAACAAAAGCTTCTCATGTCAAAAAGGGCTAACATTGAAGAGTTATGTTGGAAACCTACCTTGTACAAAATTTTCAAGTCAAAATGTGCTGTAGATTTTGAATTGCAGCTAGAAAACTGAAATACATACTGTACACACCTGGGTAAAACAAGAAGACGAAGAAGACCACCAGAAGTCTTACAGCCCAAAATTTGATCCTCCAACTTGTTATTTTGTCTGACCAATAGCACAAACCCTAAACAGACTCTATTTACCATCATGCTGAAGAGCAGACATGAATATTCCCTCAACTGAAAACAACATTTGACATTTTGTCGTTTCAATTTGTTGTTGATGAATTTTCTGCCACTTAGTTAATTAACCACCTAATAAATTCAGCTGTAAATATTTATGTTTGGGTAAAGTTCAGCTCAGAGGCAGCTGTTGCCATCTGGAGCCTCTATAAACATCCAACATACTTGTTTGGGATCGTAAAGTGTGGACATTAAGTGCCAAACCTAAAGGTCCCTTATCTCTTTAAATTCCCTACACTCATATAAGCACTTACACTTATACATCACTGTAAATCTTTGCCCAGATTTCATCTCCCTCATATATCATGTGAGTCTGGTCTTAATCCACAGTAAACCTTTAAATGCAGTCCATACAGTGGAGTTTATGACCACGGTCACCTTTGTAACCTCTGAGACAGCAGGATCTTTGTGTGTGTATCTGTGTGAGAGACGGGAAGACACTCTGAATGGTCTCGTTTGGATGATAATAACAGGCCATCTTCAGTAATTTGAAGAAACTCAAGCTTGTGCTGGCAGAGGTGATCTGGATGGAGCGCTGGTTTGAGGAGAGACAGTGGCTTCTTAAAGAGTTTAACATCAGGACTTTCGGTGTGCGGGTAAACCCTCTGTACTCAAAGCGGGGAGTGTCAGAGGGCATTATGGGAAAAGTGTGCAAAGGGTCTGGGTCTCAGATGTGGGCCTTGCGGTCCCACCCCTGCTTTTCCGGTTCAGAGATGGAGATGGAAACCTCTCCTCCCCTGATGAGCTTCTGTGCAGCAGCCACGGTTCAGACAAACCACTGCGGTAAATTGTTGTAGTGCACTGTGTGTGTGTGTTCTGAGTTACACATCCAACGTACTGTGTTCATGATTAAGTGACTGCGTTTAGCAGCCAGCAGTGGTTTCAGACTGTCAAAGAGGCGACTGCTTTGCAAGGTGGGCTCATTTTGTTTGGCCACAACTGAGATTAGAGTTATGGGTGCATTAGTAATGTGGATATAACATTAATCTCAAAGTCCATATAGCATTGTGACCGGCCAATCACCATCTTTCACCGAAAATAGTCAAGAAAGGAAAAATCACGTTAAACAAAACTGAGCATTTTAAGAAAAGTCTCAAGGTTATTATGCTCAAAGGCTATTAGTCAATGTTGAGACCTCTGAGAACAGCAGCTCAAGGTAAACTTCAGAAATGAATGTTTTTATGCCTGCACGCCAGCAGCCTCCATGCCCAGAGGTGTTGTGTTTTCAGGTTGTAGAAGTGAATACAGTATGTCAGACACGCCGTAATGGAATTTAGATGCTCAAGGACTCATGTATGAATGGGTGAGAATGTGGTCAGAGGTGGAGGTTTTTTGTTTTTTTTTTTAACCATAACTATAGAATTCATTCATTAAGTATAACAACATTTCACACAAAATATTTACTGTGGTAAAACAATGACGTAATAGCATTTTACAAAAAGTCACTTTCACTGTGTCACAGTGTTTCACAAAAATATGTTTTGTTCCATTATTCATTCTGTTTATTGAATCTTCACTACATTGATGGACATGGATGTAAACTGTACTTGACTAGTTGGTGGAGGCAAACAATTGTGATAATTCAAGCAACAGAATATATAAATATGTCTAATAGCACTTCCTCTGATGATTATTTTCTCGATTCATTAAACATTTATTTTGTAAAATTAGAAAATCTCTAAAATAATTATTAAGATATTGTTGAATATTGCTTTTCTGATTGATTCATTCAGAGATGTGGAGAACTGCCACCAGACTCATTGGTTCTCATCAGTTCTGTGGACCATTTCTTTCAACAGTTGTTACTAAAATGAAAGTGAACATAGACCGTGAAATATGTTAGATGGTTTTGCCGCTCCCTGTGTCAAGGGATAACAACATGTGTATTAGTTTATGGATTATTGTGAATAACTGTGTTTATTTCAAAAGAGAAGCAGCTGCTGAGATGTTTCAGATGTATGTTTTGATCCCTCTGGGTGCCTCATGCCATGTGAAATTTATTCCCATTGTACTTTTGGCCAGTATCTCCATACCTACTCCAGCATGTCACATTGAAACTATTTGGATAAATGGATTACATCGAATGTAAGAAGAAACATAAGTTTTGTAGTCGTCACACTTTTTCTGACTTTTGCAATAATGGGTCCCTTGCCTTTCATTCAAGGGCATGCAAAGTGTCAGCATCAATCACGGGTAGAGCAGTCAACCAGGGACACATGGTTGCTTTTACTGTCTGTTCTCTCATCAGTCACTGAAATGATGAGTAAGCCGTCAAATACGATCATCCTCTTCAAACTTTTCTGCATTGTGGTGTATAACCCTACTTTAAATGTCTTACAGGTTGCATTCAGGATCAGTCAGTTTGTCCTGGTTGTTTTGACAATAAAACCCAGTCAATCTGTCTCCAGTTTTGTTGTGTCCATGCATAATCAGTCCCACAACCCATATGGAGCCCTCATAAATCTTCAATGGAATTCCCCAAGAGGTTAACTTTAGCAAGACAACAAAACACCCGAAACAAAAAAACAACAAAGCATATTCACTTCAGTTGCGGCCGACAACAGAATTTATAGCGGAACGATGCTAAAATGCTACTTTGCTTGTAGTTCCATTTTCTGAATATTGGAATATGTGGCAGCTCAGTATTACCTGAATAAAAATAGCTGAAACTTTAGGTCTGACAGTAAACTACTACAAATAGTATTTTAGTTTTAGGACTTGAGGGACATGAAGTCTTTGACTACATTTACAATTTTGACAACAGAAATTCATTTGATTCTGATTTAATAGATGAGGACAAAATAATAATAATAATAGTAACATAAAAAATACATAATATAATAATTTTCTAAACATCACCCTATGTAGCTTTGCCCAAATAGTAGAGGCTGTTCATTTAATAGATTTTTAATTGCCAAAATATTAACAATAGTTTGTAGCAGGAAAAAAAATGACAGCTATCACTTTCGCTAGTACAGCCCAACATTTTGAGACAAACTTGCAAAGTATATTTCACTCAACATAGAATCTAGAACTGTTAAACTGAACATCTAAATTAAAGAAAAGGTGCCCAAATCAAAAGTAAAGAATCAGTAAATGTGAAACTGAACAACAAATTGCATAAAAAAACAAAAAAAAACAAAAGAAAAGATAAAAGCTGTTACTTTCCAGAACCCTACGAGCCATTGGCCACTGTCAGCACCAACCTCTACTGATACTGGTAATTCACAAAGTGTCTTAACAGTGCCGATTAATCATTTCACTGGCCAGTGAAGTACCAAAGTGCATTATAAAGTAGGCCGTAGGTGGGTATTGATCATCTTGCACCTTAGTAAAACTATCACCTTCCAACAGCAGATACCTTTTGACAGATGAGGAGGCAGAGTAAATTGCACTCGATAAGAGAGCCAGATATAAAGTAGAAAGCCTGAAATGGAAGAAAATAGAGCAAAGTATTTTCCTTTTTGCAAGACTCAGGATTCTCAGCATGTCTTGACTTGTAACGGCAGGTCAAAGTTTTAAAGAATTTACTCATTTACTTGGCTGAAACTGAGTTGAATGTACAGTATACAGCGTATGGTTGGCACCAACGGATGAGGGAAAAAAATCTGCGGGTCCAAAATGTGTGCTTCTATGTCAAGCTGGTGCATTTACTTCCTGTTGACCTCTGGGTGGTGCCCTGTGAAGGTCAACTTGCGGGCGACGCCCTTGTCCCTGTATGCCAAGGAATTGGACCGCCCATAAAACCACCAACCACTAAGACGAAGAAACAGACCTAGTTATTATAAACATAATCATGCTTATTATCATGCCACTGTGCTTCTCGTCCTGTCGTGTTCAAAGGCCTACATTTGTTTGATTTAAGTACCTCTGTCTGCGTCATTCCCTGTTCTCCCTGTTTCTCTTTTTAAACTTCTGCTGAATTCAACTCTCTCATTTTTCTCTCACCTTGTGCAAATCACCACCTGCTCACGCGGTTGGTCAGACGACCCATCATGCAAAGCAGCTAAGCCGGTTCCATCTCCGGGATACACGGTGGTGATGGTGGTGCAGGGGGTAGCCTCCCTCGAAGGTGATGAAGCGTGACTGACGAGATAGTCATGTAAAGCGCAGAATGGTGAGAGAAAGAGGCGTCCCCAAACAAAGCGGTGCAAGGTTGAGTGTCACTCAGGTCCCTGATCGGTGGAGGCGGTCCCGTGTGACAACATGGAATTAAGCTGTCAAGCCGCTACATGCACTGCCGGTTGTACACAACTGTCAATCCCAAAAGAGATAAACAATGTTTAGGTGGGTGAGTGCACTCATGTGGTCAAAATAGTGGTGTGTGAGGTTTTGCTTCTCAAAGGTCAGTCAAGACCAGTCAGAGTAGTTTTCTGAATGAGCTGTGACATGTTGGTTTTGGACAGAGCTCTGTAAAGCAATGCAACACCATTTTTTATTCCTTCACCACTCTCTTCATCTCAAGTTATCTACATCATTCTCTAACTTGTTTCTCTTCTGTCAACTAACCTCTCTCTCTTTCCTCCACTGTCTGTGCACATTTTATACTATTATGCATCAGGTATGATTTCTAGTGTCTGTGTGTACCTTGACATTTATGTATGTATGAGGAGACCAGTCTACTGAACTCTGCATGACATTCTCTCTCAGTTTTTCTGGTGCTTTCTCTATCAGTCACAGTCCATCAGCTGGAACACACTGCAGGGAGGTGTGTGTGTGTGTGTGTGTGTGTGTGTGTGTGGGGGGGGGGTTTAAATCAAATAGTCAGAGAACAGTAATGAAATACCATTGAGTCCTGGGTTTGTTTGTTTTTTTATGAATGATATTAACTCTCAAGCAAACAATTGTTTTCATTATCAAAACTCAATTTAATTCCTGGAGAATGGATTTTTAAAAGAGGTTTTAAGGCCCTGGGGAAGAAATGGCTGACGCATGAAAACATAACAAAAAAAAAATCTTTGTGCCTCATATTGGATTTATATAATGATGTGAAATAAAAATAGCATGTCATCCGCTCTAGGCGTGTTGATAGAGGGAAATACAGTATTGCAATTTCCTAAAAGCGCACATTGGCTGGGACATTGTTTCTGCATTTCAAGGAGAATGATTAAACTTTTGGTTTGATTTGTTTTGGTGCACATTCAAAACCCGTCTGGCTTCCTGTCTCTTTCTCTTTTTGAAGAAACTATTAATAAATCTTTTGGCATAGTATGATTAAGGTAAATTAGCTGTTATTCTTTCTTTGATTCAAACATGTAACATGTTCCAAACATCTCGCCAGTGATTGGTTGGGTGTTTTTGTAAAAATCTCCACAGACTGACTTTCAAAGCAACCATGTATTTTTGTGGTGTCACATGCAATTCTGAGTTTTGAGAAGCGTAACCAAGAACATAACGGGAGGATATTGAATTGCTACTGTGTGAGACATGACCTGTCCGGCGAACTTTAGTTCTTTTTATACTGCAGTTATGGTTGGGCCAGGGCCACTGAGGTCTGTGCCGTAGTGCGGTAGAGTAATGGCAACCACTTTAAATAAATGGAGAGTAATTTTGCTGCTGAGCCCCAGGGTCTGGTTTGTGTCCAGCTGTGGCAGTTTGTGGCCGAAGAGGCAAATTGTCGCCTTTTCTCCTCGCAGGAAACGCCTACAGACAGGACTGATTTGACAAGGCCAAGCAAGTGGACATGGCTAAGTGGACAGAGCAAACATTTGGACAAGTGAAGGGAGCAGGCTCAGCTAAGTGGACAGCAAACAAAGGAACAAAGCCAGTAGTGGGAAGAGCAAAGAGGCCATGACAGTGAAATGTGCTGTGGATCAGAGTGCAGAACAGAGGTCGGATAGCTCGTTTCACTGTGGCCACTTTTTGAAAGAATATGGAAATAAATGTCCATTAAGTGGACCAGTGATACTCCAACGATGAGCTTAAGCAGTTCATGGACCCCACTTTACAAGTGCACAGGAACATCTCTGTCAAGCGTTTGCACAAACAGCTATTGTCCCTCAAGCCGTGGAGCCAGTGATATCCCATTGCATCGCAAGGCCCTTTGAAAGAGGCTTGAACTCAAAAGGGATGAAACCTAAGTCGTAGAGAGGCCCTGATTTAGTTGTCTGTCCTGCATCAGAGGTGAATGTAGCTCCCTGAGGTGAACACAAACGGCCTGAACCTGCAGCAGCCTACGTGGCACCAACCCTCCGCCAACGCCATCGGAGGGGTGGTCACACTCGGCCGATGCCATGAAACTGAATCTGTGGGCCCTCAATAGATCCTCAGTAATGGATCTCCTTCTCACAGAGGCCAGTGGGATGCCCCCTGTCTTTTACCAGAGCCATCTGGTTCCCAGTATTGCTGCTCTTCCCATAGCAGCAAAAACCACAGTGAAAAAGGATCGCTTTCATAGTCAAGATCAGGAACTGGAGACGTGGCTGGTTAAAAGGGGTCTGAATGGTGAACGCTGTGGTCCTCTGTAGAAGCCTATTGTGCTGTTGTTATTGTGTCCTTAGAACTACGTTCTTTCGCGGTTTATCTGAGGACCTTTTGTGATTTGATACATTGGAAAATGTGTGCTTTATTCACACTCTGACCAGGTCACTCAGGCAAGATAATAATGACTTTAAAAGGATTTTAAAAGGTTTGGAAACAACAGTCCAAAAAATGAGATGAATAAGCTCTGGTGATTATGATTAGGGATTGTTCTGGAGCCAGTAAAAGGCATAAGGCGATTCAGTGTAACATGAGATTAAGTTGAAATATCTTAACTGGTGTGTCGCTTTAGGAAAGGAGATTTTCTCTTCCTGGATTTATAGGGGGAAAAAAATCTAAACCTGGCAAAAAATGCTGAGGGAACAGGCCAATCAGGCCTCCATCTACAGTTTACAAAGATAGACAAAACAAACAGGCTGGGGCCTTTTCACTAATGTGTTTGCCACTCTCTCCAAACCAGCACGGATTTTCATTGAATGCAGATGGATTCATGTTTGTGCTACACACATGGGGTCTGTTAATCCACCACTGCAAACAAGTGAGCAAGTAAAACTTACCTATTATTGAACATAAATGTCTGACTGTTCTTTCTGTTGTTGACCTCATCGTCTGTCTAATTCTCTACACTGCCCAAAGGGGGGACATCCACCATCACTCTGCTTCAGTTACATTTAATCACAACCCATGGCTTTCAGCTTCACTCAGACATTTGATCAAGTTAAGCCCAATTTCCAGAAACCATGTTGCTATATTTCTGAAGGGAATAATTACTGAAAGGGGGCCTCAAAGCTGCCTATGAAGCTCAAGATCCCCCGGCTGACATGACACTTGACCATAGTGGAATGGTTGTTGAAGATGTCCAGATAGTTTCAAATACGTGTTGTTTGTATTTTCTAGTTCATACAGTGATAGTAGTAAGTATTTTTTATGTTAGCGTCAAGTAAAACATGATATATTGGCAGATAGAAACCAAACATGGAATAAACCACCCAAGTGAAACAGAAAAAGACAAAATAATTGAAAATCAACATTTGATGGCAATAAGAGTTGACACAGGTTCATATAAGTTCCTTCGCCTAAGGAATTTAATAATACAGAACATATTTTGAAGCATGTTTTATAGATACCCATTTCAGTCTGAAGTACTATTAGAGGGATTAAAACTGAAGGGTAGTCAAACTTTAAATGTGCAAAATTATATTTGTTGCTACGTTTGAAATAATAGGAACTAGTTAATCAAGACTATAAACACATTTAAAAAAAGAATATGAAGTAAGATGATGTTGGAAACATCTGCTAAAATGACTCTGAGCAACCGTAAAAAAACAAAAATTAAAAAAAAAAAAAAAAAATATATATATATATATAATTTATTTATTTATTTTT
>JAPQRP010000012.1:24324895-24346960 GCA_037367295.1 Apogon hyalosoma | reverse complement strand
GAGAGAGAGAGAGAGAGAGAGAGAGAGAGAGAGAGAGAGAGAGAGAGGAGGTGGTTTGTGTGTGTATGTTTAGGAGGGGGTGGGGGGTCTGTAATGGTTGCACACAATCGTCTGCAACAGCACTGACAGAGCTTCAGCCTAAACCAAACCGCATATAATTTACATTCCTCAGATACCAGCTAACCTGAGCACAAACAGGACGATCGAAAACAGGTGTGTTTTGTGACAGCCCTTCTCTTCTTCTCTCTGTGAGGTGCTACTCAGCTTTGATGTTAGCTTAAAGTGTCTTGACATACGGGTCAAAAGGCACAGATACGCGTCTGGGGTCTGTTGTTTTGTCTGAATGAAATCGTCATCAGTGGAACAACATCGTCCATCAAACTTATCTTGTGAGAGAGTGGACAGGAGGTGAGCCTGAAGCCTTCAAGGGGACACAACTGGCCACACAGCTTACATAATGTTCCCGCAAATTGATTACTGCCCTGAAGAGGTTGGCCCATTGTTAGAGGAGTTAAGGGATTGACAGACATGTGCACTCACACTCACGTAAGCTTATACACACACTAAGTGGGCGATATCTACAGTGCAGTGATGAGTGGGTGAGAACGGCATCGCCACAGTGACACTGGCCCTACCACTGAGGGAACAAAGGAGCCTGTGTGCATGTTTATGTGTGTGTGAAAGAGTGTGTGTCCTCCTTTCCCTCCACATTGGACCCATCTTAAAATACTGCGGCTGCTCTGCTGATGAAAATTGCTCCCTTTCATTCTTACTGTAAGTGCATCTGCTGGCTTATGTTATGAGGGAAAGAAAAAGAGGAGCTGGAATGATGTGGGTAGGAGTGCAGATTAATGCATGTTTTATCACTGCATGTGTTTATCAGGGCATCTGACAGTACAAGTTGACTGAGAGATCATTTTACCATCCATTTACAGAGAAAACAATAAGAAGAGAGAAAGTTTAAAACACCCCCATACAGGCGTACACGGCCATTAGCGACTGTGAGCCATCATGTTTTGTATCACAAGCTGTAGATTCTCTGCTTATCAAAGCCTTCTTGCAATGAGGAACCCATATGAGGATGTGTTATTTTCTGCACAGAAGATGTGCATTAGCAGAACATATTTTCTCTCCTAGGCTTCGTGTCAGTTGTTTGTTTGCTGCTAAAGGGGCCCAGTATGCAGCTGCACCACAGATCTCCTCTCTGGAATGAGATTTGTACCTTCAAACTCAGTCCCCTGCCGGTGCAGATGTTGTCTCTTGTGTTTGCTGTTAATTTTACAAGCCTGAGCTTTGTCGGCTCTGTCTATAACATGAGGAAATGTGAAGTGTACACTTCATTGGTGCCATCCACAAGAGGGAGAAAATTAGAGCCTGGGTTAACAATCTGCGGGATCATAAAAACACTCTTTGTCCCACCCTTCACTCTGTTTGCTTCTTCGTTTTACTCCCTTCTTTCTTTTCTGGTTAGTTTTGCTTCCCCTGCTGTCACTCTATCTTTCACAAACCCTCCTAAAGACTCAATGCTCTATTCTAATTTGCAGTTTGGTTTAATTTAGGATGGATCAATCCCAGACCCTCTAATTGTGCACCTACAGTCAACACCCTCAGCCCATCTCTGCCTCTGTATTTCTGATCCCTCCCTCCCATCCTATCCTCGCTCAGGCTCAGCTTTCTCCTGGCTGTACACGTCTTGTTTACTCTGGTGTCAGAGTTGGTTCAGAGCAGGTTCAGAGGCATGTGTTGAGTACGTGAGAGATTTCCCCTTGTATTTATTTAACCCTGTAACCCCTATCTGCTTATTGTCCAGATCGGTGTACAGATGTGTTAGCATGTAAGAATTTACTGGGAAAACGACAGCGTTATAGGTGAAGAAGCTCCTGATTGTCTTTGGAAATACGGCCTGTTTTTTCTGGAAGATATCGAGTATGACTTGAGGAAACGGTGGTGCCAGAGGATGGTGTGTAACTGAACGTGACACCCCATCCACCCTCATGTCAGGGTAGCTGGCGGATCCCTGATGTCAATGTTTTGCCAACAGTTTTTTTCCCCAAGGGTTTCAGCAAGTCCCTGAATGTCCTTTACGTCATTGTTAGAGTCTGCAGCCCATCAGTCACTGCCTGAATGACTGCCAAGCAAAACTCAAAATCATCCCACCTCATTCCATCCTTGTCCACTGATGTTGCCAAAACTACCTTGGTCCATCTGTGCAGGATTTTTTTCAGATCTCATCCTCTGCCACTGTGGGAAATCCTGCTTAGGTGTTTTTTTTTCTATATCTCCTTAGGCATGTTTGCTGATTGATTTTCTTAGAATCCCACAAGGCAAAATGCTGAAATTGAGGGCCAGAGAACAACTTGTTCCAACAAAACCTTTTATGCTTTCCTTTTTTGTGACAAGAAACTTCAAACAGAGGTTTTTCTGGCAAAGCTTTTAGCCCACCACTGACTCCAGCAGATTAGAGTCTTTCCATTACGGAGCTAAATAATAGAGGCCGCAGCAGAACGCAATGGGGCCATGTTTTATAGGTGCTACCCAGCAACTTTGGCAAGGAGTCTTGTGGCTCTGTGGCTACTGTGGAAGTGAACTCAGGAGGTGGTGCAGCAAAAGGATTTTGCAGGAAGAATAGTGGTGATGAAGGCTATTTTAGGACTGAATAAGGCCTTGGTTTATGGCCTGGTTATCTGGGGGCTACAACCTATGACAAAAGCATGAAATGAAAAGAGTGACTGTAAAATCCCACTGAGAACTCATTGTCTGAAGACTTAACTGGTTAAAGGCATCTCTTTTGATCACTTGGAAGCACCATTGCTTTATTTGTACTTTCATTGACCCTCTTGCATGAGGGCACTTTATAAAAACCTCTTAAATGCGAGGAGAGATCAGAGAAGGAGGGAGGTGAGGTGAGGCCCATTAAATCCGGATTCTCCGCCCCCCATGAGAAATCTCGGACTTCTCCTCTGTAACATCCGACTTCATTAAAAGTGCCTTGATGAATCTGTGACTATCTGCGAAACCTGGATAATAAATGTGAAGCAGATCCTCTGAAGTCTGATGTGGTTTTGATGTGGAAATGGATGCTGTTGGGGAAAAGGGGAACCAGACTTCTGCTGCAGCCAGCTGCGTCCCCCCCTCCACTTAAGAAAAGAACTCTATAACCCACTACATCTGGCCTGGTTTGGCCTGGCCCTGGCCTCTGTTCTTACTACACTGACATTAATGAGCACCACAACAGTAATGGCTACCAGGACGCTGCACTGTGGGAACATATTGTCACAGTTTGTGCATTAATAATCTACCATTTCTGACCTATTTGTTTATAGATGATGGTTTCTCTGTATTCTGTGTGCTGCTCCCACTTTTTGGCATTTTTCATGTAATCGTCAATGAATTTTAGTCCATAATACAGTCTATGCATGTCTCTGTCATTGACTCATTCTGTGTAATTTTACTATAGTAGAAATATTGCTCATGCACTAAGCCTGTTTTGGTGTCCCCAGAGCTTGAAGCATATAATAAAGATGGAAGGAAGCTCTTTATGTCAGCCCTCAGTGAGGAAACAGTCGTCTGTAATTATCGCTGCTTTTCATCCCTCGTAGCAAACACAACAAATAAGTGCTCTTGTGTGACCTGGCAACGCGTTTCAGGGAAACCATTTGTAAGCTTTATGTTTGTTTGTTGTGTTTGTTTGTGTTCTTGAGATCACATGACCAAACCCCCATACTCTTTCAGTTTCCCTTTCTCTTTCCCCCCATCCAGAGTATTTGAAGCTGCAATGTGGAAGTCATTAGCCACAAATCCCAACAAATATAATAACAGGGTGATTAGCTCTCTCTCTTTCTCTCTGTCTCAGAAATCCTTTGCTCTTTTCCTTTTTTTTTCTCTCTCAGTGCTGGGGTGGTGCTGTATTTTGTGAGAGCAGGGCTTGGTCAAGGGCGAGTCCTACTCTTCCCTTTCCCGGACTTTTTCTATTTGTAGATCTGCATGTATTTTATAGGAGGCTCTACCCCATACCCCCCACCCCCCCTTCTCTCCATCTTTCATGCGGTGGTGGTTCTGTTTCTCATCACGGTCTATGATGTAACCACAAGAAAGCCCAGGCCCATGTGACGAGAGTGCAACAGTTGCTTGGTGACAAGTAGTGGGGTATGGGTGGAGGGGGCTGGGCGTGTTTGGGTGGGAGTGGGCCTTAAGTGGTGATGGTCCAATCAACAGATAAGTCTTTCCTTTCACCTAGGACAAAGATAAAATGTTCACATCCACAGACCTCAGACTTAAAATATACCTTTTCTCCTTAGTTTGATTTATGTGTGGCCATCCACAATGCTCTTAAATGGTCCATTCATCTTTACGTTGGCCTCACTTACCTCTGAATCCTAACAGATCTCCTACTTCCCATTCCTACCACAAGCAATTGGTGCCTTGAAACCACATGGATAACCCCCTCCCCTCCATCCTGGTGGCAAAATGCTGCCATATTTACCATCTCGTCTTGGAAAGCTCACTTGGCCACAGCAGGGCGGGATGATTGCCAGCATTGGCTCGTTCCAAGCGGACCATGTGCAGACAAGCAGTGCTTCATCCTGAAACTCCAGAGTAAAGTTTCCTGACGGAGGAGAAGAGAGGACACATTTACAAAGTCATTTGGCTCTTTCTTCTTGATACAGTGCAGTGAGCAACAGTGCACACAGCCAGCTTCAGTCATTTTAATACCCACTCTTTTCAAGGAAAAGATATTTGAAGGACGTGAGCTCATTTGGGACGCAGTCGCTTGCCCTGTCCCTGCCTGATGTTATCCTCTCTGACTGGGGCTGTAACAGTCATGATTGCTTTTGGGGAGCTGTGACTCATGATTGTGCTTGTGCTGCTGCCAAACTCTCAATAGCAGTGTTTCCTTCTCTTCTTTCTGTTGCTGGGGCTGCCGGCATCTAGAAAAATGTAAATAGAATGAAAATTCATCATCTGCTCCTTTTTTTTCTCAAAACAAAATATACCATAATATAAATTACATATCCATATCCTAATCACATGACCTGGCACAGATCTCTTTATCATAATATCTCCACATCTCTGAAGTCTTCTCCAAGTTAAACATTGCTCCCAGATGATTATGTGCATCCGCTCATACATGCACCTATCAAACCTGCAGAGTTAGCATTGTTTTATAACTTCATCTGTCCTCTGGATGTCGGCCCGACAATAACTTGTTTCCTCCACCCCTCCCATCTCTCCCTTGAGTAAGGGTGGTAAGAGCATGACCCCTGTTGTAACACCATTAAGCTGTTTTTCTAATTTTATGGAGTCATGTTCTGCCTCAGCCACTCTCAGGTGGATTTATGATGTGATGGTTGATATCCTTGCATGCCAAGGCAGTATTAATTTGCTAAGAGAGAGGGGAGCCATTTGCAGACAATAGAATGGCATCATAATTGCAGAAACCTGACACCCTGCAGCTCCTTGCTGCTGTTGAACTCCTGTCAGCCAGACGATGAATTGCTGATAAGCTTGACTGAACAACACAGCCAAAAGACCTTTAATTAAAAGCAACTTTGGCAAGCAAACTGAGAATGGCTAAGGCTTCAGATTTTCTCTGAAATTAAGTATTTGCAGCACTTTTGTGGTGGGTGCAGAGGCTTCATGGTAAGGTCCCCAATCAAATTATCACGCATGTTAACCTTTTGCATCTAAATCTTATATAATCAGCACATAGAAGTTTCAATTGTGATTTTATTTTCCCACAAGTAGGAGAATTATTTTTGAACCAGTTGCTATCTAAGGATGGCCTCTACCAACAGACTACACAAGGTGCATTCAAAATCTTTGAGGATAAATGATCCCCAAAGAAATGTTTGTTTGTATATGAGTTGAAAGAATATGACAGAAGAGGAGAGTAAAGCTCAGACGAAAAGAGCCAAAGAGAGTAGAGGGGAGAACAGACGATAAGATGAGGAAGAAAGAGGAAGTTGGGAAACCTTTGATTCAAAGAGAATGAGACGGAGTGTTGGAGCACAGCTGGCTCACCGAGGGGTATAATGACTGTCATATTGCAATGCATTAGCTCATACTCAGCCCAGACAGCTTGACTTGATGAAAGGGGCTGGTCATTGGCTAACCGCGTACATAGCAACAAGACCCCGTGGAGATGAGCCAAACAAGCGAGCATTGTTTTTTCCTTGTTAATGTTTGATTGACATGAATGATGTGAAATTGTTGTGTAAGTTCCTTGTGTTCATGCTTGGCATTTTGAGAAGCAGATATACTGGCCCTAGAAAGTGTTAGTTGTTTATATTTTTGGAATCATCAAACTGTTGCTTTGTGTTTTCTGCTTTTATGTTTTGCATTTGCTAAATGCCAAATACATGAAGTGGAAAGTGCATTTTTAACCCTGCTGGATCAAATGAAGGCGTATCTAGCTTTGTCAACAGCTGTAGGAATTATAAACACCTGCTGCATATGTAACCACAGCTTTCATATAAATTAATGTTTCCCATCATAATACAATCAAAAGAAGAATTCACTTGTAGCTGTTAATAGTCTTTTGCTGTGAGCTAACCCCCCTCCTGAGGGTCTCAATGCAATGAGCAGTGATGGCTCATCATCACACTCCCATCAGCCATTGTTTATTTGGATTCCCTCTCTCGGGGAAGAAAAGCCTTGCACGGCCATTGTTTTGCCTTGGGAACCCTGCTCTCTCTCTTTCTCACTCGTCCATATGGTTGTCATACACTTCCTGGAAATTCAAGCTATGTTTGCTTTTACTGTATATCTTTGGGGATTTTTTCAATACTTGTGTGTTGACATTAATTGAAACAATACTGTGATTGATCTTGCTTTAACACATTTGGCTGGAAACTGACATGAAATTAGCTCAGGCAAAGAACACAATTATTTCAAAACCTATCGTCTATGATCATTCCAAATACATTAAAACATTTTAATAGTACATGAACACTTCACTGAGCCCAGATTCTCAATAAAGCAGGTCACACATGTGGCTGAATTTTTACATGCCTGCTTAAAATCTGCTGCCAAGCGTTTGATTTCCACCTTAATAGATGCCTAATCCCTTATTAAAGGCACCACATTTTCATTTAGCTTCATTTCTCTTACTTTCTCCATCACATTTCTCCTTTCTAGAGTGCTACACTGCCAATGGAGAGGACTACAGGGGTTTCCAGAACCAGACCAGCCTGCATGGTGGCAAGCCCTGCCTCTTTTGGAATGAGACCTTCCAGCACCCATACAACACGCTCAAATACCCCAACGGAGAAGGAGGTTTGGGCAGCCACAACTACTGCAGGTGAGCCATCCTGATCTAGATGTTTACAGATATCATACATAAAATACAAGCATTAACAATCTTAACATATCTTCTTGAATTATCTATAAATGACTAGGTTATTTATTTTGTTGACTTTATCTTATCTTTCCTGCAGCGTTCAAATCAAAGAACCTGAATAATTTCAGTTAATGGAATGGCCCATTTCATTCGGTCACCTGTCAATAGTGTTAAGTCCCTTCACTACCATTAATGTTTAGCATTACTCTTGTCAATTTAATTAGACTGAAATGACATAATATTAATGCGAAGCACTTCTAATGTGAATCAAACTTTAATACATAACCTCTTCTGCAAAACATTGAGCCTTTCAGATAGATTTTTGTCTGCAATGATGAAAACAATAACTTCTTCAAAACTTTGGCTACTATTACATCTTTGTAGGTTTGATTGGCAGGAGTAACATACTGTATGCTTAACTGAAACAAAACAAAACAAAACAAAAAACACCCAAGATTATTGTTATAAGTGGGAGCTTCCTATGAATGTCCTGCAGTCAAGTATCACAGTCTCAGTAGAGCAATGTTGACTCATCTAGTATAACAATTTTATTAAATACCTGAAGTACCTTGGATGTCTCTTTAATTAAATGAGATGTTTTTGCTCTACCCTGTCTCATACCGTTTGTAGTAACAGTGTGTGTTTTCTTAAACCATACCTGATGTTGCTTCAGGTACATCTGTTTAACAAGAGTTGTAGCTAAAGCCAAGAGTTAATGTTCAGTTTTATATTTTTCCTGTAACCTTTACACTTCTTCTACTGACCGGTATTTGAAGAACCTTTTGCTGCAATTCCAGCTGTAGCTAAATCCAGCCAAACCCGGAGTAGCATTCGAAGCAAAGTGCTGTCAGTTTTGTTAGTAGTTGTCCTGTTTATGATATGATTTTTTAAATCAATAACATACAGTACCTATATTATTGAAAAGCCACATGAAAGCCTTTTGATTTCATCAGCCCTAGAGCAGAAATTTAATAATGTTGGCGAGGGCTTTGAACTGCCTAGACAAAGCTTTTGACTTTCTGAATAAGGTTGCTGTCGTTTTCGATGGGTTTGTGCACAATGGACCTGCTCAGACATTCACCTCTGAATATTTTATTGTCGGTATCCGTACAGAACATTTAGCCCTGTCATCACAAGGATACAAACACGCTTGAAGAGTTTGTGTAAGCAAATATCCATCGCTCATCCCTGGAATGTGAGGGGACACGGTGGCTTTGAATGTGTAGAAACCCCTTTATATCCACCAGTCACACTCCTGCTTCAACTCTCA
The DNA here is from genome assembly GCA_037367295.1 of Apogon hyalosoma. Lineage (NCBI taxonomy): Eukaryota > Metazoa > Chordata > Actinopteri > Kurtiformes > Apogonidae > Apogon > Apogon hyalosoma. The sequence goes on along the minus strand of JAPQRP010000012.1, from coordinate 24,338,351 downwards.
GAGTTGTATGCATGACTGTCAAACTTGTGTACTTGCAGGGAGCCACACTCTTTCGTGAGTCAGTTCAAATTCACCGAGACGTCCAGAACAGTGGCTTGGCTCAGATCGCCAAAGCCATAAGAAACAGAACAACCCCCATTCCCCTTCAGCCCAAAGCTTCTAAAACATTTCTCTAAGTCATGGTTGTAAACTCATAACACAGCTATGCTTTGAAGTGGCACTGGACAGATTTGTTTTTACTTGAACTGGATGGGAATTTAAAAGATTTATGAGGCAGATACATACAGAGGACCGAAGCTTTTTCTGCGTATTAGAAGTGTTACGTCCAGCAAATGATTGAAAATGGACATCTTCATTGTGTGGATTTAGATGTCTTTTTGGCCACAGATGCAGTTTGTGGCTTTCCCCAAAATCACTGGCAGCTCATTGCTTTGTTTCTGCCTGACAGAGGTTTTTCTGTCACTTAGGACTGTAGCCACAACTACGTCCAGTTTCTCTCTAACACCCTCCTTGAAAAGAGTCAGTCATCATTAGGAGGACGAGGACCAAAGTGGTCACTTCATTGTGAGAAGATAAGGAATGGCATTTATGGCATGTCTGCATAGGGTCAAGTATTTGTGCACGTGTGAACCCATGTGAGTGTGTCGTAGAGTTATCCCACTACAGGGACAGACGTGTTCATTTATTTAACCCATAGAGATCCAAACAGCCACTGGTGATACAAACCATATACTGATATAAACTGTTTAATACCTGTTGAGCCACTAATCCTATCAATACATGTAAATAATTGGTGTAAAATGCAGTTTGTCATCTTTTCCTGGTCATCAGATATGACCCATTTGGATACTCCATAGTGAATGTGGAAACACTTCATCTTCTACAAGATTGGTTTACCAGTAAAACCCATGGAGTTGGATCAATGACAGTGGATGGACACACTTGCTTTTACATTCAGTTAGCAATATCTTTGCTAAAAAAGTAACTTTTTGTTCATTTTTCTCTGTGTTGGATATAATTGACTTTGAATTTATTCTGAGTTTTTATGAACATCTACATGATTTGTGAATTAAATATAGGAAAATACATGATTTACACCAAAAAATGCAAAATTCAGAGGATAATATAAAAAAAAAAAAAGGTGATAAATCAGTTAAGAAAGGTAGAAATAGAGAAAAAAAATCATTTGGGAACTGCCACTTAAGTAGCACTGGGTCTTTATGGGTTAATAGCAGTTGTTCGGCTCTAAAGATGGATTTTTCCAGCCGTGTGCAGAACCGTGTTGCACGTTGCATGCTCAATTTGGTTTGCAAATGTCCTTATTTACATCAGGTACATCTTGCAATTCAAATTTTGTTTTCAGCCTTTCTTTAACCTCTTTTAACCTTCAGACCAATATGGCAAAAGTACACACATTCTTTACTTCACGTAGACATACATACATGTGTAAAAACGTATTGATTAAACAGCTATACCAAAGTAGATCAAGCACAGTACATTTCTATCGTGTGTTTTTTTGTAAAGTTACCTGAATCACACATTATATTAAGATACTGTGAAGAACAACAAACCATCTTACCTTCACATACAATACAAATGATATACTGAAAACAATAAACGTTCACTTTGCCCCAGTATGCAAGTAATTATATTTTTCTTCATTTTCATAATTTTACATTGGATAGGTGAAATACTGCACACCAAGGGATCATCTTTGTATGTGTTACTGTCTAGTGTATTTATGTTGAGATCAGCCTTGATGCTAGGAAGATATGCAATGCTGCAAACAAAAAATAATGTCCTTTTTTTAATTGCTAAAATGTAGGGAGGCAAAGTAAAAAGGTTGTGAGAAAATAAATATTTGGGTAAATTACAAATCCCTGAAAACTGTACCTACGTATACAAACAAAATGTGTTTCTTACCACAGTTTTTTTTATTAAATGAGGCTTAAATTTTTCTAAAAGCTTCTGGCTAAAACTCTACTTCTACAGATGGTAAATCTTGACAAAAGTGGGAGGTGACAGAATGAAAGTGAGAATGAGGGGTACTAATGGAAAACCAAGAAGGGCAGATGTGGCATGCCTGACCCTGAAGCGAATCTTGGTTTTATGTGATGAAAGCTGAGGCCAGAGCGCAGGTGGATAATCACTGCATGTTTTAACTTTAACACAAAGTCCTGAGCATGTATCAGATGTTGCGAAGTCGAGAAGAAGAGGATTACATACTCACTTTTTGTCCCATCACTGGTGTTTTCCCTGTAGTGATTATAGTCTAGAGGGCACCAGAGTGGTACTGGAGAATGAGCCCTAACAGCCCACCACATTTCATCTTTATAGCCTGCTGTAAAATACCCTAGTGAAAACAGGGAGAAACTGGGCAGAGGGGAAATGTCACATTATTCCCCAGCAAAAGGAGCACAAAGCCTCAGGAAAAGGACAAGAGCTCTCATGTCTAAGCTGAGACTTAACAGGACTCATTTTGCCAGTGAATATCTTATTACTGAGATAATTTCATATTCTTTGAAGTACAGGGATATACCCTTAAGTCTGGCACGGAGGTTGTATACTGCTCTGCACTTCTTCCGTACAAAGCAACACATTTTTTAAAATTCTGAAGTACTTCTGTGACCTTTTCTCAACACTTCATGACATTCAGAAGCACATAGCCCAAATCGAAGCCATGATTTATTCTGCATTTATTTTTCTTTCCAATCTATAGTTCCTTCAGTCGCATATAAGACTTTTCCCCCAGTGCATTAGTCTGAGGGTGTGAAGTGCATGACGGTTCAGTGGGTGGTTGAATAGCTTTGCCAGCCATTTCCGGCCTATTTATATGCAGGTATGTGTGTGTACCATAGAATTTATGGGTGTCCACTTCAGCTTCTAATGCTTTTCCCTTACATTGATGAGATAATGGAAATGCCAGAGTGAATAGTGTTCCCCAAGTTGATTGTAATTGAATCTCCATGATGTCAGGTGCAAATCTGAGGTCAGACAAACTGCGGCCAAGTTGTCCCCAGTTTGTATGACTACATTATGATCCCAGTACGCTGGTTTGTTAAATTGAAGCAGTTAATAGAAGTGTCCCACAAGAAGATGCACCGTGAGCTGCTGAAGTAAGTGCTATCAACATAATAGTCAACTCACAAATAGAGTAGGAAGTGATGCATGCAATCAAACTTGCCTTTTAAAAATTCAGGCATTTGTTTTAAAGTAGCAGTTTGCTGAAATTGCAGACTAATTCATTTCATCATGGGGTATATGGCCTCACAGATGGGAGATAATATCACTTTCTTAGATATGTGCCTTCAACAATTTGAATAGAAATTGATTTATTCTGTTCTGAAATTAAACAGACAAAAAAAAAGTCAGGACAGTCTATCCTCAAACAATGTTGAGAATGAACTTTATTTTCTTCAAAAGCAATGAGTAGCTTCTTGGAAAAAAAATCTTCTTAAGCACCACTTACAGTAAGAATCACAAGTGTCTGGGGATGATGTTTGGCTAGTGGCGGCCCTTCACACTGCCTGTATGTACTTATATTTCTCATTTTGCTGTGCTCATAATGTTTCTGGGTGTGGTTCTTTGGGCAGTGGGCTCTACCCTGTTCTGCTCTATTAACTCAGAGCCCTCCAGCAGGATTGTGTGAAGGTGTAAGCATGTTTATTTGCAATTTAGAACATAACCACTTTGAAACAATGAGTAAATAACTTTTATTACGCTGTTATACTGTTCCCTCTAGGACTCTCTAGGTCCCTCAGCCACCATTTCTACAGTTAGATCCTCCCTAAATCCCCATAAATCTTAAATTCTGGAGCTTCAATAATGATTTTCATGACATGTTGATTTCCTGATTACTTTCATGACTAATCAGTTAATTGTTTGGTCTTTAAAATGTCTGCTGACATAAGTGCTTTTACTATTCTATGAGTAATGCAACCAAAGTAATTAGATATGATAAAGAAAAGCATCAAATTACCTTTTTTTCAGAAGTTTCAGAAAAGTTCTCAAAATCCTGACACGCAAAATCACCTCTACATACTTCTTATGTGAGCAGACACTTTAAGACAAAAGCAGTGGTGTGTTTACCAGCACACATGACACAGGAGCATCACGCCCTTGCATTTAGCACAAGTAGACTGTTAGAGCACAACAATGGACAGTAGACGATCCATATCGTCTCACAAACAACAAGCCCTCTTCTTCAATACATGCATTCATACTGCACAGCAGAAGGCATCAGTTTGCATGCTAAATCATCCAAGTCAATTAAAGAGTTTTCTCTCAGGCAGTAAATTGCCAGACTCTGATCTGCTGTTGACCTCAAATCCCAACGCAGACAAGCCTCTCGTCACCACTTTTGAGACGATCATTTCTCCGTTTCAGCTCAACAAAATGAAGCACGTTGAGCTTTCATCTTTGGGCTCATCTTCCAGTCTAACTGATCTGATTTAGATTGTAGCTTTTGCGCACATTTTCAGATGTAGCTGATTTTGAGATTTTTATATGCAGTTTCACAGTGCCAGGCATTTTAAAGATTATCATAAATTTTCCTATTAAGGTATGTGGAAAATGGTTAATAAAAAAAAAACCCTTTTGAACAGCAGCCAGAACAGCTGTTTTTCTCAGTGTTCAGATGTTCGCCACTCTTTCCTTCAAATGCAGGAACAGAGAGCCTGTGAGGCAAAATTCATTGTGGCTATAATTGGCTCTGTACCATAGTGTGTGGCTCACTCCGAGCAAAATGAGTCAATCAGTGTAATAGTGCCAATTAAGTGTCCAAACATCTTCTGTGATCTACCTCTGGGTATGGGAGTGTTTCAACAAGCTCTCCTACTCCAAGCCAAGCGGGCCATCTCTGACGCACACGGATGTGAATGCAACCCCCCACCCCCCTTGTATAAACCCCCACAGACACACATTTTTATACAGTGGAAAAAAACTTTATCAGTAGGTCTGCGTGAGGATAGAAGTCTTCCTCTATGCTCCTGAGTTAAATGGATGGATTTCCATCCATCGAGGTCTCCTCTTATCTGCACCATGGCACCTCAGCTAATCTCAGACTCTCTGCTTTCCAAAGTTTACTCCACCCTCCCTCCTCACACACAATCACCTCGGGGGGAGCATTGATTATGTTTCTCTGTCATGCAGCCTGGCCTGTTCACCTCAGCCCCGTGGATGATGTTTCCATGCTTCTGCTTAAAGAGAGTCTGCAGCTGTGTGTGTTACAGAGAGAGGGGTGACACTTTATTTCTAAAACCAGGGACTAACCAGGGAGGGAAATCTCAGAGGGACACAACACATCATTTACTGATCAAAGATGCCGGTGGGTCCAGCATTAGACAGGGTGGTCTAGCGAGGATTTTTGGATTTACAGCTGATGGTTGTAATTCATGTCTGCCTCCTTAGGGGGTAATTAAAATGTGCAGTAAATTACATAAGTGGCCATAGATGAGATCTTGGGAGTCTTATTTCAAATAGGGCTATTACACGTTGACAGGCTTGAAAGAGAGAAGGGGTGAGCGAAATTGAGAAAGGGTATTTAATCCAATGTTTTGATGACCAGACCCAGTTTTTTTTGCTCTTTTCAGGCATTTCAGCTATACCTTCAGGGGAAACAAACAGGTGTCTGCCTCCAATCTGGGTGGAGCAACAAACAGATCTGGGCTCAAGATACAGTGTCGAAATTTACAGGAAAACAAGTCTGGTTTCCTGCGAACATGGGAATATTTTACACTGAGCTCATAGGAAAAGGACTTTGCTTTTAATGGCAGTCGTACAAGTCCAAAGATCTAAGTAGAATGAAGTAGCAGGATGAAAGATGGAGATAAAGTTTGACTAGAGGTGCACTGACTTCCCTTGTAGCGTGGGTGCAGGATGGAGTGATAGCTGTTTGTATTGACAACGAAAAAGCTTTAAGGCACTTAAACTTGAGTTCAACTCAAAGAAAAGTCTATACAACGACATCTTTGTCAATACCTCATTCTGAGTGTGAAAAGAGAGGAGGAAATTCAGGATAGTGTTTTTGATAGGAGAAGAAAAGACATGGAAACGCCCTTCACAACTCCGTTCACAAAAGGTGAAATGAGATAGCACAGTGCCACAGGGCTTTTTAAAGATGCTACAATGAGGTGTGTCAAAAGAGAAGAGAAAAGGTCTCTGGCAATTACAGTCAGGCCTGAAAAAAATAGCATTGTCATCTTAGAAGACCTGTTAGTTGACAGGGTGTGTATTTTTACAGTTCATTATATTCCTGAAATAGAGCTGAAACAGCAGCAAATTGAGCCCCTGTTACATATAAGCTGCTTTAATTTCAAATATCAGCTAAGTCGAAGTCATTGAAAGGATTGTGATATACAAACGCGCATGATTACCCTGGAGATATGCAGGCTGCACAAAGCTTCTAGGTATTTCCATGTTCAATCCTACTTCTCATCGCTTTTGTAATTGAAGCTGAAAAGCAAAAGCACCGAGGGGCCTGTCAGCTGTACTATGGGTTAAAAGTGCCTTGATGAGGTTCAAAAGAGGCCATGGCTCCAGACAAAAGCTTTGCCCCTTCACCCATCCTTTTTCAGGCCTGTGTCTGGCGCAGAACAAAGAGCATTTTCCCTGACCTCCAACCATCTCCACCCATCAGACACCCATTGGTCTGGGCCTTGACTGACATGAATGATCAGGCCTCCAGAGTGCAGAGGAAGAAGCTAAACCAACAAGAGCAAAGGGGTGCAACGGGGGATGATTGACACAGCCAAGATTATCTCCCTCTGAAACACTATTGAGTATTCACTCCTCTGCAGCAGCTGATAGCCCTTCTTTGTGCTGTTTTTGCCTCAGTATCACTCCTTTCATCCCCTTCTTGTCTCTTTCACCCTCCATCTTACCTGTGAGACTACATCCACAACAAGTCAGACAAATCCAAAAATGCTTTCAAGACGCCTGTTTGATTTTCCGATTGTTTTTTTTTTAGACTCTGCATCCAAGCCAGAACTCCAAATGTCTGATTTCTTATTGTGTTTTTTGACCTGGCTGAAGTTTTCTCATTTAGAAATGAATGAGCATAAAAAAGAGTTTTGATTGCACCTCATGTATGAACTTTAAATCACTGTGACAGTATGTTAAGCTTGCAATTTTATGATTGCTAAATTGTGCAGCAGAGTCACAACAACAGAGCACAAAGCTTTGAGTTACTGAGCAGGTTACATTCATCTTCTTCCAATTTCTGACTTTCTTTTACACACTGAATTGCATAACAGGTGTTTGTGGTTTCATCCGTTCTCAAAGCTCAGCTTCTCAGAAACTTCAAAATGCAGATGTCTTATTTTAGACAGGAAGCCAAAATGGCGGGAAAAGGCTGCGTTTTCAGCTTCAACCAGCTTAGTGTTGACAACTGTTACCCCTTTATCTCTGCAGGAATCCTGATGGGGATGTTCAGCCGTGGTGCTACATTGCTGATCATGAAGACGGGATCTACTGGCGCTACTGTGACATCCCTACATGTCAAAGTAAGGGATTGATGCTCCTTTCTGTCGTCTCGTTCTCGGTCACAGATCTGTGCCCCCTGGGCCGTATCATGGACACATGCACCAGGCATTTCCACTGCTATGCTCATCTGCACTGCTGCTATGAATAGCTTTTATAGACTCTATGGCTTGTACACAGCTATTATCATTGAAAAAATGCCTCTAATTGCCTCCCGTCACCCCTCCTCCTGCCAAGCCCAGGCCTGCCCTTGCTTTAATGTGAGCTGCCAATCACTACCTTACTGTGTGTGTCTGTGTATGTTCATGACCATCCCCTTTGGCTTTTTATCCTGTTTTGACATGTTTTATATATGAGAAACTATTTAATCAACTGGCACAGGGATCTATTTGTTGTTATTTTTTACATGTATGTGAAATCATCTGTATCTGATAACACCCAGATCAATATTTTGAGATTGACTGTCTTTTTTTCTGCTTCTGTGTGTCATCTCTTCTGGTTTGGCACACATTTCCAAAGACTTGGCTGTCTTTAATCCCATTACTTTCATTCCCTCCACCTTTTTTAATCACTGCTGTTGAAAACAGACTTAGAGGTGGATCAACCTACACAGTTTTGATGCCAAAGATCAGAATTCCTGCAGAGGTGGATCAGATTCAGTGATTTGCTGTAGGCATGTTTGTGTTTTTGTTACACCTGATTATATTTAAGGTCTTGCACGTTACTTCCTTAAACAGTACTTCCTCATTTTCCATGTAAAGTCAAAATTGTTATTGCGTACTCTTAAGTTAAAAGAATCTAGAAACTGATCACAGTGCAAATGCAAGCTGTGTGGAAGTAAAATAAATATTTCACATACCTCACAAATCCTAAATTATTTTTTTCTGTCTTGTTATCCACATTTATTTTTGTTATGCTATTTTGTTCTCTGACTTTAAACAGTCCTCCATCTTTTTGTCTTTCTGTTTCTTTTCCAAACACATGTCTATCTCCTGTACCTCAGGTGTGTGTTATTGTGACGTGGGTCTTTAATGTTCTATGTGTTATTTCTTTAAATAAACCTCTTGTGTACAGATGTATCTCCTGCAGTAGATCATATAGAGTATCTGCTTGAGTTAAGGTAAACTGTAGGAGTGCAGAGACTTTTGAGTGTGATTGGTCGGAGACTTTTGCTGCAGTATACAGGCATATGCAGAGCTCAAAACCTCCCAAACCCTCTAGCCATCCCCTATTATCCCGTCTGAGTACCATGCTTGACTAAAGCCTGCTGTTTGAATAGCTCAGGACCCATTAACCCATCTAATAATGTCTGTTGGCTGCATGGTCTCTGTGTATCCATGTATATGTCTATGGTGTGTTTGCGTGTGTAAGTGACTTCATGTGTATAGGAGCTTGTGAGTGCCCTTTTAGATTTTTGACTGACCTATTTCAGACAACTGTCCATTTAGTTTGCTGTGTCAAGGCCGATATCCCAAACCTTTGTGGTTTGGGAGGAAAGAGGAGAGCAGCCCACACTGGCTCTGTTTGGGGCTAGGCTTGTCCCTTATCTTTGATGAAATTAGGCCAGCTTTTGTTCCAGATGGGTTTGCCATGTGCTGGTTCAGCCTTGTTTTTGTCTAGGATCCAGTACAGCGCAGCATGTAACCCATCCTTGCGACATGTGGCCCATTTCTAACGGCTGCAAGTTGCACCCATATCGAATGCTGTCTTACATGAACGTTCTTCTTTCTGTTTGGATATTAGCAGTCATACAAAACCGTGTAATGTAAGAGAAAAGATGAAGTTTGCTGTGAGCCAAGCATTCAGTGTCATGAAAACATGCCTGCTCAGTGGAGACGGTTTCTCCCTGCAGGGACACCACGGAGCATTCAGACACAAATGCTCTGTCTCATTTATTGTGAAACCACAATCGCCACGTGGTACCTCACCTTCTGGCGGTGCCTGTTCTCAATCTGCCGTGTTTCAAAGCTGTGGCTGCCAAGTGAGAGATCGCTGATGCTCTCCCAGTGTCACAGTCTGCAGCTGGCAAAGTAATGCTGCAAAACACTGTGGTGTGCCAGAGAAAGGGCAACACGGCTCTCTGTTTTCATTTCGTCTGACTTTTGTTTTGTCTGTCCCTTCGTTTTGTCTACTATTTTGCTTACATTTGATGTTGCGTGGTTGGTAGTTGGTGGCCACTGGCTGAAGCACCTGGTGCCTGCCAACAGTCGGTCTGTCATCCAGCTGGACTCCCTGTCATCTGGGGTCATGCCACCCTGGTGAGGCCGACACGCCCCGGCATTGTGCACGCTGCCAGGCAGGTCACGTGAGGCCAGAAACATATCGTCTCACACTCTGGATTATAGTGTAGGTCACAACATTTGTTGATCTGAGTAGGCCCTCATGGCAGCAGCTATGGTGTGGTGGAATTATCTAAACATTTCAGAAAGGCGTGTTGTCGTCAGCTGGACAAACTGACATTTCCACGGCGTGTGTTGTCCTGCAGGATGACTGTTTTTTTAGGTCCTTCTCATTTCCAGGCCACTAAATGCTCAGCTAAGCATAGCTTTGCCATGAGCATTGTTATTTATTGAAATTCAGTTCCTTTGCAGCAGACCATCCTAGCTCTGCTGAAACAGATAATCTCCTTTTCACAGCAAACTACTAATTAATTTGTGCTGTATTGAAAGCCATAATAAAAGAAATACAGTAGTTTATAGTGTTTTTCAGATAAATCCAGTTGCATTCGGAGAGTTTAATTTGTCAGGCCTCAGTGTGTACAGTTGAAAAGGATGAATGTGATCTGACAAAGTAATGACTGACGCAATGTGAAAAATTTACCAATTGAGCCTCTGGCCAAACCAGTCAGTTCAAGCGATACAAACTAAACATGACTGCTCAACTAAAATTTTTATGGACTTAGTTTTTAGTCACAGACAAGTTCAAAGGTCAGGACGTTTCACGAGGATCCTACAAGTCATGCAATTAAGATCGTCCTTCAGATGGAAGTATGTTTTACTTACATGTGACTGCAACTCCAAATGAAAACCAGTTATTAATACTTGGATCACTTAACAAAACTGACACACACCTTTTGTCAAACATCAATACTTAAACACTTTTTTTTTTTTTTTTTTACCATAAAGAGACTGATCAAGAAAATACAAAGTTAAGTTTCTATTTGAAATCCCTGATCATGTTATTTTGTCTTGTCTTGTGATAGATTTCAGGCATAGCTGTATGTGTCATTCTGATACTTCCTGTGTTAATGCCAAAATAAATGTTTATCTGGGAACCTGCACTATTGCTAAATAATGTACATCTAAATTAACCATTGAAGATGACGTTCCGATCAACTTTCGCATTTTTAACAGTGCATTTCAATTTGGCAGTTTTTTGGGTTTTTTTTTTGGTGCACCTCCTTCAAGCTGACATGCATTTGCTTGACAAAATGTTGTGGCTGAATTTGACTGACACAGAGTGAAACTGACTGAGTACAGTCCTCAAGCGTTTGCCAAGACAAAGAGTCTTTGATCTGTGTGTTGAGATCCCATCTCTCAACAGTGAATAACCAAGAAAAACTTGTTGTGCCACTGTGTTTTTCTGTAGCTCAGAGAAGTGCAGCGGCTGTCAGCTTTTCCTCTGAGTTAGAATAATATAAAATTTAGAGTGTTTTTAGTAAAATGGTGCATAAAAGATTTTCAAAGGTTCTCTGCCTTTGAGTTGCTTACTTGCATGTTTGTGTTGGAGTGCTAAGATGGACTGTGTTAAGATTTTCCAATTGCTTTGATAACAGCATCTAATATTGCACACTGTTGTAACAGTAAAGAAGACAAGAGGCGCCGGAGAACTCAAGAGCAAGGGTGAGATCTACTAAGACATGGATGTAGACGTCTGAGTCTGTTGGTCATTTAGGCTACGTTCAAACAGCAGGTTTTAATGCACAATTTGGATTTTTTTGGTGAAATCCGATTTTTTGGCGTGCTCGTTCATATTACACATTAAATGCCACTTCTATTAGTTTTGAGTACGAACTGAATGCGACCCTGAAGTGACCCACATGTGCTAAAGAGGTCCTGACGTAATACGTGACCACACTCTTTTTACATAAGTTACACTCCTGGGCTGCAGAATTGTGACGTTTGTCACATTTCAATGACATAAAGGGCGGATAAATGCGACCTGGCCGTTCAAACTAAAGTCGTATTGCAAAATATCACATATCGGATTAAGGACCATATATGAAAGTAGCCTGGGTCAGATTTGAAAAAACTGGATTTGTGCTGTTCAAGCTGCCTTTAACAGATCAGATACAGGTCACATATGGGCAAAAAAATCGGATTTGGGCCACATTTGCCTGCAGTCTGAACGAAGCCATAGTAATGAAGCTAACAGTCTGTTCTCAGCATAAAACAGGTAACTTTATGTATATCTACATTTCACATAGTTCCCCTTAAACTGTGCGCTGAAGTCAGAGTCTGGAATAACTGCAGTAAATCCAGGTAACTCTCCACAGTGTTCACCTTTCACCTTCAGAAATTAAACTGATTAAATATCACTAAAATGATCCTTAAAATTCATAGTAAAACCAAATAACAAATGACATCAGAAATTTGACTGGTCAGATGATGGGCTTTCTTACTTAAACCTTACATCATGTCACAGTGCTTATACAACCAGGCTAAGGAAAACTAATGTAAGATCATTAAACAGGATGAAGTAAGTGTTTTCGTTCATCATTATTAGTGTTATGAGCCAATACGTTTATGGTATGATTTTATATCTGTGTTGGGAAGTCTGATAGCATATCTGTAAACAGCACTGTCCTTCTTCAGAAATAAATGCTCCTTTGTTACCATGTTATTGTGTTACACCTAAATACTAAAGCAACTTGATGAATGACTTTTAATATTTCACTTACAGTAGTTCCTTCATTTACTCAAACAGTTGAGGGAATGTCTAGCAGAGGCACCTAATTTATTTTCCAAGTTAACCAGCCACACCTAAAACAAAGTAGTTATGTATTTGGCCCAGGGTTTTATTGAACAATGAGAAAAGTATGCAGTGATGAAATGCTGCCTTCATTAAGGGTGATTTATGAAGACGTTAACACTTTGAAGTAGCGAGATACCAAAGTCAACCTTCAGTACGTTATGAATGAATCTGACCTGGTACCTGTGTCTCAGAATGGATAAACTGTCCTTTATGGGATGGAACTGAGTTGTCCATGGGTCATGAGTTTTATAAGGTTTCACACAATTCGCCTTTGGATTTACTAGAGCCTCTACTGCTGTAAACGTCCATCGTCTCTGCTCAAACACAAGCTGTTAAATATATCGTTTGATGGAATGCATTTTTGCTAGATGAAAGAATGAATACCAGGAACTGAGAATATGAAACATATTTTAAGGCTTTTCATTTGAGGGACTGAAGTTACCCGCAATCAGGTCCGTCTGTCTTATTGTCTGTCCAAACTTGTAACTCAAAATTAACAGCACATTGTGGCTTGAATGTTTTATACAAGGTAGAGCAATCTCATATCTCAGTCCTCTAGATGGACCACATCAAAACCAAGATTCCATCTGCTCTGGGAGATAAGGCACATTTTGACAATATTTATCATTCTTTTGGAAATGAATGGAGTTAGTGATGCATTACTTCTGATCCATGAGATGGTCCAGAGCTGAAAACATATTGCCATTCCTAAATCTACCCTTTTTTCCTCATTTCTTCAAGTGTTGGTATTTAAATCATGTGATCTTCTATAAAACTGCTTATAAACTAGTGCTATGGAAATAATAATGGACACTTATACACATGACAATTGCACTATTCACGTTATGTTTTTATAATACTTGACAGACTCATTAATTACAGTCATTACTGAACATCTGTACAGTCACAGAAAAAAAATTTTAGACCATCAAAAGTCATCATAAACAATGGTTATGCAATCAAGTACTAACTCCTGTGTGTATCATGTGACTAAAACAGACAG
>JAPQRP010000012.1:24297789-24324795 GCA_037367295.1 Apogon hyalosoma | reverse complement strand
AGATCTATTGTCTAAAAATAAGTTCTTATATCTCACTGAAAAGTTACTCTAGGTGATTATGTCTTATTTTAAGTGTGGTGAGATATTATGACTAGAAATGAGAAAAATACACTTGGTAAGATTTAGATTTTTGCAGTGTGTAAGCAGGATGCAGTCTAACGTGTGTATCAGATGCCTTATTCATGTAGAACAGCTTATAAAATGAGCTGAAGAAAACAGGCCTTAATTTGGCAAGGAGGTTTTAACGTTGCCGAGTAAAAGAAACACTACTGATACACAACAACAGATCTGTTAGAAGTAAACACGATAAAGTTAAAGATTTAAGATGCCCTGAGGAAAAAACTCTGCAAACTGTTCCAAGTTGCAGGTGTATAGTAACTTGATATTCTAATCTGAGCAAAAACAGACAGCACCTGAAACGTAACCCTGTGATGTGCATGATAAGAGCCCACATTGGAGGAAACATTAGATTTACTTATTTAACTGACACGCCAACTGACACAGTACATTTGTGTAATGTGTCAGTTAATGTATTGTGATCTCCTTGTGTATCGGTGCATGAGGGTCACGCCTGTCATGTGGTTGACTTATGTATAACGTATAAGGGCTTGTTTTTCATGTACTTCATGTTCTTGATGTGTTCGTCCTCATTTCCTTCATCTGAGCATGTGAACAGTGGGGAGGCTCTGTGCAAACTCTGCAACCACTTCATGAAAAAGCCAAAGCAGAATTTCCAAGTTCATCCCCACTTTTGTGTAAATCTTGTTTCTGTTGTTTCTATTTTAACTTAATTTATATTTATATATTTATATTTTAACTTTATTTTTATTGTGCTTTTAGTCTTCTGTACAGCACTTTGGTCCACTGTGGATGTTTTAAATTGCTTTATAAATAAAGTTGGATTGGATTGGAACACTTCCATCATACCTGTGACACAGTTGTATGATTGTAAAGATGTAGGTGTTTATGGTATCAGACATAGGGGTCGGTGTTCTGGTCTATCCTGGTGGAGAGAGAGCTGAGCCCAAAGGCGAAGCTGTCGATTTACCGCTACAGTAGATCACATATGGCCACAAGCTGTAGGTAGCAGCCAAAAGAACTAGACTGAAGAGCAGGGATGAATGAAGATGCTATTGAGAGGCTTTATGGGATACAAAAGGGCCTTGTATTAAGTTGCATAACCATTTCTACTGACTAGAGGTCGGGATATCTAGAGTATTTTTTTTAAGTCTATCTACTGGTTAGATAAGGCCAAAGTTCACACATTATTTACTTAAGTGCACACATAGATGGCCATGTAAAAAAAATAAAAAATAAAAAGAAATAAAGCAGTGTAAGCAGAAGCACTGATTCAGCTTCTTTCACTGGAAAAAAATCAAAATCTTACCAAGTGTATTTTCACTTGTATATACATGTGTGTACATAATTTTCACTTGTTCCATTGGCCGATTTTTTTTTTTTTTTTTTTTTTTGCTTAATTCAAATTTTTTTGCTTAATTCAAGCAAAAAAAAATCTGCCAGTGGAACAAGTGAAAATGATCTTGGTGAGATTTCTTGAAATAAGATTTTCCAGATCTGTTGGCTAAAGATAAGTTCTTATATCTCAGTGAAAAGTTGCTCTTTAGGTGATTATGTCTTATTTTAAGTGTGATGAGATATTTGGACTAGAAATGAGAAAAATGCACTTGGTAAGATTTAGATTTTTTTCCAGCATTGCCACAGTAAAAGTACAGACTGAAATGTTTTCAAAGTGTAAAAGTAGAAAGTTAGTCTCTCAAGGACATCTCTGCTAGACATCTCATGAAACAAAACCATCTGAAAAGGAAAAAAAAAAAAAAGAAAAAAATTTTGCTCCGGAGTGCAAATCGGTTTCTAAAGTCAGCAGCAACACTTTTCTCGGTGGTCCAGTCTGGTTTCTATCTGTTTTTTCTTTTAGTTCTTTTACATTGTTTTTGTCTTGGTACATTTAAGAGGTCGCAAAATCACCCCTTAAACTGTATTAATGCTAATGTAACAGGTGTGTTGTCAAAATGTAAGGTGTAAAAATTAGAGGCATTTCTGCTGAAATGTAAGGACCAGATGGAAAAAGTTCATTCATTATTCATATGTTGTTGTTTCCAACCTATGCTGTGGCAATCCCCTAAATATGACCATCATTAAATATTAAATCCATGCTTCATTAACTATAATTTATTCCATATACAGAGAAGTTTTTCTGTAATATTGGCATGTGGATAACCAGGACAGCTATCTGCAGTAGAGGGTAATGGAGAAGTCGGTCCCCTTTGAAAGTGAGTGATGATAAATGGAAGTGCATGGCCATCTGTATCTGATGCCTGAGGAGGTCACAAAGTGTCTGCTTATCTTTTCATCTCCCAGTCGCTGGGTATCGTGTCCCCCGGGACTCCTCAGGACACGAGCTATTTGGTTTGTCAGGGTTAGCAGACTGATGTGGTGTGGCGGCCATTTTTCATCTCTTCCCCTCATTGTTCGGCCCGGGCCTCTGAGAAGGCACTAATTATTCATTTAAAGCTTCGGCTCTTCCCTCTTCTCTCTAATTAGATGGTTAGTCACTCTCCCAGGGCCCCGGGCTTGGCTATTGATCTCCTCCATCTCAATCTTGTTGTAACACAGACTCTGTGCACACACACACGTACACACTGACAGACAGTTGAATCAGATAAAACTGCATGCAGATACTGTAAACAACTGTAAACAACACAGGCCATGCTGACACAACGGACAGGCATCGCCTCTGTCTTTATCTCACACACAAACACAGATGTAAGATGTTCATGCATTTATCAGACTTGACAATTGCTTCCATTCATGTCAAACTTAACGTTAAATCAGTAAGAGCCAAAATCAGGAAGAAACAAGTGGTTCCAGGCACGACAAACCCCGCCCCTCGTATGTATTGTAGCTTATTTTGGCATCGATCCAGCTGATGTCATCATGTCTATGCGTGTGCTGATGTCTGCATATCAATTACCTCTGTATATGTGCCAAATTTGAATTAAATTCAAACACAATTGATGTTTTTATAGACATTTGAAATTTTGCCCATTATAAGTAAATGGGAGGAAAAAAAGATCTTAAAAATTCAGAAAAAATGTGAACTTGGATCTACTTTTTCCAAAATGTAATTAGATCTGGTCGGGGTCACTGGCAATGTATAAACCCAATTTTGTATGAATTCAACTAATAGTTTTGCTGCTAGAGTGTTAACAAACAAACAAACCGATCCAAAAACACCTTTGGGGGCGGGGTAAGTCCCAGAAACAGAAAATGCATACTAAATCAAATGACTTAATATGAATATAGATGAATCTGATGCTGTTTTATTCCTGTATGGAAACGTGATGCTGGGAGGTAGAATAATGATCTGATTGGTGATTGGTAATTACAGCTGTCAAACATACATTTAACCCTCCTACCTGACTGAAAATGCCTGTCATTAGACAAAATCTGCTCAGAAAACCTTCTACAGCCTGAAAACACAGGCAAGGAATAGATGCAGAAATTTCAGACTACTTGAAATTCATTATGCTGATAGGAAATTATGTCCAATGATGCTAAAAAACGATCGATCACTGCAGCTTTCAGAGTGCAGTGTGTTCAATTCAGTGATATCTAATGGGGAAGTTGCAGATTTCAGCCGAATGGATACTCCTCTCTCCTACAACCACTGAAAAGAGAAAAGAGAAAGCTGTGAGTTACAGCAGGATCTGTAGATATTAAGTGTTCATTTTTAGGAAACAAACACACAACATGTCTTACTTTCATGTGATTATGCAAATGAAATAGAGTTTATTAGTGTCAGAGTTTGTTTTAATTACTGTTATGAAATGGACAGTTTATTTTTGATATCAATAGCATTTTTGTGTTTGGTACAGACTTACTAAGAATTTATTTTGATGTGTATAAGATTTGTTAAGCTTACTTATGGGAGTCTACATGGGAATTTACGGTGAGTAAAAAGATAGGGTAAGGAGGCGAGAGCATATAAGTTGAACTTCATCCCACTGTGTTTTCTTTTTTATATTGATTTTTCTTTTATTGGTTTTAAAACTTGATATTGGAAATGAAAACTCAATCAAATTCCAATGAACTCATTTTCCTAAAGCGTACACACTGGATCCTTAGTTTTAAGACAAGCTTCATCCTTCAAATTTCACACGTTACAGAGACCAGCTTCATGTCCGTACAATACGAGCTGTGTCCATGCGTGACAACTCCACTTCCACATCCCACTGGAAAAACTGGAATATAAGCTCTGTAGAACATCCCAGTGGCACAACTGTGGAGAAGCACTTCAGGACAAATACTTTTCTCATTCTGTCCAATAATAAGTCTCTTATTGTCTAAACTGTTCCCTTTCGCACGCTGGAAAATTTATGATCTCAATAGAAAAGCACAACATAAACCCAAACCGAAAAACACGTAATGGCTCCCGACTTCTTACAAACAATACTGAGTTTCCAGACAAGGGGCCATTCTGGGTGGGTGGGGGGGTTGGTGGTCAAGTACAGTAGATGTTTCACAGTTTCTCTGTGTTCTTGGTGCAAGACTAATCACAGGGTTGATGAAATGCAGCAGCTGTATTTGTTTACGTATTGAATATAGCGCACTACAAAAGGGGTAATAAATGAGGCAGACGCACAATAGAAGCGGGAAATAAAGGCAGAGAAGCCGAGCAAGATGGAGGGGAAAAATCACATAAACACCGGCGGTAGAAGGATTGTCGGTGGAGTTTTATTGGAAAGGCATTGCATGTTCCAGTAAATGTGAGTGCATCTGTGTGTGTGTGTGTGTGTTACCTTTGAGTGGTTAACCTGCTGCTGATGCATTAATGGGTTGGTGGGAGTGTTTCCAACACTTCAACGTACCTGTGTTTTAAGTTACTCACATCAACCCTTTTAACACTTGAGGAATGTGCCTCTATAATCCTGCTTCTCCTCTCTTCACCTCACCGCTTTACCATCTCTTCTCTTAATGCCGAGCACTAATGACTTTTTTTTTTTTGTTCCCGGTAACAGTATAAATGGATTTTGATGAAGCAGTAGAGGTGCTTAAAGGAGTATTTTATCCTGTGAAGGTTTATCTTTCTTGTAGGCTCAAAAGAATTCCAATTTGCTTCTGTTTTTATTGTAATCTTAAGTTATATCAAAAACAAATATTAATCTCCGGTTAAGATAATAATCAATATGAGATACTTGTCAGCCAAACCTGTCAATGGTAATGTTGCGTGAAAGGAAAATATTTAATTATGTATACATGCGCTGACAGATGACAAAGCACGTGAAAAGAGGCAAAAATGTAAACGACAAGAAGGTGAAACATTTACATTTGCATTAGTAGCTATGTATGAGACTGTAAAGAATGGATCTCTCACCCCAAATGCTCTGACAACAGTTGTTTAGCCACCTAAATGTTGTAAATATTAACCCTTTCATGCATGAATTTTGGGAAAAAAAAAAAAAAGTATCAATGTTTTTTAGATTGATTTTATTACTCAGAATTAGGCTAAAGTTGATATGCATTTTGAATTTAAAAAAAATATATTGTTTCATTAAGAAGATATTTAACCTCCTGAGACGCAGGAATATACAAGTTTTGGCTTTTGTAAATTAAATAATTGCCTATGTTGGAAACGTTATGATGCAACAGGTTTTTTTTTTTTTTTTTATGGAATGTCCTTTGCGATGGACTTTTTTCGTATAAAGTTGTGAAACTCTTGTCCATAACGTGGACAGAAAACCCATAGCTGGGTCTTTGGAGGTTAACTTTATGAGATCACAGAGCAGTCCAAATTCTACAACTAAGATGATCCTTTTTTTCCTTGTATTGCTTAGGGTCTATAGAGACTGCCCCCATGTGGTTTGGAGAATATTGCCTTTATAACGCTTTAGAAAGTGAGCTTAAACTATGTGTCTACAAATGTGGACGTCATGCATGAAAGGGTTAGACTATCATTTTCTATATAAATAAAATATAAAATGACGTGACTTTTAAGTAGATAATAAAGAACATAACTGAAATGGCTGTAAATTTCACCATGACTGAAATCATTCATTACAGAAATATTCATTGTTCATTCATTGCAGTCACGCTACTGTGGCCATATCTTTTATGATCCACGTGGGTGCAGTTAGACCCTCTGTAATGACCTTTCATATTCCCACGTCCAGAATTCCTCCGACAGTGAGTGAAAGGTTGGTAGGTTGATGAAGAATCAGGAACTGTCTGATCAAAAAAGATGATAGTTGTTGTAGTCAGACTTCATTCGTGGTATTGTAAGCAGAGAAAAAGTTTTGAGATTTGATATCCAGCCTTCATTTCCGCCCTCTAATAAACCTTTATCAGTGTTAATGCAGGCTGTTGTATTTTTTCCATTGTCATTTTGGCTGCTTGTGCAGGTTATACAGAGGGCAGACTGAGAAAGTAGCTTTTCCACTGAGACCCTCCAGCATTTTAGGACTCATTATAAAGCTGCCGTCACTGCTCTTTATTATTCACATTGTCTTATTGCATCTAAGTAAAAATATGTGGCGTTTGGTTCTGTGTTGATGAAAGCATGCAGCGTCTGGTTGTACTGAACTGAGACACGCAGAGTCAAAACAAAACACATGTTTACCCTGATCCCTTTACCTCTTTTTTCATATATGTCTTGTTTTTTTTTCTTTGCCCTTTAGATGTAAGATAAATTTATGACCGTAATTAAGTTCCCTTAATAACATGTTTGCACCTAAACTCATCAACCTGCTTGCACGCGCTCCCTGCCAAGTGCACTAGCCAACGCCTGCCGTACATGTTTGATGTTTTCGCTGTCATATCCGTGTGTGTTGTTCATTTTTCTGTCTCTCCGGTGTGTTCAGGAGTTGGCGCTGTTGTTTTGTCTGCTCCGTCGTTAAAGGTGTCACCTGTTGTTCCCAGCTAGACAGACACCCGTGAAGTTTTTTGTTTTTTTTGTTTTTCGCCTGCTGCCTCCTGTCTGTGTTGTAGAGCTGCATTGTGGGAAGGCTAACTAAATAACTGCTCTGCAGGCTGTGATCAGTCGGGCTGCAGTCAAGTTCAGCTTTCTGTGCCTGATTCCATTTTCTTTTTTTTTTTCCCTAACTTTGTGGGAGTCCCCCCTCCTGCTGAGATCTCCCGAGGTTTTCAGAGGTCTGGTCTGGGCTGACTGGAACATTTATGCACCTTGTGTTTCCTCCATTTCTCCCCTCTGGCTTGTTAAAGTCTAAATTCCACCGACAGCTTTGAAGTGTGTTGAGTGTGTTTGTGTGTGTGTTTTTTTTTTTTCTTTTATTGTACGTGGAGATATTTGCACTTGTTGTGCCTGCAAAGCAGATGTTTCCAAGGAACAATGCTTTACTCAGGAGTTTTTATGCTACGACAATTTTACTCTTTTTTTGGGTAATCGCTGTGCTTGCAGGGAGGCGCAGTGCAGAGGCTGAAGCATCTCCGTCTCCAATTCCATATAAACCTCCAGTGCTCTGATGTGATCCGATCCCACCACCTGCTGCTCTTTAGCTAACGCTTCTCAGCCTCTGGGATGAGAAGAGGACAAAGACAGATAAATTGACTGTAGTCTGCAATCTTCTTGTCAAAGCACAGTGAAAAAAGAGCACTGCTGCCTTTAATCTGGCTCTTGAGCCCTGCAGTAGCATTTTCTCCTCTGCTGTTTCAAAAGCTCCATTGAAGTCGTACCTGCCTGGCCTGCCTTGCTTCAAGGGAAGTTGCTGGTTCCCAACCAGGTGTTTATCGCTCTTCTCTGGATTTCACTGTAGTTAATCCACTATACATGTAAGCGTGAGATAAAAAGAAAGCGCTGCTACAGCACTGTCCTGTGTCACTTTAAGAACACGAAGCACTGCAGATATTCATATTACTGTCATGTTTGCCTTGAACTCTATCTCATAATCCAGTCTTTAATTTGCACCTGTGAACTTTGGAATCTGGGTAAATTATTTAAACAGTTATATTAATCCATTTATAAAGTTTAGTGACTGAAAAAGGAGTATTACAAGTGATTTATTGCTGGACTAAGGGAGTCTGAGGACATTGTCTTTAGCTGTTGAGTCATCTGTCAAACACTGTTTAGCACAGCAACAAATCATGGCTGCAGCCAAAAACTCGCCGGTCACTGTACGGTCAGCAAACGTGGGCGCAATGCAAGAAGCGTCCTTTCTCTGCCAGCCAGTCTCACTTCATTTCCCTCTTTCCCCTCTTCACTCTTCTAGTCTGTGGTGGACATTCTTGTGGACAACAAGAATGGAATATGAAACATGTCACACTTTTTCCCAAAAGCCTTTGTGCCGTATTCTTACATAAACAAAGAGGATCCGCAGCATCTGTTGTGTATGTTGAAGAGTTATGGTGCTAGCCAGAAAGTTGACATTTGAAACAACTGCCATCCCAAAGACAGTGCACGTGTGTGGTCTCCATCATGGTAGATGTTACTTGAGGTCAACAAGGCACTTTTGAGTCATAGTCCGAGTCATGCTCGTGCCTATGCGTATTTATCTTACAGATCACCAGTATATTCCAAAATTTTACTACGACAGATTTGCAAAAATAGATCTACTCTAGTGTTTACAACTGGGTGCCAGTTGTTCACCAGTGGAACTTGCTGTCATCAGTTGGGTTGGCAGCTTTCAACATGCAAATGTTTGAGAAGACAAGTGTCACAACAAATAAAAGCCTTGGAGAGATTCAGTTCTAGGACAGAGCTGGTACTTAGAGGCAGGGGACAAAACCGATCTGTAGACGCTCAGCTTATTGTCAAACTTTGCAGCAGCCACAAAGAAAGACTCTGCTGTCCAATGTACATAAAGACAGGATGTTCTACCTAGTTTACTCATGACCTAACATATATCTTAAACCCCATGTAATTTAATTTTATGTGTAGTAATTTAGTAAAATACTTAAAATATTCCTGGAATTAAGATGTAATTCAAATCATGAATGTTGTATCTGAGACCATGAGGAGAAACTGTAGATGCTTGATAGAGAACAAGAATATTCTGAAATGTCACATGCTTTTGATTTTTTTGCATCTCAAAGCGGCTTTGACAGCTATTTTGGACACAGTTTTGCCCTTGTCTTTTCTTAATGACCTCTTTTATGCCACACAGTCGGATGACACCAATTCCAATTAGGATAAAGAGCTTTTGGGGGTGGGGGTGAGGGGGGGAATTTCCATACTTGGGGTGGAAATTACTCTCAGATTGTACATTTACTTCTGTTTGTCAAATTCGTTTTACCTCAGATTATGGAGATGGAAGATGAGTGAGCCACTTTGAATGGCAATGAGAAACAAATGACTAGTGGGATATGGAGCGCTGGAGGCTCTGTTGGCACTTCCTGGGCTATTATGCTGAATTTAAAGGCTTTGCGGTGTTTAATCACTGTGCTGGATTCTGAAAGATTGCAGACTATTTGATGAATACACAATGGATTAGGGGAGGCGGGCTGGTTTGTCTGGCATGAATGTGATCTGAAAAGGTGTCGGCATCAATCTCGTGTCTTTCTTTCAGGTCTGTGATAATGTGCAATTGTTGGCCTATTTGTGTCTCCCGGTCTCAAACAACAAACATTTTAATGTTGACACAGTAGCTTGCAACAAATATCTAGAGGCCATAAAACCTCAAACTGAGGCGAGGTCTAAGTTGTATATTGCTGCTTGCCTGCAATTCTGTGAAATCTCCTGTCGCAGTTAGGTGCTGAAAACTATTTTTTCCTGTAACATCAGTTTTACAAGTTAAAATTGAATTGCATTTAATATCGGTTTAAAGTGTAAGTGAACTCCTCGCAGACATCTTATGTCATTTTATGTAATATTTTCTCTGTATTTCTTGGTGCATTCAATTTAAGAATCCCATTTCCTCGCCTTCACACACAAACGTAGTCACACATGCACAGAAGAAAACACAATGTCCCTAATCTAATGCAACTTGTGCTCACATCTGACTGAGTGCATTTTCTAGATTCCAGCTCTCTTTCACTGTGACTCAAACATCTCTGTCCTCTTAACCTCTTTCCCCTCCCTCCATCTCCTCCTCGCTCCCTCTATAACCTCTCGCCTCTTCACCCTCCTTCTCCTCCTTTTCTCTTTTTTCTTCGAGGGCCAATTTTTGGCAGTTCACGTTGTTCAAAACATTCGAACAGAGGCCTGAATACTTCGGGAGTGTGTCACCACACACATCAGGTTTCTGGGGCGGGTCTATTAAGCAAAGTGTTGATCACAAAATACGGTTATAAAACTTGTAGAAGAAGCCACATGAGGATCCACAGCAGTAGATTTATGTCTTTTGTCAAACAGAAAACTTTTTTTGCATTGGTCTAAACCCGTTACTGTTTTGAGAGATATTTTCTTCCTTTTTTACACAAGAGTGAACAAACTTGTCAGTAGCTGTTAGCTGCACAGGCCCTGTAGAGGTTTTTGGACAAGCTGATGTCATCTCATCATGTCTACATCATATTATTGATTATCATACTATTACTGAGGCACTCCAGGGCAGATTCCTCCACTGCATCCTGAGCAAATCCAGATTTCATAATATAAATACCAAAAAGACAAACAACATCTTTTTACATGAAGGCTCAGACATCATGTGATGCACTCCGCTTTTAAGTTGCTAGGTGTAACTAATCATTTTCTCCCTTTCTTGTGTCTCTGCAGTGCCTGGAAACCTGGGCTGCTTCAAAGACAGTGGCGACCCACCAACCCTGTCCGGCACTAGCGAGACTTCCAACAAACTCACCATCCAGAACTGTATAAGTTTCTGCAGGAAGCAGAGATATAAGGTGAGATTAAAGAGAAAAGAAAGTTCTACATAAATAAAAGCACTCCCCTACAAGTGAACATTATGTAGCAAGAAAAAGTACTCAGTGTTTTACTATTATATATGATATGTTTTGATTAATTTTACTGCGGTATTCATGTGTATATGTGTACATTTTACTGCAGTACATATTTATTAAATCATCATGTTTCTAGCATTGCTGCCCTCTGAAAAGTCACATAAAAAGCCAGAAACAGGCCTTGTTTTCAGCTTTGTGTCGGCGCATTTTCCAATTAGCCCAAGAGGGGTCTTAAAAAGTTTTCCATAGGGAGACTAATTTTCTCAACTCAACCCACTGTTTTATCAAACATTCATTATCAACAAATCTGGAGACGTGGTGGTTTCACTAGAAAGGAAAGGGAAGAAAAGTGGAAGAAAATGGAAGCACTCACGTAAAGTAAGTTTTTAAGCAGAGTACTTAATTAGAAGTGCCACTTGATCTGCTACTTCATCTCTCAAACTCAAAAGTGTCCAGTCATTGAATGGAAAAGTATCCGGTAAATTGCACTTTTGTGTCTAAATTGGACACAACAGTCAAGCATTTATGTAAATCATCTTAATTTACTCGCCGTTTCCTGACAGTAATCACAATGACATCCACTGTAGTCTGTGCGCTCTTTATTCAGCCATCAAACTTCCTGTTCTGAACCAACCAGTGGATGACAAATCATCGTAACAATCAAGGCTGACAGCTGGAAATGAATGGCTATTAGCCCAGTGGGCACCTCCTCTTCAGTGCATCCTCCTCGTCTCTGAGTCTGGAATGCTATTGTCCCAGCTATAAACAGTGCCAGGTGTTTATTTTCTCTCAGCAGATACAGTTCAGCTCTGTCTCCATTGACAGATACTGACAGCCCCACCCTCCACCCCCACCCTTCTCAATTCACCAGATGTTACAGGATGTGGCAGAACGTTGGCATAGTCTGCCTACCCTTGGACTGTCACTTATCCTTAATGTGCTTGTGAGGCATCAATACGGATCCCGCGTGACTTTTTGACAAAGAGCATGCCTGATGAGTTAGGCAGCAATTCATCGCTTGTGCGCTCCACCAGAAATATTCACGTAGGTGTTCTCAAACGTGACTTCATCAAATAGAATAATGCAACAAGGACATAGTTTGATACATCTTGGTGAGTTTAGAGGCTTCCTACATTCCAATTCCATGAGAAACATTGCAGAGTGGGAAATGATGCAGTACCTTCAGTTGTATGAATTCATTTCAGGCCTGAAAATTGGACAATAGTGTCCTTTTCAATGAAGGACAATAGTTCTTTTGAGGAAAAGCAGGCAGTGGTGGCAAGGGCAAAATATGTGATGGTTTTGACGTTTCACATTCCTACACTGACGCTTCCAGGAACAGTTTACTAACAGTTTTGATGTGAAACACAGATAGATAGGTGCAGTTCCTGTACCGTTTATTCTATACAGCCGACATGCAGCTGTGTGACTGAAACGCACCCGGAGGCTTTCATCAACTGAGTTTGTGGTTATCCAGACTCTTGTAATCATGGAAGACAGAAAAAAATAGGTTGCAAAAATCACTTCTTTGTGACAAAAAAGGAACTATAAGCAAAGAAGTGTTCACTAAGTGTTAACACATGATTTCTCCAGTTGAAAAAAACCCAACCTCACTGGTATGTTTTGTTTTCATGCAGTTGTTATGTAACCACAGATGATTTTATGACAAAAACAAACATTTTGAGTATTTTTGAGGGCAGAGAGTATTGCCAACATCACTAGGTTTCTTCCACAAAGTTTCAGTCATCAGTTTCAGAATAACTCCCTCTGTGTTTTCATTTCCTGCCATCCATGTCAGACAGATTCATTGTGAACGGCATTATGGGAGGTGTTGCTCAGAGTTTGTCCTGAACTGCTGATGCAATGATCTGCACAACTCCTTTTGCAGCTTGCAGGAATGGAGTCAGGATATGCCTGTTTCTGTGGCAATGAGGTCGACCTGCGTGATCACGGAGAGTCACCTGGCATGGAGTGCAACCATGTTTGTTTTGGCAACCACAACCAGCCCTGTGGTGGAGACGGCTGGGTCATCATCTTTGATAGTGAGTTTCGCTCAAGATCTTTTTCTGCGATCTTTTCATGTTGTTCCAAAGTAATAAGAAGGCATGACTTTTACAAATTCATCTGTACCTGTAGGCTACCTGTGTCAATCCCAAAAGTTTGTATAAACCTGAGGGGGGAAGAGTCACCCACTGAAAACATTTTGTTGTGCAATTCACCTCCAAAAAAAACAGTACATTTTGTACAGTACATTAGTACAGTACATATCAGGTCCTTTTCCAAATCCACAGCTGTAATCTGACTTGTCACCTGCAACACTTCTGTACATGAGCACTTGACAGTTCACAGCTTAAAGTTTTGCAGAACTTAGTTAAAGCTTCAAAATGTTTGCAGTTCAGACTCTGTAACAGGATGTGTTGACATTTTAAATTCTACATCCTCCTCCTCTTAAACATGGATTAAGCCAATGCAGAGAAGCATGGGTGAAGGTACAACACTGCATCGTGATGCTATGTAAAAGTCAGGCCAAAGCATCACAGTTAGGTGAGATGCAAAGTTATTTCTATAATGAGCCATGGAGGAGAGCAGTCATATCAAAACAGATTGGTCACTGCAGCTGTCAGTCACCTGAAGTGACCTGTGACTGGCCAAACTCTTCTGTCTCAAGTTAGGTTTTCTAAAATCTGACAGTACAGAAGAGGAAGTCGTCTTATTTATCTTCAGACCTCTCAACTTAGGATATGCTAAAAGGTCAAATAAAATGTTATACTGTTTAACTACAAACTGAATATTCTACATCAGTGGTTCTCAAACTCTTTACCGTGGAGTACCCCCTGAAATATGTTTTTTTAGTACCCCCAACTCTGGCTTCAGCATTTTTGATTGAAAAAATAGGCAACTTTTGTTCCTTCACCAAAGATGTCTGTTGTTATTTTCAAATCTTTGTAAACAAGCAACATATATTTAACTTTAATATATTAAAAAAAACAAATCTTTATAAGTAAATTTTTGTGTGCAAAATATAAACTGAATTATGCCCTCTTTCATTGATAAGAAAAATAAATGAATTGGTCATTAATTAATAAATGAACCTTTCATCAACAAAAATAATGACTTATGCAAACTCATCTTGAATAATATAAATTTGAAATGTTCTTAAAATGTTACCAAGGCCTAGGGGGGCCTTCAGTGTTTTAAGAATATTGAAATGAAATAAGGTCATTACATGAATGTATTTATTGTGTTTTATATTTTAGCATTAATTCTCATTATTTGTTTTGTGTTCAGTACAGGATGACTTATTGAATCTATTTTTCCCCAAAAATTTCAAGTACCCCCCTGGGCTTCTTCCAAGTACCCCTGGGGGTACACATACCCCCATTTGAGAAAGACTGCTCTACATCATATTCATATTTGTCCTCTTTTCGTGCTCTTTTCCAGCCCGAGTCGGGGCCTGTGGTGGTAACTACAGCGCTCCATCAGGAGTGATCTACTCGCCTGATTTCCCTGACAAATACAACCCCGGCCGTGTTTGCTACTGGACTATCCAGGTCCCCGGATCCTCGGCCATCCTCTTCAACTTCACCTTCTTTGACATCTCGGACCAGACCGACATGGTGGAACTGCTGGATGGCTACACTAACCAGGTGGTGGCGCGCTTCGACTGGCGCAGCCCTCCACGGGAGCTGGTGAACATCACTGGAGACTTTGTCATTCTTTACTTCTACTCAGACCGCACCAACCAGGCCCAAGGATTCGCTCTTCTTTACCAAGGTAAGAGTTCAATAATGCTGTTTGCCCGTATCTTTTCTTATCTTTTTTTTTAGTTCTGTATGAGCATGGTGAATGTTAACTATGTGTAATAAAGCATGTCTTCATGATAACTGTAAAATAGGATCATTAGAACGCTGGTTATACCCTGTAAGGTTGTACGTCTGGTCCATTATGTCAGGAAGTGTTCATTCACAAAAATATGAGCAACAAAAATCTCACAGCGCAGACTTTAAAGTAATGCGGTCATAAATCAACAGCTGACACAAACAAATGAAGCAGTGTGAAATAAAGAAGGAACTGTATAAATATCTTTCTGAAACAAAATGCTGCGTGACCAATGTCAAGGACGTGAAAGAAATATTATAGTGATTAATATTAACTTATGTATTTCACTTTGTGATGTTGTTGACAGGGACCCGTATTCAGAGAGCACAGGTCCCTATCAACATACACATATATATGTAGGATTCAGCTTTGTACTAAACTCTAAATGTACTCCAACTGAAGCATTCTTAACCCACAAAGACCCAGTGCTGCTTTTATGGCAGTTCCCATATGAATTTTTCTCTCTCTTTAACCATTTTTTAAGTAATTTATCACCATTTATCATAAAATTATCATCTGTATTTTGCAATTATTTTCAGTGAAAATCAGATATTTTCCTGTATTTAATTCACTGATCATGCTGATGTTCGTAAAGGCTCAGATTAAAATTGAGAGTTATTATATCAGAAACAGAGAAAACTGAAGAAAAAGTGACTTTTTCAGTAAAGATATCAATAACTGAATGTAAAAATAAGCCTCTTCATTGACTGTTTTTCATCAAACTCCATGGGTTTTACTGGTGAATCAATGTTGCAGAAGATGACGGTATTTCCATGTTCACCACGGAGCCTCTGAACATCCAAATGACTCATATCTGATGACCATGAAAAGATGACAAACTGCATTTTACACCAATTATTTACATGTATTAATAGGATTAGTGGATCAGTAGTTTTTAACAGTTTACATCAGTAGATAGTTTTGGTTGCCAATAGCTGTTTGGGTCTTTATGAGTTAAACTGAAGTGTTTTTCCTCTTCTGTATAAAAGCAGGCTGTCTCTAAATTACTTATACCTCAAGAACTAGTACAATTTCATCGTACCTCCAAAAAATCCAAGTTAATAAATGCCTTCAGTTCTCTTAAATTACTCTTACGTGGCATTTCAGAACAAGTGTGTTCAAACAAGTGGTTCCCGCATAAGGCCCATTGATTTTGTAAAATGTGACAAATTCTTGGCAGAGCGTCTGCTTCACTGTTTAGTTTAGTTTCAGTAAATGGCTGCTATTGCTTCCTCAAACCACCAAGGGCCACATTTGTATGATCAGGTGCGTTCTGACTCGCTGACTTCAGCAATGGCTCAGTTTTGCGTGGCAGCTCTTCTTGAGTAGACTGGGCCTGTTAGCTGCGGTGAGGCAGTTCTCATGCCACCGGCAAGCCCTTTTCTCTTTTCATTTGCTAGTCAATGTCTCAGAGCCTGGGGTGATACTGAATATTTAAATAATGTTTTGTTTTTCTAAGAACTCCCCTGTCTTATCAAACTCCAGCAGGCTGTTTTGTTCTACAGTGTGTTCCCTTCTGAATTGCAGCAGCAATTGCAAGTTTTTATGCCACCAACGTACACCATATGAAATACTGTGATGTTATACTTTACAGCTTTTGAAAGTGTGTTTTTACTACGGAGCTGATATATGGCAAACTAATGCTCATAGAAAGTTGAAGACCTCTTAGCAAATGTCTTTTTAGAGCAGAAACATCATAGTATAAGACTCTTTATTGCTCTCTCATGCACAGTCTCGATCCAAACAAAATAACTGAATAGATTAGTGAAGTTCATCCTGATGTAATTCACTGTACAACTATATCAACTGCTTCACTGTCTCCACTCCTCCCCTCTCTGCCTCTATTTGTAGTCTTGTGTCATCTTTCACGCCCAGCGGCGGTACAGTAAACACAATATTGCAAGGTTGAAATCCTGTGACCTCTGGACAGGCCCTCTCTCCACACTTCTCATCTCTCATTTTAAGATATCATGTAGCCAAGAAATGTAATATCACATTTGAGGAAAGGTCACCTCAGAAAGTAATAGGATTGTTTTCCCATTTGTCCCCCCTTTTTTTCCACCTACATAGAGATAAATATATGATGAGTGATGCAAAGACAAAAAATTGAAACTGAAAGTGAAAGACAACAGCCTGAATAATAATACGAAATACATCGAGCGCTTCTTTTTGGTGTTTTACTCAGTCGTCCAACTGGTATTTTCTGGATAAACGTTTTCAGATGACTGGGGTTTGAAGCATGGTATTTTGTTAGCAAATGAAGAACATGTGGCAAGTTCTGGGAACATCTCAGTCCAGTTTGGAGCTATTATGTAAAAGAAAAGAAAAAAAATCTCACGCCTCTTTAGCATCCAACCACCATTCATGGACGACTGAATGAGGCCTGGATAAAATAGTTTTTGGAAATAGTTTTGGGTGTTTAGTTTAAAAGGCAGGTGGAGTTTATTATATTAGAAAAGTTAAGCTTAGCTTGTCAGTCATTTTTTATTAAAGTTTTGACACGTAAACATTACTTTGGGATCATTAATATCTTTATGTCATACAATGGAATTAGTGCAAACATCTAGATTCTTTGTAAAGGAGTGATATCCTTTATAAATGATGCTTATAGATTTCTGAGGTTGTTTATCCATGGTGAAGATAATGAAGGAAAGTAATCAAAGTGTCAAATGACACAAATCTAAACACCACTTCAAATGTCAAATATAAGCTTGAGTCATTCCAGGGTTTGTTTCTCAGAGGCCGAGGTTCAGAGCTTCTCAAATTCTCAAAATCACACAGTAATTTTAAATAAATCACATCCATGTTTAGGAAAAGTCAATGAAACGCAGAGCGGCTCTTATTTAGGATATTGCTTTCCTCTGGGCACATATAAATGAGTTGAAATAGTCCATACTCTCTGGCACTGTCGTTTTTATGAAGCAAACTCTGCCCATCTGGGCCTGTGAGCAGGTTAACACAAACAGAATTTATTGCAAACACTTTTTGAATCATGTCTGAGGCGAAGAGGAAAGACCTCAACATCGCGTGTTTACAGCACGAACAGATGTTTTTTACAAAGCTGATCTCTTTTTTAACAAATGCAGTAAGTATTAAATATTCACCCGGGACTCTACTGTATACACAGACTTTCAACAGTAGAATCAACATGATGTATCCTATTACTTTAGCCGTGTTTACCCACAGTAGTAATTAAAGGACTGTTAAATGATCCATGTCCACAACGAGGTGAAATTACAACAACATGGCAGACTTTTCGTCTTCCATTTGACAGTAATGCACGGGACGCATTACTCACCATTTGTCTCCAGCCGAGCTACAAACACTGTAAAACCAAAATAATGTCACTTTTTTTTTTCTTTTTTTTTTTTTTTTTTTTACAAATGGCAGATGGAGTAGAAGATCTGACAAAAACAGGCAAAATGCTGAATGAAGAATTAACAAGACTAATAATAATTTTCCAAGGTGGTGTTTTATAGGTCAGATTGAAAAAAAAAAAAGATAATATACTGCATAAAATTATAAAAACATCATTATCAGTGTCAGTCAATACATTCATCATCAGCATTCTTTCTTTTATGTTATTGAGCTGATTAAGAAGTTTAATTTCTCCCTGGGGATCAATAAAGTTCATCTGTATCTGTATCTCACATTTGCCACATTACACTGCAGATTTATTTATTATTTATGAATTCTAATTCCACTTTGTACAGACTAAGACCAGACAATAATACACAGTAGGGTCATTGTGGCATCCGAATTTTAATAGTTACAGTTATCAGTATGGTTTATATGCTTAAACCAGTTAATACCATTCCATAACACTAGAATAACAATCATCTCATTTCCCATAACACACAAGCAGTACAGTAGGGTTAGTCACACTTCCTGTTAGATTGCCATTTTCTTTTACTCCTCTCGTTAACGGTTGAACTCCTCTAGATGGAGATGAACGGTGAAGTTTTACATCCAATCAAAGTATCTGCATAAACAAATAAAACAGACAATGCACAAGCAGTGTAGTGATGTGACCGGTCATCAAATAAAACCCAGAGACTTCTTTGTCCGAGAACGAGACAAGACTGAAAAGAAATGAAGCTGAGATGAAGAACTAGAGCTAGACCCATCACTAGTCCCTGTAATACAGCACTGAAGGGTACATATCTTATTCATTATCTGAATAAGTGAATATCTGGTTATAATGTAGAAGAATGAGTAAAATAAGATATTATTGTGTATTGCCTATTTGTAATTAGTTAATTAATTAATACAGATTATCATGATTAGGAGATGTTATCACATTTATCAATAATTGTATTTGTAGTAAATAGTTAAAGTGCTTATAAATATTATAGTTTATATTAAAAAAGGTTGATTATGCAAATCTGAGTGTGTGTGAGGTGACTAAAAAAGTGTATGGTGAATGGTTTGCATGGATGTTTTATGTTGTAAAAATGTAAAATAAAAAAAAAAGTGTGTTAACAAAGCAAAGGAAGTGGAATCAATTTAATTATTAATTTGTAAAAAGGGGGTGGGAGTCTATACAGTAAGTTATATCTTTTTGAGTGCTGAAAATTTTGTTTGTTGTATTGTTCTTTATTTGATTATTATATGTGCTCAAAATAAAACTCAACTAACATAAGGATCATAAATGGCTACTACACTAAGGTCTACAGATATTCATAATCCAAAAGTCGTAATGCTATACTAAATAAGGTTCAACTGATATGATATTATTCTAGGGCCAATATTGATAACCAAACATAAAACACGCATGCATTTCAATAAAACTATACAATCTTAGTGTCGTGTTTTACGACTCCAGCACAGCACTTCATTTAATGTTTGTATGTCAACCGCTAAATCAAATAATCAATGAATAATTCAGTAAAAAATAATTAAATGTCTGTTGGTTTCTAAGTGTCAGTACAATCATCTTTTACTGCGCAGATGAAAATGCCAAAACTGTACATGTGTGAGTGTTCGGGATAGATCTGGCTTTTTAAAAATGCCACTGGGTCAAAACATGTTGGTCTTAACCCTTTAACAACAGCACTGCATTTTACACTTTACATCATTCAAATTACTGTAACTCCCGAACCATTCGCTCAAACCACAAAATTCAATTGGCATCGGAAAGCTGAGATCCTGAGCTTTCCAGCACTATATGACACTTTACAGCAGCAGTGTGGGACTGTATTACAAGTAGAAAGGAACTGTTTCAGAGACTTCAACACAGGCTAAAACATGCCTGGAAATAACAAAAAATATGAGGCTATAATATGGATACTGAATGTTCAAGACCAAAAAGCATGTTTGAGCAGATGTAAAATAGTTGAAAGTTGATTTTTGCAATCTCCAAAAGTGCCGTTATGGACATTTTCAGTTGTTTCTGATAATAAATATGCAAAAAAAACCTCTGTTTTTTCTTTTTTACTAAAACACACTGTTTTAAGCATTTATTATTTATAATGATGAAAACGAATGGCCAGATATTGAAAGTGGAGTTCTT
The DNA here is from genome assembly GCA_037367295.1 of Apogon hyalosoma. Taxonomy (NCBI): domain Eukaryota; kingdom Metazoa; phylum Chordata; class Actinopteri; order Kurtiformes; family Apogonidae; genus Apogon; species Apogon hyalosoma. Next base: position 24,304,538 of record JAPQRP010000012.1, on the reverse strand, counting down.
CCTGTAAACAAAGGTGCAAAATAATTGGCAAGAAAGACATTTTCTGACAGTTTTATTGCAAAGAAAACATGAAGACACCTAGGCGGCCTGTTATAATTGGAGTGTAGAGCTAGAGATGTTTTCACGTGGAAAAATGATGCTCGGGTCACATGTTTGATGAAGAACCCTGTCAGCCTTTAGTCTCTGTGTACTATAGAGTAATAGAATAACAGTTTGAATATAATTCAAAGGAAATCCTAAAGATTAAATATATATGAAGTGTTATTTCTTTTTTTTTTTTTTTTTTTAGCATTGAGAGGCCCAGACACCAGAACCATGGAGGCAGAAAGTGAAGAGGAAGGGGAGGACATGTACAGCACCACCGGGCCTCAGCTGGTTGGAGGCGTCACTGAGAAATCCAACAGCACATCCAACGGCCGTTCATCCCAGATCCTCTACGTGATCACGTCCAGCCCCGGTAAACCGGAGCACAACATGCCAGGTCAGTGGGCTGGACGCAGCGAGACCACCGGCCACAGCGCTAGTATGTTAACTCCCATGATCCACTGCACCTTCGTATCCGTCTCTACCTCTGCAGGGATATTGGGGAAAGTTTCTTGCTTCCCTATTAGCATGACCTGATTTTCCTAAAAGAAAATGTCTTCATCTGTTGGGTTGGGAGAGGTTTCTGGAAGCTTGGGCACTGGAGTGGTGTCCTGTGATCACACTTAGAGCTAATGCTACATGATGCTTTTGTTTTTTTCTCTCAGTAACTCATAAGTGAAGTTACTTTGGGTCTCCCTGCTGATCACAATCAGGCCCTTTGTCAAAGCTTCACGGGGTGGACTGACATGTTCAGTTCGCTTCAACTTCCCTCAAATATTATTCTTTCCGAGCTCTGAGCCTTCTGTCTCACGGGGCTATCTGATGTGTTTCTCAGCTAGAAAAGAGCAGATGTGCGCTGATAATGCATCATCTTTTGTTGACAATTTTCTGGCTGAACACTGCTAACAGGTGTACCAGTACTGCTTGAATAATTTTCTGCTTGCTAATCTTTTCAGCCTGCTTCGGTTTGTTTTCATTACTATGATACACTTTGTGATGTCTTGTTCATGGGTTGCTCTTCCTCTGCAGTGTGGACCATCTACGCCCTGGCTGCTCTCCTCATACTCACTGTCATTGCCATGGTGGCAAAGCTGCTGCTGCATATCACAGTCAAGTAAGTATGAGGATCCTTGAGGTGTTGAAACACTCACCCGTATTATTCATGTTCTGTGGTGAAAGGCGGAATGACCTTTACATGTTTAGTTCAGTGTATTCTCTGATGCTAAATCAGTTGGGGTGTATGGAAAACGCACAATAAAACAGAAAGCCCTGATTTCTAGATTACCTTGTCTTTCAGTGACGACAGTATAAAGTATTCATTTGACTTGCAAATATACAGAGCCTAGCAAAAACAGAAGTCAACACCTGGATTTAACTAAACAAATATTTCAAATCCTGCGTTGGGTAATAACTGCAGTGATTAATATGTTTCAACTGCGACAGGTTCTTTAACCCTTTAACTGATGCAGTGAATAGCTTCTTATTTCTTAAAGGAGTAATATTTTGCTTTTTTAAATGGAATTATGCATTTTCAAACATTTCCCTGTGGTCTACATAAACTGTAAATGCTATGCTTGGGTCTGAATTCTTCATTAATTCAACTCCACAGGTACATCTTCAACCCTATTTCTGAGTAATGACACCAGAAATTGTTTTGAGCTCTGGCTCTTTAAATGCAAATCAGCCACTTCAGGCCCCACCCCCTCCAGGTTGTTGACTGTGCTGCTCTGTCCTGTTCAACCAACAACTGAACGCTTTAGGTAATCAGCTCGAAGTTTGGACATATTTTCAATATGGACTACAACCGCTGTTGCTGATAAACAATTATGTCGTACTCAGAGAAATGTTCATCGGAAGTCTTGACCTTATATGTGCAAATGTCATGACGTAACTAGTTATAAAACGTAACAAATTAAGCAGGAATTAAAATGGGTTGTCGAAATCCACTCGAGTTTTGCTAAAATGAATATAAAGATAGCTTTGCAGCACCTGGAGGGTTCAAATTCAAACTTTTTGAACTATTATGGTCCAAATACACAAATAAATTAACCAAAGACTAATAAAAGTGGGTTTGGCAAAATATGACCCCTTTAAACAACCATCAGTTTGATAGAGATGATGAAGATTGAACTGTGTTTCAATGGAAAAAGGTTATGTGGTCTGATGAGTCCAGATTGACCCTGTTCCAGAGTGATGGGTGTACCAGGGTGGGAAGAGAGGCAGATGAAGTGATTACCCATCATGCCTAGTGCTTACAGTACAAGCCTGTGGGGGCAATGTTATGATCTGGGGTTGATTCAGTTGATCAGGTCTATGTCCAGTACTGTTAAATAAGGTCAGCTAAACCTGAATACACTGATTGACCAGGTTAACAGTGGAATTTTATTTCAGACATCAGACACCACAGACTCCAAACATGAACCCCATTGAAATTCTCTGGGATCTGAGTGTGTGATTGTAGTTTGCAAGCAAAGATAGGCCAAGGAATGCTAGTTTATCCTCAAATCTGTAAGAAAAGATAAAAAATAATACTCCTAAATGTAAGATGGGACGCAATTTCAGTATTTCACCTTTTATGGTACAAAACCTAATTAAAAATGTGAAGGAATCTAGGGGGCACAAGTAACCGTAGACTCCACTTCTTTCTGTTTTTATGTGCCTTTTCTACACCATGCCAGCTTTTTCTGATTTGAGGTTGTACCATTAAAAGTCGCCAATGTCAATAATGTAAAAACCTCACTAATTTCCCGCACAGCTCATTTCAGAAGTGGTTAAACATTGACAAAAGGAAAACAAAGGGTGCGTTGCAATTCTTTACCGTCAAGTTCCACTATATCTATAAAATATGCAGAGTTATTGGTTGCAGGCAATAGCAATAAAGGAGAAATTCAATGCCATGAGAGTCATATCAACTTGAGAAATGAAGCTTACAGAATCTCCTCTCTCGCCTACTGTAATTGCCCCTAGACTTTGTGTTTACAGTAAACTTGGCAAGGCATGAATGAAACATATGATCACACATCCAGGAGTCAGCCTCGCACCCTTTGTAAACTACCTTTGTTCTTTAATCCCTTTCATTTATTGTCTGTTCCCCTCCGGGCTCTGTCTTTCCTGATTCCTTTATTTCCCCCCTCTCTCATGTTCTGCTCTTTTCCCCTTGCTCATACTTTACACCCCTCCCTCTGAATTTGTGCATTTATCTTTTTTTTTTTTTTTTTTTTTTTGCCTCTCAGGTCTCCGAACATCCCAACTGTCAGTGGTTCAGACAGCTGCAGTCAGAGCACAGCATCCTCTGAGCCCTGGATCATCCTGTACCGGCCCTCCACCATCTCTCTGTTCAAGAAGAAGCTAAAGAACCACCACGGTGACCTCAGCCCCCTGGTGGGCAACTAGCGTTATCACAACGCTCCACTGATAACTAATCACTACCGCCACCCACAACCTCTCTGTACATGGGCCGTCAGATGCCAGGTCCTCAGACAATGAAACTCTATGAGGCGCTAAGCTAACAAGCCAAGAACTGAGCGGCTAATGACAACAGACTGAGTATCTGCTACTAAATGGCGGCGGGCCAGAGCGGCTGAGCCCTCCCATCCTGCTCAGCACCAAAGAGGAGCGGACAGGCAGGGCTGTCAGTGAAGGCAGCACGTAGAGGTCGACAGCAAAGGACTGACAGAGGAAGATCTGCAGCTCTGACAAAGGACGTTTTTAACATACAGGAAGCTTCTCAGTTTCACCAAGGTTCCATTAACATAACTCACAGTTGTCTCTAACAATCAACATACGGTACCTCTGCAGACTCACCAGTGAAACACACCACAGCCTGGCGCACAGTAACGTCTAACTTCACTGTCTGTACTTCTTAAGAAACTGTACTGTTCCCTGGTGCTCCAGTAGAAACTTCATCAGTATCAAAAAAGAGACGATGAAGAAACAGAGGCTTTGATACAGCGTAACAGTTTTGTATAACTCTTCTAACTGCCTCATATGAACGTAAGAACTTCTAGCCAAAAAACAGAATCCTCCCATCCAAAGAGTCAAGTATGTATTGGTCTCTTGATATATTTTTTTTTAATTTTGCAAAGCTCTAATGTTTCTTTTTGATGTGTTTTACCGTGACAACTAACTCTCTGAGGACAGGGGAAACAGGACATGAAAACGTCACTCAGAAGGTAGATATCACAGCACTTTGGGGATGAATCACTCAGCGTAAAAATGAAAAGATCAGAGAGAAAGAGCATGCTCGCCCACTCGTACGCTCATGTGGATTTGGGTGGAGAAAAGAAACTGCGTTGTTCACCGGAGGGGTGGGGGGTGACGGGGGGAGTTGGGTTGGGTGGCGCATTATGCAGACAAACTGCCATTTAGGGAGGCTTGGGAAGATCTGAGGGCTTTTTCTGCTCGGTTGTGGGTGGGAGTCTTTCCGGTTTGATGGTGTTCAAGTGCCTTAAGGATCTCCTCTTCCCTTGTCTCAGATTCCTCACATCTGTTTCTTTCTCGAAGCAGACTGAGGTTCCTCACTGGAATCTGCACTTCTTTAAAACAATGTGGATGTGAAGAGTTTCATTCTATAAAAGGTTACCCACCAATGACATGTAAAATAAAACAGGATGCCACGTCTTGTACGTTGATTAGAAGCATAAATCAAGGATAGACCGTAGTCTTTTTATCTATCCTACACTCAGCTCAACATGTCTGAAAAGTAGAAGATGTAGATGACTTCATCTTGATGTTGAAATGATTTATTTTTTCAGAAGTGAACACATAGCCTTTTGGAAATGAACTCTTCGTGTAGTAACAGAGAAGACTTTAAAAGAAAATGTTGTTTCTCAGTTCTGTGTGTGCTCTTAAGTGTAGTCTTGGACATTTACTGAACATATTGTTCACATTAAGTTGTCTTTTGATTACGACGTCGGGATAAATATTGTATATTATGTAATTCAGTGTGGGAATGATGATATTTATGTCCACTCATTGTTTTATGTCACAGAAAAGCATTTGAGAAACCTGCCAAAATGCTCTTTGTCCTTCCTCATCAACTGCAACTTTGCTCAAAGGTGAAGTCCTTAACATATACTTTTTCTTCTTCTTTGGCAACAGTAAAATTGCTTATATTTGCAAGAAGTCGCAGAACTAAAAGCTTTTATTTGTCACCTTGATTTCAGGCCAAGAGGTTGAGCGTAAACAATATACCAGGACAGAAATATAACCAAAAGCACTCAGTGGTACTATGCACAGGCTGACAGCAGGTTTGCAGCTGTGACGGTTGTCTATGCGATGCTGTGACATTTAATCTACTTGTGAAAGGTCAAAATCTTCTGGAGCACCATTGGCATAGTAATTGGACTTTGCAGTTGTGGGACTGGATGTTTCTGCAGACAGTCACCATAATCATCTTCCAATCACTGTCAAGATGAATAAAGATGAGGTCCAAAGTATTGCTGCACTTAAATTTGCAAGATGAAATAGTATTTTCATCACTTTTGCATTTAGTCTCAGTGAAAGTAAAAAAAAAAAAAAAATGTACTTAAGGAACCCAAGCACTTGAGACAAAAGATTTGTTTTACACATGATCCAGTATCACGCTGACATTTAAGACTGAGGATTAATAATATTTTCTTTAGTAGAAGGGGATCAGACAGAATTGGAAGTCCATGAAAAAAAGAAGAATCCTTTTGTCCCTCTGATCAGAAGTTTTAAAAAAAAAAAAAAAAAAAAAAAAAAAAAAGTCTGACTTTATTCTCGCTGTCTGCTCAACTGTAACTCATGTTAATTATTGCAAGGCAAAAGCACATGCCCCTGGGTCTGTGATGTTCAGAGGAGACCATGCGTAGAAAGGGAGAGGAGGGAAAGAGAGCGTAGATGTGAGAACGATGGGAAATTAATGTGTGTTCAAATCAAACACAAGCTAACCAAATCTGACAGTTAAAATCTAACAAGGGCATATTTGTTTGGATAGCCCGGTGAATTATGCAAACTTCCATTTTCTGTCCTGTCCTCCAGTCAATTGGAAAATTCCACGCTGTCTTTTGAGCGCTGGAAACAGTCTTCTCCCAAACTGTAGTGGATGTGAACGTCCCGTAGTGCTCGCTGACGTGAGAACAACACCAGTAGATGAGTGGGAAATGATCTGGATAGGCCAAATCATTGTTTTCATGAAATTGTAAATAGCAAAAATAGTGAAATTTTTAATTTATACAGTAAATTATTGTTATTTTGTATGTGAATGGGATATAATCTATCTTTTGTATAAGTGAAGTACCTTTGTAGTTTTATTTAATGTGTCCTGGTTGCAAAATAAACACTGTATGCATGTTTCTTAATTCTGTGTCGTCTCGGTTCTTTCAGCATCTTTTATTTCATTTAATATCTAAGTGGCTGAGATGCATATGGGCAACAAATACTGGATAACGCTGCTAATCCTATTTAACTCTTAATTTGAAACCTTTATGTGTGAAAATCAAAAGGATGCAGTGGGATTTTGTGGCTTAATCCTTAAAGACCCGAACATCCACCATCTACTGACCTAAACTGTTTAATACCTGTTGATCCATTAATCCTGTTAATTTATGGAAATAATTGGTGTGAAAAAGGCAGTTTGTCATCTTTTCATGGTCATCAGATATGACCCATTTGGACGTTCAGAGGCTCCATAGTGAACGTGG
>JAPQRP010000012.1:24268578-24285254 GCA_037367295.1 Apogon hyalosoma | reverse complement strand
AGATTTTTTTTGCTCAATTCAAGATTTTTTATTTTTTTTTGCTTAATTCAAGTAAAAAAAAAATCTGCCAATGGAACAAGTGAAAATTATCTTGGTAAGATTTCTTGAAATAAAATTTTCCAGGTCTGTTGTCTAAAATTAAGTTCTCATATCTCACTGAAAAGTTACTCTTTAGGTGATTATGTCTTATTTTAAGTGTGATCAGATATTTTGAGAAAAATACACTGAGTAAGGTTTAGACTTTTTCCAGTGCAGTTCAATTCCAATTTAAACATTTATAATTTTACACTGTCTGAGTTGTTATGGGTTATATGAGAATTGCTGATTCCTCAGCAAGACCATGCTGTGCTTTGAGTTTGAAGTTCTGTGCTCTTTGAGAAACTGTTTTACCATTAGGTAACTTTGTTAGCCTGTGAATGTCTCTACATACAGTTATGATTTCTGTCAGTTTGAAGTGTCTTCTTGTCTGGTATCTAAATTTCAGGTGAAAGACCCTCAGATTCTTGAAGCAGCAGTAGAGACAGAGACCAGCCTTCTACATGAGATGGTCCACAAGGAATCAAAGCCAGATGAGACCAATGCACAGGTAAAATGATATTGTAAACACAATCATCTCAAATATCTGCAGTGACTTGTATGTGATGTTGTTCTACTACCAAAGTGGAACAGTGTTCATTTTTCTTCTCTGGATGCAGCTTTTAAGTTAGATCATGTCATGTTTACATGTTTCTGCTATCTCAGGAACAGTTTTTGCTTTGGCTAACTTTTCTAGTTAGCAGATACCGCCATATGTGAGCTTTGCAACTTAATAGATTCTTGCAGTTTAATTATGTTTAGGTATTTACTGTCCAAGAGTTTTTGCAGATTGATGATTCATATAGTGATGAAACTGATGAGGATTTTATGGAGAACAAAATACAAAAAACATTCTGATGTGCCTCCAATGCTTTGAATTTCATTAAAGGAGTGATATTTTGCTTTTTTTAATGGAATTTTGCATTTTAAAACATTTCCCTGTGGTCTCCATAAACTGTAAATGCTCTGCTTGAGTCTGAATTCTTTATTCATTCAACTCCACAGGTAGATCTTCAACCCTATTTCTGACTAATGACACCAAAAAGGTGGTTTTGAGCGCTGGCCCTTTAAATGCAAATGAGCCACTTTACACCCCACCCCCTCCAGGTTGTTGACCGTGCTTTCTGTCCTGTTAAGCCACTTGTGTTCGTTAATACAACCAAGAACTGAACATTTTAGGTAATCGGCTCCAAGTTTGGACATACTTTCAGTTTTTACTCCAACTGCTGTTACTGATGAACAATTATGTCGTACTCGGAGAAATGTTCGCCGGAAGTCTTGCCCTTATACATGTAAATGTTGTGACATAACTAGTTATAGAAGCAACAAATTAAGAAGGAATTGAAACAGGTTGTAGAAATCTACTCAATTTTTGCCGGAATGAATCTAAAGATAGCTTTGCAGCAGCTGGAGGGTTCAAATTCAAACTGTATGAATTATTAGGGTCCAAATACACAAATAAATGAACCACAGACTAAGAAAAGTGGGTTTAGAGAAATATGAGCTCTTTAAAGTGTTTTTAGTCAAGTAATTGTATAAACCCTGCTGTTACTGGTTTTAATAGATTTGTGCATTTATGTGTGAATGTATGCACGTCTTGACATACCTTTTGTTTTTGCAGATGGATAGTGCACTGGATGTTTCTGATCATTTGTGCGATTCAGATGAAACTGTTGTGAAAGAAACCTGTGCTGAGGTTTCCCCAAACAACCATTCCAATGAGCAATCAGATGATGAACTTGTTCCATCATTGAAACACACAAAAAGCTTTTTGGTAAGCTCCTAAAACTTATTTAAACTGTATGAGTACTTACTTGATGGGCCCTTTCCCCCAAAAGCTTTCTCCTGCTATTTGTTTTTCTACTTCGTCAACAAAAAGGGAAAATCATATCTCCATGTTTCCCTTTTTGCAGATGGATAGAGTACAAGATTTTGCTGGCTGTCACTACAGTTTGGGTGATGACAGCTCACAGGGCACTTCCATTTCTAAGCCTGAAAGGGATTCTCAGAGGCTGACACAAATCCCTTCCCATCCTGTAAGCCTTTTTTTTTTTTTATTGTATGTGTTTTCATAACTCTGAACTTGTCTGTTGTTCTTGCTAATGAGCCTGGTACTGACTCAATTTTATTTCCCTTTTTTGTTTTGTAAATTAATACCAAGTGTGTTCCTTTTTTAGGCCTTATTTTATATATGACATATTCAGATTGTTTTGAAGGTTTTTAGTAGGGATGGGCATGATTACTCGAGTACTCGAATACCCATTCATGACATTATTATTCGAGTAACAGTTCACTATTCACGCTGGGACAGGGAATGTGAACATGGAGCAACAGCCAGCAGCGAGACCATCAGAGAGAGAGAGATCACTGCCGTAAGTTTGTGGTGTGAGGACTTGGATTGAACTTTATTTTGTGGACAACTTCTCATTTTTTGTATGAATAATTGAACATGAAGTTGTCGTTTTACCAGCTATAGGCTGTGTGCGTTCTCTCACTCTGTTATAATTTGAGCCACAGGTGTTCTGCCAAGTTCTAACTGCATGCCCCTTGTGGGAGCTCTATAGTGCCTGGCTTGGTCTTTACATACTCTGGCCGGGTCAGATTGGTCCTTAATTTTCATGTCCATTGAGAACTCGACCCTGTGCAGTGGGTTTGTTGTGACCACAACTCATTTAACAGGACATGGAATATGTTCTTGTCTGACTGGAAAGACTAGCGGAACCAATGTTAACGGTCAGGCACAGATCTCCCGGATTTATTTTTAGGGTAAAAAGAAAATGCAAGTACTTGTTCACTATGTATTGCAAGTAATTGAATATTAAAGTAACTGAAAACGCCCATCCCTAGTTTTTAGTCTAACATTAATGAGCAGTGTCTTTCTAATATGTAAATTTACTTGGACTTAAAATACTCCATATTGAAGGCTCCATACAGAATTTTCTTCACTCAGTATGCTTCGGCAGTTAAAGTACACTCAGATTTCTGATACTAAATGTTACAAAATGAGTTACTGATGAATGTGGTTTTTTTTTTTTTTTTTAATTCAGATGAATCTTGTGGAATCGGATGACTCGAACATAGATAGTGAAGATGAGTACATTTCATGTCCCATGGATGAAAACACAGAAAGTGATAACAGTTTGGAATTAACCCGGGAAGACAAAAAAAAGAACAAAGGTGTATCTAGTGAGAGCAGAAGCAGGTCCTCCAGTCAGAGCAAGTTTAAGCACAGGAGGAGTGGAAATGAGTCCTCCAGGCAGAGAAGAAGCAAGTCTTCCAGTTATGACCCCACACAAAAATTTCCGAATAGAGTTGATGGGAATGAAAAGGAAATAGTGGCAACATATTCTAAAAAGGATGTGAGTGTTTCAATGTCCCTGGAAGAAGTGCAGTCTATGTATGTCAGTCCAGTTTTAAAGAAGGAGGATGGATCTAGAAGCTGTAACAAGAAACATTTCTGCTTTTATTGCAGAAAGTTTGTCCAGAAAATGACAAGACACTTGTGGCACAAACACCAAGATGAAATGGATGTTGCAAAAGCACTCAGTTTGCCAAAGAACTCAAAAGAAAGGAAACTGCAGTTAGAATATATACGAAATAAGGGGAACTTTGAGTACAACAGTGACGTTTTGGAGGCTCAAAAAGGCAAACTCATCCCATGGAAGCAACCACAGACAAAATCGGAAAGATGGGAATATGCACATTGTGTCCACTGCTATGGCTTGTTCTCAAAAAGAGCGATGTGGCGGCATTTCCAGGGGTGCAGCTTCAAACCTGAGAGCACAAAACCAGGTAAAACTAGAGTTCAAGCTTTGTGTGCTCTCACTGAGCGTGCTCCAACTGGATTTGACGATGCTTATTGGAAGTTCTTAAGCGCTATGAATCAAGACGTGATTGCAGCTGCTATTAAACAAGACCGCTGCATTCTCGAGTATGGTTACAGACTGTTCAAGAAGAATGAGAACATGGTCAGTCACCACCAGTATATTCGGCAAAAACTGAGAGACCTTGGCAGGCTGTTATTGGAAGCAAGGAGAGTTACACATGTAAAGAACATCCAAGAAGTCGTAAAACCTGTACAATTCTGCCAGGTTGTCACTGCTGCAAAGAGCCTGTCTGGATTCAGTGAGCAAACTGGCAAATGCCAACGTCCATCTCTTGCTTGCAAGGTTGGACACAACTTGTGTTCTTTGGCCAGGTTTATCAAGTCCGAAGGTCTGAAAAAGAAAGACAAACAAGCAATTCAAGATGCTGAGGAGTTTGTGCAGCGTTATCAAGAAAGTTGGAGATTTGACATTGCAAACCAAGCATCAACTCGACTTGACCAGAGCAAATGGAATGCTCCTCAACTCTTACCTTTCACACAAGATATCCAAAAGCTTCATTGTCGTCTAGCTGAGAAACGGCAGCAACATTTGAATGATCTGCAGGAACACCCGTCACCATCAAACTGGAAAGAGCTTGCAAAAGTAACCCTGACGCAAGTTGTCCTGTTTAACCGCCGGAGAGAAGAAGTAGTGTCCAGAATACTCTTGTCTGCGTTCCTATCAAAGGAAACATCAGACACACATGGAGATGTAAGGTTGGCCCTTACACCGCTTGAACAAAAGCTGTGCAAACATTTTGTAAGGATTACAATCGAAGGAAATAGAGGAAGAAATGTCCCAGTTCTTTTAACCCCACTCATGAGAGAGTCACTTGATGTTCTAACCGAGAAGAGAGAAGAATGCGGCGTGCTGTGTGAAAATAAGTATCTGTTTGCATTACCGCACTCTGTCCATTACATAAGGGCCTCTGACTGCATAAGGCAGTTTGTGAAAGAATGTGATCACATCAAAAATCCTGAAGCATTAACATCAACAAAACTGAGGAAACATATCGCCACCCTCTCTACTGTATTGAACCTTAAGACCACAGAACTCACTCAGCTGGCAGACCTCCTCGGGCATAATATCGCTGTCCACCGAAAGCACTACCGCCTTCGGGAGGGCACCCGCCATTTGGCCAAAATCAGCAAAGTGCTCCTGGCAATGGAACATGGACGCCTAGGAGAATACAAAGGAAAGAGTCTGGATGAAATTCAAGTTGACGTGAATGGTACTAAGTCTATTTTAAAGGTGCAATATATGACATTTAGTCTTGAGCATTCAGTTAGCAAGTATTTACCCTGTAAAACATAGGGGAGTAATGGTGACTGGATGAGAATAACAATACTGTTATCCCATATCTATAGTTTACTTTCACATAGAGAGAGCTTTATGCTAGCTTTGACAGCTAACAGGAAACATCAGCTAATGGGAACTAACAGTAGCCAATGCACAGACTGGCTAATGGGAAAAGGCTTGTCTGTGTCCTTCAGGCATTCTGGCAAAAGTGATTAAAACTGGAATTTTTTAAGTAATAGAATTGTATGTTGAATTGTATTCAATTCAGTAAAACTATACATATGCAAACATTTGTTTCACACTTACACATACTGTGAACACAAAAATACAGATTAAGAAGGTAATTTTATAGTTTTATATTTTGATTGTATCTACTCACTTGTAGTTAAAACAACGTGATCAGTCCAGCAGTTTTCTGCAGTATTTTTGTATAGTCTTGATTGGCAGATTGCCCACAGTTCCAGCTTTCCACCTCAATAATATTATGTCAATTAACATTTTAGAGACCATTGGCATGGAGGGGCTTTCAGAAGAGGACTTTGAAGGTATGTGAGGATTGTTTGTAAATTGGTGATAAACTATCTGTCATTGGTCATGAATATTTAAGAGCTTTGCATTTGTATATGGATATTTGGACAGAGGATGAGGAGAATAAGCTGACCAGCTGTTTGAAGAACCTCTGTCACTGAGTTCAGTCAGACAATTCTGGATCCATTTAAAGCGGCGTATGATTTTGGTCACCAATTTTTCATCAAATCTGTAAAACCCGAGTCATAGTCTAAGTATCATGAATCTGTTAGTCTTTCCGTGATTACTCGCCTTAATCTCTTTCCTCACGGTGAACAATTGCGAAGTGTACTCCACCAAAAACAGTCCATTTGTGTACAAACAGAGCCGGTAGGTCACTTGGGCATTTTCAGAAATTTGTTGCTACGTGCATTGTGGGAAGCGGGGCTCCAGCCGTGCATTTCCTGCCAGGTCACTGCAGTCGTAATGTGGCTGCATGAACTTCTGCTTCCCACAGTGCATGTTGTGACAAAATTCTGAAAATGCCCAAGTGACCTCCCGGCTCTGTTTGTACACAAATGGATTGTTTTTGGTGGAGTACACTTCGCAATTGTTCACCGTGAGGAAAGAGATTAAGGTGAGTAATCATGGAAAGACTAACAGATTCATGATACTTAGGCTATGACTCGAGTTGTACAGATCTGATGAAAAATTGGTGACGAAAGTCATATGCAGCTTTAATATCTTTTATTGGAATTGAATAGTTATTAGAACTAGCAGCAAGCAGGTTGAAAGATCTGCTAGACAGATATTACAGGGAATGAAGGGCAAGACCCCCCCTCCCGGGTTATCATAGAAACAGAGCCCACAGGTGGAAGCAGGGGAGGAGGTGGGGTTGCAGACTTAATGGGCAGAAGCTGCAGCAGAAGTATAAGCATAGCCTGAGCTTATGGCACATCAGCGGCAGCAAAGAGAAGATCAGGTTAGCAGGGAGGTTTGAATAACCTGCCCTAACAGTTGAAAGGAGCATGTGACTGATCAGCTGATCAAGATTTGGTGCAGCTCTGAGTTTTCTGTCTGAACTGGTTCCATAGGCTTCAAGTCATACTCCAATCAAATAAGCAATACACAGTGGCCTTTGCTCAGTTTGTCCCTGTATGTGTACGGTGTGACGTTGTTGGATACAGAAACCCAATATTATAAATACTGTCTTGCGGTGTGAACCTTTGATGATGGCATGCATTTCTACTACGGATCATTTTATAAAATCTGCATACCCTTGATCACTGCTGTCACAGTCACAACAGTTATTTGATTAATATCTTTATCAAGCTGGCTTTACTATGTAATATTAAGATCCACATGTCTTGTCTTGCATGGTTGAATGAATCTTTTCTGTGTCCAGATGTCAGCATGCCAGGAGAACAGGGGTCAGAAGATGAGGTCAGCATTTCATTCCTGCACGAACGTACCTCCACATCACAAATCCAAAACCAGGGAGTGTCTGCAACAGGTGAGTTTGAACAATTAAAGCAGATTGATCTTTACCGCTTCTCTTTAAGAGACACAAATGCCATACTGTATACTCAATTATCTTCGAAAGGAAAAGAAAATAATCGCTGTACGGACAGTTTCCTCATATTTTATGTCTTGCATTTTTTAATAAAGTTCTTCCTGTGTCCAGTTGTCAGTATATCAGGAGAACAGGGGTCAGAAGATGTGGTCAGCATTTCATCCCTGCAAGAATGTACCTCCACATCACAAGTCCAAAACCAGAAAGTGTCTGCAAAAAAGAGAGGTAAGCTTTGGGGCTTGCATTCTTTTTTGAGCCAGTGCCACTCAAATACCTTGCTTTTAATGAAAATGGTCTATTGTTTGCCTTGAAAATGAATGTTGATGGTTATATCAATGAATGAAAGCATGTCTCTGAATTGTTAATAAACCTAAAAGAGTGTCCTACCCAGGAAGGGAATAAAACCCATTGTGTGACAGTAGTCAGAACCAAACAGTGTGCTTTTTTGGGTGGGTCATAGTAGTTACCTCTGACTTTGTGTTGGGAAGATTTTTTTAAATGGCAGGCCTTACAACGAAGTACACGATGAGTTTGTGCATCACTATTATGAAACATGGTCAGTAATAAGTTAGACTATATTAAACACTTTATCTTGAATCAATCGATCTTTTCTTAAAATATATATGTGTTCTTGACTCCACACTTCCCCTTAGTCAGGGTTCAAGCTTGACTTTAAGGCTTTAACACTTACTAGCCAAGTGACTAGTATCTACCAGCAAGAAAGTTTCTAAATAGCCAAAAATTTATAAATAGCGTTTTGGTATATTTCCATGTGTTTTTATTACCATAATACACTCATTAACAATTTTCATTGATGTGATTGTTTAAAGCTGGAGTCTGCAGTTCTCTTCAGATACACTTTTTTATATTGGTTGAAATGGCCCTTACTGACTCGGAGCAATCAATACACAAGGTTCTCTGCGAAAACAAGAAAAAAAAAAAACAACCAAGTTCTGTAGTGGCTGCCACCTTGTGAAAACTAACACCAAAGCCAACCTCTGGTGCAGATGGAAAGAGCCAGTCGGATGCCTCATGCTGCCTCCTCCCCTTACCCCTCCATTGCCATAGGCTGACTGGAGCTAGCATTAGCTTTGGGAATAACTTTAATGTGCTGCTCTTGCCCTGTCTTGCTGCCGATCTCACTTTCCCAGGTGCTTTTAAATACAAAGACTGAAAAAAAAATTAAATACAAAGACTGGCAGGACCTAAATTTAGGTAACTAGTCTAAAAGAAATAAGTCCCTCAGAAAACAGTTAAAATCGAGCACAGTTTAAACAGTTCGGTTAAACATTGTCTGGAAAAAAATAATGGGGGCATTTTAATTTAATTTGAAGCCGTTAATCATATTCTTTAATAGCAAAGTAATATTTCAAATACTGCTGAAATATGCGTAATTTACTTTCAACAGAGTGGAAGCTCATTTCGCACAGTTAGTGGCATTATGAGTTTTCTTTTCAGAGTGAGCAGATCACAGCTCTGCAAAATGTCAATTTTAATCAAAATGCAATCTTTTTCTGCCCACTTAGGTAAGCAAACTGCTGTGAAACGTTGGACACCAGAGGAAATTGCTGCAGTAGAAAAACATCTGAAGAGTTTCATGGTGAGGCAAGATGTTCCAGGTAAAGCGGACTGTGAACGCTGTATTTCTGCAGAACCTCAAGCGCTGCAAAAAAGAGACTGGAAAGCAGTCAAATATTTCATCCATAATAGAATAACTGCCATGAGAAAAAAATTAGAATGAAAGCACTTCACTGATGGGAGGTATGGACACACGTTTTCAGTTTGCCTTCCGTTTCCCTTTCTGTCTGTCTTCTATCCACCTTATACATTTCTTAAAAATTCTAGGCACAAGACCCATACAACCCCAATTCAGAGCCACCTGATCACCTGATTTCACATAAATATGAGTTGGCTTGAGTTTGGAAACTAAACCTATGTTTAAAACTGTTCTCCCATTCACTTGAATCTTGAGTAGTCATGAGTATTCTGTATTCATTGTTCTATTTTCCTGCAATAATTAGTTGCGCCCCTTGTTCAGTCTCAGTTTTGTCTAGAGCTGTGTTTTTCAACCTACGGCACACTAGTGTGCAGTGACAGATCATCAGGTGCGCAGTGAAAAATTTGCCAATTTAATCTAATTGAGCCAATAAAATTCTGAGATAAAATTATTCAGTTACGGCATAACCGAAACAGCACCATTCAGTAATGGCGTAACCATAAAATTTTATTGGATCAATTAGATTAAATCGGCGAATTTCTCACAGCACACCTGACAATCTGTCACGGCACACTAGGTTGAAAAACACTGGTCTAAAGCGTGTTTTTGTTTTTTTATATATGGCCATCCTTTTTATTACCGTATTTTCAAAGTGTAAATTGTTGTCGGATCAGTTGACTTGTTTGGATAAATAAATACATGCTCCTTCAGGATAACTTGTTGAAAGCATTTTATTTTATTGCTGGCCTCATAGTGTAGTTGACTCAAGTCATATTTGAAGGTTTTTCTGTATTATAATACCCGGTGAATCAGCAGTGTTACGAGAGTAGAACTAGGCAGATTTCACAATTTGGCCAAAATAAGACTTAGGCAGTTAAGCTATGAGGCTAACATTATGCAATGTGAAGAACTGTGCTCACAGTGAACGCCAGTGTGGAATAAAAATAAAAAAAAAAAACAGTATTCACTCAAAATTAGATCTTGGGGCTCATTCATTTGTGCTGGTGCTGAAGATCCTTATTTGATTACCATGCTATTACCCTCTGCTCCCGTCGAGGATCTTTTGTTACGGTGAGAGCACAGACTAGTCCATGAGCTGACGAGGCATGTGAATGTGTAGGTGTAAAGGGAAGAGAGATGGAAGGAAGGAAGTAGAGAACTGAATGTGAAATATAGATCACTGATGCAGTCGGCGTCTATGTGCAATAGAAACCATTAATGGGCCCCAGATAGTAACTGAACACCCTGCAGAGATAGAAAAATAAGAAATGTGTATGACACTGGACCTCGCAAGTCCTGTATGTTAGAAACAGGCCCCACAAGTGACCAGAAAACTGGCATGGGGTCAAAAGTTTAACATTTAGTTAAACTGAAGTGATTTTTTTCACAGGAGTGTCGAACCACTGGAAAGGGTGGACCCCATAAATGAGCGATAAACCGCTGGGCCCCCTGAAGTAAGAAATGCGAGAGCGTGTATGTGTGTTCTTGTAATCAGGACTTTTTGGGGACAAAGCTGTTTACACAGTCACAGCATGGGGACCTCTGACGGTATGGGGACAAAAAAGCAGGTCCCCTAAAAGAAAACCCTTTTAAAGGAGTCCAGGAGTCATTCTGAAGGTGCCGGAGTGATTTCTGGCTCTGGCCCAAAAAACCATGTTTTTGGTTATTGTGAGCGCGTGGAGCGTGCACAGGAGCGCCACCGCATACGGAAGCTAGCACTGCACTCACTGCTTCGGACACACACTTCCTCCATATATGGCTAATCCCTCCCACTTCCATGTCCCCATAAAGAATGGTTTTCACAGCATCAATATTTAAAGTGTTTAAATAGCAGTCAGCCAGGTGGTTCGTTTTCAGAGGTTTCCAGCTAAAGAAACCAGAAGAGGAGATAAGATAATCACAAGGTAAGCATGATATTAACTTAATTTAAGTATGTAATGTTTAATGAACTTCAGTAAATTATGAGCTTGAACTTTGACAAAGTTAGAGCTCTTAAGTTTGCACATAAGCTAGTTAGCTCAATTAGCTGTGATGCTAGTATAAGTAAATTAATAATGTGCTTTAATTATTGTTTTACAAAAGCTAGAGTTTGATAAAGATTAGTTACATTGCAAAGGATTTCTAAAGACATGAAGTAGCTTGTGATGAATGACAAATTATTAAAGTTTGGAAATATTATTTACATTTGTTCTAGTGTTTTGAAGAAGTTAAAGTAATGTTACTAACAGCTGTCTAACTTATTTTTTATTAATTTGCTCTGTTTACTTTTATGTAATAATTATTACGCAGTTGAAGGGTATTGTCATCAGTTTGTCTGTCTGTGACGTATGTGCAAACACTGGGTGGCAGTATTACAACTTATAAGTCAGGCCGCGGGTTTTCAAGTGTTATTGATTGTGACTTCAATGAATTGACACATTTTCCAAAATCGTAGCTATAACTCTACCAGTGGGTATTCATAAGGTTGTCAGTTATGAATATTTTTAATGTGTAGCCTATGCTTCCTCTGAATTTGATTCTGCACAGAAAGTCAAATGTACTTGTCAGCTCAGCTAACTTGACAAGAGTTGTACACATCCTGAAGAGTTAATGTTAGTTATTTGTAGATAAATAATTATCAAAATTTCGAATGCTATGAAGTTTTGACTTTAAACATACAATGAAGAAAAGTGAGCAACATTCATGATGCTTCTCTGTCATGTTCGAAAAAGGGTGCCATTCGGAATGCATTCAGAACCGGTGCTCAACCCCAAACCAGCCTGTGTTTCCACTTGTTTTCCACAGCCTCCTCAATTGTATGGGATATTTAAATCATGTATGGCAGACGCAACACATCTGTGAAGGTCCAAGTCATCAAAACAAACCATGAAACTTCACAAGTGTTTAACAACAGACCCAGTTCTATGGTCTCACGAAAAACTGTATTGTGGAGGGTTTTCTGTCTGATTTATTATTTGTCTTTTGTTTGCTTAGAAATCAACACATATTTGTGAGATATTTTACGTGGCCAAATTTTAAATTCCATACTTTTTTACTTTGTCATTAATTCATATATAACATGTTTACAGGCCACAAGACCAGCAGCTGGTGTCATTGCTGAAGACGTTTCCAGCCCTGCTCACCAGGATGAGACACAGACGGACCAAACTTCATGCTCAGAGAACCCTGACCAGCAGGTAGGTTCACATTTTTGAAAATATACATCTCTTTTTTTGGGGGGATGGTAACAACGTCCTCACAACACACCTGATGTTTATGTTTCATTAGAAGCTGTGCGTAAAGAAAAAGAAAATATAAAAGCCCTGCCAAAGAGTTAATGGACTCCACGTACAGCATTTCAAGAGAACTTCCGGTTTTGTCAGAGGGTCGGCATTTTAGTTTTCGGTTTGGCGTTAACCTTACTACCAGGGCCTGTTTACTCTGCCACCACTGGAAAGATGGCGGCTCCCGTATTTACTAGACGTTTACAGGATCTTCCGCGCCTGACTGTAAATGACATCCACCGCATCGTTGACACCTGTTCAACTGCTCCGGCGTCCAAGAGAAACAAGGCTTTTAAACTCTACTTTTCCTCATAGTCACAAATATGAGGGTAAGTATGCTAAAGATAGCCATGCTATGCTGTTTCAGATCTTAGCATGTTAGCTGGAGTTTGCTTTTTATATAAATTTTTCTATGTTATCTTTGTTGTACTGACTAATCTAATGGAATTAATTCTACTCCTCTCAGTCTGTAATAAAGATCAGGGTACAGGTGAGGTTATCATCAGGGCACTGTGCCACAGGTCAGTGAAGTAGTCGGAGAAACCCCACAGTTTGAGTATATGGTGAAGCTAGGGATAGATTAGACAACAGTTAGTTTCATAACCCAGCATTCACGGGGATTTAGCAAAGGTAGAAGTTCCGTTTAATCCTGTACATAAAGTAGGAATAGCTAAATACCTACCGAGTTTACCTTGCTGGTCACCACTGTTTTTTGTTTTTTTTACATGGTTTCTGACTGCATTTTGTTGATTGATCATGAAACATTCATGACACTCTTCTTATGCTACTACTACATTATTTTAACCCAGTGTTACTGTTGTTCCTGGGGGTTCAGCCAAGTCCCATGACAATTAAAAACAACTGAAATAACTCCAGTGTTGTGCAATTCAACTGCAGTTCAAATGCAGAAAATGATGTAGTTTGGACATGGAAAGCAGCAGGTACTATAGCCAACTGCAAGTGCAAATGTTGTACAAGGAATATTACAATTCTTTAGTTTTTTGTCGCTCAAGTTCAAATTTAATGGAAACAGTGCCTAAAATAGGCAGGTAAGCTTACTTAGCTGGGTTCCCACTGGGTTAATTCTTTCTTGCTTTCTTTAAGGCTTTCTTGTTCATGTTTGACTCATTCATTTAAAGTGCAAGCCAGTAGTAAACATATTAGGTCATCACATTTGAGATGAAATAAAAACAATTTACTATGTTGACTGCAGTTTTCATATTAGACAATGCACTGTAATCTTGCATATTGTTATGTAGAGACACATAATATTTATTTTGTGGTTATAGATAGGTATTTACTAAGACATTCTGTTTTTGCAGGTGGTCCTGAAGGATTCAAACCCTGTGGAGTGGATGCATCACAGATGCTCAACAGAACAACAGTGGCACAACCCTAGAACTTTGGTAAGTCAAGAAAAAGGCACAGCACATTGCACTGTGAATGTACACTTTTGGCCTAATGTTTAAACTATAATAATTTGCATATCACAATAGGGTACTAAGCCAGGCCCTTTGGATAAGACGACTGTACTGTCTGCTAAACCAAAGCAAAGAGCGACAACTGAGGGTGTAAGGTAAAAGCAGAGTATTGCAGTTTCATTACAATATGTCACAGAAATATTTGGATTAAAATACGTAAATGACACATTGCATTTTTGTCCTGTGTTTTGTACAGGAGCACACTCTACAAAGCTTTCAATGGGGATTTACCAGAACTTTACGTTCTTCGGGTGAGTAGGGATGAAGCCACATCAAGTTTTACATTACCATATCAACCAAAATCAGTCCTCTGTAATACACTCACTTGTAATTTGTGAGTTGTATAATGTGCAACGTACTGCAGGAATAGACACGTTGCTAACCAATACACTGTTACATTGTTAGGTGACGGAGGTGTACAAGGATTTCCCTGCAGCTGAGGCACCAATGATCTGCAGCATGGGCATCAGCCTTAAAACCCCTTTGGTGGATTCTGCCTTTGGCAAGGTTCAGGCTGGAAGTCCTTTGTCTTACCAACAACCAGCAACAGCCAGGAGAGATCTGTCCCTCCACACTGCACCACCACGTCCATCTCTGCCCTGTAATAATTACCACCTTCCTCCGTCCAGTTGCATGTTTGCATGTACTGAGTCTCAGCAGCTATATCTTAAAAGTCTAGAGGTAAACTGGGACATGGTGCATAAATTCGAATGTGCTACAAGAGCCCAGAGGGACTGTGGAGAATGGCATGAGCTCAGGAGGCCTAGACTGACAGCCTCACGATTCAGGGAGATCTGCCAAGTTAAAGAAAATGCTGAGGACAGTCTGGCTAACCAGATACTCCAAGGAACCCATCAAACAGCAGCTATGAAGAGGGGAAAAGAATTGGAGGCGGATGCTTTTTGGGAATACTGCCAAATGAAGCGGGTAAACCACTATCCCTGTGGATTTGTCATCCACCCAGACGCCCCTTGGCTGGGGGCGTCTCCAGATGGTTTAATTTTTGACCCTTCGGAATCATGCGAGTTTGGTCTGGTAGAAATGAAGTGCCCTAATGTTAAAAGTTATGTTGATTGTCCATACCTTCAAATGAAATCAGGACAGTTGGAATTGAAAAAATCACATGCGTATTACTGGAAAGTGCAGGGGCAGATGCTAATAACAGGCATGAACTGGTGTGATTTTGTCATCTCAGCTGAGGACGATGTTTTCATTGAAAGGATCTACAGAGACAGCGATGTTTTGGATGTACTTAGACAGAAAGTAGACAGGTTCTTCTTCCATGTTTACATGCCGGTATGTCTGCAAGTTGTTTAAATCTGTGAAGATTGAAATATAAGTAATATGCCATGTGTAAATAACTGTGTGTGAGAAGGGGAAGGGATTATGTAAGTCAGGGATTAAAAGAATAACTGTTATGATTATTATTGTTACTATTATTTTGATTATTAGAAAATTCATTAGAAGTATCGATTTTATATTTTAAAACTGCTGGTGTGTGTCTAAGGAAGGATGATTTAAAGCAGGAGATCGTTAATGTAACAAATAAATAGCTTTAAAACCAGATTTAAAATGGCTGTTTTATTTTTACCAAAAGCCCTATGGAAAATTCCACAGGAAAATGCCATAGGATATGGTCTGAAACTCTGTTTAAGGGCAGTCACACCAAGAAAAACATGTGATTATGAATAACAGCCTCTATGTATCAATACATTACCATGTAGAGGTTTTGTTATGGTGGAAAAAACAGGTGAGCCCAATACTAGACTGAAAATAGTATAGTAATTAAAAAAAAAAAAAAACGGATAGTAATTGTAAAAAAAAAAAAAACAAAACTTAGCTGTAGCCATATATTTTGACAGTTTTGAAAAATTACACCTGACTTGTGCTTTGCTGAGCTAATAGTTGAAGTTCTGTGAAGGAGTAAAAAGAAACTATGGACACATTTATACATGCATGGGGGCTATGGGTATCTCCATGACTTGACTAGAGGTCCACTTTGATCATTTGAAAACAAACAAACAACTGTGAATAATTGATTGATGCTCTCCGATATGGTCAGGGTGATAGTGGTGTCGAGGAGTTTATTTTCTTTGACTCTTCTGATCATCCTCTCCACGTGCACCCTCAATCTGGCAGTGGATTAGGTCTTAAATACTTCTGCCTCTGGTATCTGGGCCCTTCGTCTTCCAGAGGGCCCAGATGATGATGATGATGATGATAATAATAACAATAAATTGCATTTATAAAGCAATTTTCATTCAATGGAATCTCAAAGTGCTAGTGAACAAAGGCCCAGAAGACAGGCATGACAGACTCTAGGAATAATGAGTTAAATGAAACTGTTGGAATTAAAATATGTAAATGTAGTGTTCTTACCTGGTTTTATATCTGATGTCGGGCAATGAAGAAAACTGCTGTAGTCCAAATGAGTGTAAGATGACATGACTGCAGCTGCTCTCAGTGCCTTAACTTCCCTCACCATATCTTCATACACTTCCTGGTCCACATACTCTGTACGGCTGGCCCCGTAATCGAGCTCCACAACCATCAGGACCGTGACAGGTTGCATGATCTCATCAGCTTCTGTCAGGACAGGTTCCGGAGGTGGCGGATTTGTTGATTATTGAGTGCAGCGCTCCAAAACACCAGCTCATGTCTTAAGAGTGTAGCCCAGTTTTTTTTTCAACCTAGGGGTCAGGACCCCATGTGGGGTCACCTGGAATTCAAATAGGGTCACTTGAGATTTCTAGTAATTGATTTGGAGAAAAAAAAAAACAAAAAACTTACTAATAAAAAACATGTTGAGTTGAGAGACAACAGACATGACAAACTGTGAAGCTGAAACTGAAGCACTGTGGTACTGTTTATCTGTCAAATGTTCAAACTGAAGCA
>JAPQRP010000012.1:24242196-24260137 GCA_037367295.1 Apogon hyalosoma | reverse complement strand
GCTCTTTGAGTCGACACAAAGCAACACACTCATCAGAGAGACCCTACAGTTGTCAGACCTGTGGGAAACGCTTCAAAATTGACCACACGTTAAAGTCACACGAGAGGATCCACACAGTCAGAGACCAGAAATACCTGTGTGAAATCTGCTGCAAAACCTTCACCACAAACTGCTCATTAAAGGTTCACTTAAAGACGCACAGCAGCGATCGTCCGTTTGGCTGTCCCATCTGCAGCAAAGGGTTCGTCTCAAATGGTCAGCTGAAGGTTCACATGCGGGTGCACACGGGTGAGGCGCCGTACGGCTGCCCCCAGTGCGGACGCCATTTTAAAAACAGGAGTCACCTGAACAGTCACGTGAGGTCACACCAGGGCATCAAACTGTACACCTGCGGGGTTTGTGGGAAGGCGTGTGCCCGCCCGGAACACCTGAAAGTCCACATGAGGACACACAACGGAGAGAGACCATACAAGTGTTCTGTATGTGACAAAGCCTTTACCCAGAGCCACTGTCTGAAAACACACATGAAGAGTCACCAGGAAAACACACTTTAAACTGGAGCTACACAAAGTCTTTTAAAGCCACGTCAGAATGTGATCTTCCTTTGATTTGTCATTTGTTTTGTACATGAGCAATATGCGTTAGAAATAAAGGTATGAAAAGATTTTTTTCATTTTTTGTGCCTCATAAGCTAGTAAGTTATTTATTTTTAGGAAAAGACACTTTCACTATTCATTGTAGCGTCTGCGGGTGTGTTAGCGACTACTGTTGTACATCACAACATTAGAAATCACTCGGCACATACAAATTTGCGACTGGGGGGTGGGGGGGCAATGTGCTGGACGATATTCAAACTTCACTGACAGACCTTAATCCGGATCTGGATCCAATGCCCCCGGTTGAGAGTCTCTGTGTTCATATATTCAGTGTAATTTTGGAATTTCAAAACATTCATCTCAAGGCCAGACTGGACCCTTCAGTGGGCCGGTTTTAGCCCACGGGCCGTATGTTTAACACCTGACGCATAACTTACACCAAAGACAAATAATGAAAAGGCACAGGAAGATAAAAACAAAGTCAAAACAACTAAAAAATGAATAAAGACAAAAACTAACTTGTACAAGATGACTGTAAATCTGGTTCCTGAGGGGACAGTGAACGTCCCCTTTGGGAGCCATTGCTCTTATGAATGCCTGTTGCCTTCAGGGTCAGTGGGAAGTACATGTTTATATAACTATTAGTGCTGTCAAATGATTAAGATTTTTAATCAGATTAATCACAGGGTTGCTGTGGATTAATTTAGATTAATCACTATTAAATATTTATTTTTTTATCTATATTAATCACATTTTCATTTTGCATGAGCAAACAAACTCAAGAAAGAAGGGAATATATTTCCATTTAATATGTTAAACAAGTTTCAACAAAACAACTTGAACCAACTGTTCCGGAAATGTTGTTCTTTTGTGTGTTTTTTATTTGTCGTTTGTTTGTTGGTAAAGTACAGTACACAAAAGGACACGTGGTTGGTTGTTAAATTTAGATATTTAAAAAAAACAGTCAGCCACAGGTGACAGGATTGAGGAAAATGTATTTATTTGTAGTACAAAATGCTGCTTAAAGGAAATAAGTGCCGACTATTATCAACTGAAACCCCGTGTGTCTGTTGTATTGTAAACAATATAAACAGTAAAATCATGAACGAAAAGGAAACAGTCACATGATTTTGTTTCTCAGTTTTTAAGGCTGCAACGAAATCTGGAAAAGCATCATCTTGACTTTGCAGCTTCAACTTCTGCAGCTAAAACCACCATGAGCATGTTGTACTGGATGAACAACGGCCTGGGTCCCATGTCCAAGGTGGAGATCCTCCGAGGAATAGTCACCGACAGGCTGAGCACCGCAGCCCGGGAGATCCTGGCGGTGGTGGAGAGAACCGTGGCCGGATACGAGGAGGAGGCGTCGGGCTTCAGGAAGGAGATGGAGCGGCAGAGGAGGCAGCTGGAGGTCCTCCTGCAGCCCCAGGTCAAACTGGAGAGGACAGGTGAGTGGAACAACAAACCAGTCTGCCTTTAAACGGACTGATGAGCCTCTGTTCAGTCACTGATAAACGGAGCAAACACTGAACGGAAGCATTTATTCCATGGATCCAACTCCGTTTAGCTCAGGTTCCACATTCAGCCCAGTTGGATCGAAAGCCGGACCAGGAAAATAACAAAATAATTTATAAATGATCCAAATTTTTCTCTTTTTGTGTGGAAAAAATTAAAATTAGATCATGAAAATGTAAATAACCTGAACAGGCATATACAACCTGAAATGCATTAAGAAGAATAAGTGCAATTTCCTAATATAACAGTATAACTCCAAATGTATTTCTGTTTTCATACAAAAATGTGCAATTTCATCAGTATTCTGGTTCATTTCCACATGTTCATTATAACGTACAGTTCACAGTGGATCTACAAACACAAAACATTAATAACAGGCAGAATATTGGTCCAATTACACTTATTTTTCTTAAGACATTTCAGGTTTTTCGTGGTTTTAAATTATTTTTGAAAGGTTTGTAAATGTAAATAGTTTCATCATGTAATTTTTTTTTGTTTTTTGTTTTTTTTTACACTAAAACAGGAAAACTTGTCATCATTTATAGGTTATGATGTTATTTGACTGGTCCCGTCCACTTTTGAGCTGTCGGTGACCCCTTCGATAGTTTATATCTTCAGTGTAACTAAAGGGTCGGAATGGACCCTTTGGTGGGACGGTTTTGGCTCCCGGGCCGTAGGTTTGACACCCCTGATTTACACTCATCTGCATAATGTGTGACTTCATTTGGCCAACAGTTGATGCATGAAAATCTCAATTTTTGTGACTTTGTGCCAGTTTTTCTCTGAGCTGTTCATGATGATTTGAGATAAAAACATCAATATTTCTGTAAGTCTGAGATGTGAAGAAAGTAGATGGTAAGTTGTGGCAGAAAAGTATTATTTACAGTCATTTTCAGTCAATTTCGAGGTCACAATGAGGCTAAAATTGAAGCAAAAGGGGCAGATTAATGTTCAGACACACGAAAACAACGTAAACGCTGGAGCTGACACCTGTGTCGACGCGCTGCAGAAGGACTTACTTCTTGCTGAGGCGGTTTCAGGGTAACTCGAGCATGTTGTTTTGCTCCAGGATTCGTTGTGTTTGCGTGTGCACCAGTGTCAGAGCGTGGATGATGATGCGTAAGATGGGCGTGGCCTCCTGCTGGCTCTGCACACACACCAGCTGCAGGAAGTACTTCCTCTCCGGGAGAGCGAGGAACACTAACTCAGCAGCCTGTCGGAGCACCCAGTGGTGGTGGGGGGCCAATGCCACCCTATAGGCGTCCCTAAAGGGAGGGGGGGAGGGGCTTTAGAATATATCTAATATTATAATTTACTGCAAGGAATCAAAACCACTGTTAGACCACGCCTATGCTGAAATTCCCAAGGTGCATTTCACCAGTGTATCGGCTCTCACAGGTTAGAGCTGGGGTGTCAAACATACGTACATACATACAGAAGTGGCCCTCCACCCGGTCCAGTCCAGCCCACGGGATGAATTTGCATTTGCAATTCAAATGTACAGTAGCACAAGAAAATATGTATCAAATAGAATAGAAAAAAAATGGTTTTAAGTGACTCAAAATGATAAAAATAGTAATAATAGTAATAAAGTAACAAAGTAAGTATCATGTGTGTAGTTTTAATGAATATTTCAATCCCTACTTGAATCCCTACTCAGATATTTTATCCATATCCCTAAAATGACTCATTCCCCATAGATCTGTGCGTCCGTTTACTCACATCAGTTGAGTTCCACCACATTTAACTTCCAAACTCGATTAGATCGGACTTTACTGATCCCACAACGGGGAAATTCAATGGTCAAGGCAGCAACAGAATAAAGTGAAAGAAAACAATGTGCATAAAGATCATGCAAAGAAATGCACAATATAAAATAATAGTAAGTAAAACTAGTGATTATATACATATTTACAAAACAGTACATGTCATACGTGCACAGTCCATTAAACACTTGAAATCACTTTTAAAGTCGCACCTATTTGCACTGGCTTTTAAAACAAGTGTGTGACTTTTATTTGTTTTATCTTCTGATTGTGTTTTAGATGCTACTGATCCAATTATTGTGTATCTTTTGTTTTAAATTAGTTTTAGTATATCTTGTATTTATTCTTATTTTATTCGTTTTTAGTGTATCTTGTATTTATTCTTATTTTATTACTTTTTAGTATATCTTGTATTTATTCTTATTTTATTCGTTTTAGTGTATCTTGTATTTATTCTTATTTTATTCGTTTTAGTATATCTTGCATTTGTATCAGACACATACAGGTTTTGGTGTTGAACTAAATGACATCATCCATAAACCTTTTGCCACTTTTCCAACCTAATGCCACCATATACACCTCTAGATGCAGCCAAAAGTCCCATAAATTACACTAAGGAATTGATTTGTAGGGATGAAAGGCTCTGATCTGAGCCAAAACCACCTCTTAATCACCATTTGAAGACTTGTCCTTAAATGTACCACGTCTTACCGACTGAGTTCTCCAGGGGTTTTATAGCGTCCGTCAGCAGTGGGTCCTTCAGCCAAACCCTCCAACATCAGCTTCACCCACAGCAAAGACCGGTGCAGCCTCAGCAGCATCCTGCAACCCGAATCTGTGCGCCGAGAGAAGCTGACCACGCCCTCTTTTAGCTCCGCCTCCACCATAGATCGAACCGAACGATACACCTGTAGAGGAAGGAAATGCAGTGTCTACAGTAGCTGACAGGTAGCCTCCGTTAGAACGAATCCAAACTCCCCCTCACCCTGCTTTTCAGCCCAAAGGATCGTGGGGTTTGTAGTCTGGGATCCGCACCATGTTTCCCAGAGGCCTCGAGGCTGCGCTGGACCGACAGCTTACGGATCACTGTGACCTTTTCCTTTACCTTCTGAGAGAAAAAACTGACCATGGTTCCAAGAGACTCCATGAATCTGAGGAAGAAATGAACGAGTGCAAAATGAGTGACTTGACCAATAAGTAATAAAAATATACAGATCATAATACATAAGGGGGGGGGGCTTCATAAGCACTGCAACATATGCATTTCTCTGTCTCTCTCTGATGTCTTCAAATCTAACTTAAGAGTAATAGAAAATTTAAACTCGACAAAAAATAGTGATTTAATTTATATCGTGATACATTGCGATATCGTCTTATATGAAAAAATTATCATGATAGGATTTTTTTCCCATATTGCTCAGCCCTAAATCCAACTAATGCTTTTGTCTTTTTACATTCGCCATTTAATCCATATAGAATAGAATGTCTTCATTGTCACTGCAACGACTACAAGAAAATTTGAAAGTGCCATCCAATCTGTTCATCATATATAAAACCTACTCTAAAAATACAAATTAAACCGGGTAAAATAAATCCGTTTGGGTGTGATGAATGAACTGAAGGATCATTGTGCTGAAATTAATCTTGATTTAAAAAAAAAAAAACAAATGAAAATAATGGATAACTGACCTCAAATTGTACTGTTGCTAAGGTAACAACCCTGTTATGGAGATGTAAGCAGAAGTGGAAAGTGCAGATATTTGTGTTAAAACGTAGGAAATAGAAAAACTTCAGGACATTACACTTTTTTTTTCTGAAAAGTCCATTTAAGTCCAGTATTAAAATATCTGTCCAGTGTATTTGTATTTAGTTACTTGCTATAGTTATGCTGAAACTAGCCTTAGCTCTGTCTGTCTGTGTGCACGTGTCTGTATGAGTGGTTTATGTCCTGTGTGTATTTGTGTGTACTTGTATACACTGGTGTTTATTAGTATGCAGCAGTACTTGAGGAGCTGATCCCAGCTCTGCAGGTACGGTTCCAACAGGATATCGTCGTCTTGACTCAGACTGGACTTCAAATACAACAGCAGACGCCAAGTCTGAAATGATTGGCCAGGACACTCCTGGATGAGGGGCGGGGCTGTGACGGCAGCCAATGGGGGCTCAGCCTGAAAAAGGCCAAGTCCATCTTAAATCCAGGTAAAAACATACTACATGTCACTGTTTTATATAAGTCTAACAACATACTATGTAAAATATGGAAATACACTCTGCATGATCTTTTCCTAACGGTGCATACTGGGTAAGTTACAAAATAATTGTATATTTTCACTTCAGTATTTGGACCTATAAAATAAACTAAGTCTGTTTCATTGTAGCATAATTTCATATAATTTCACTGTGTTTACAATAAAATTAGGAGTGCTACTCCAGTCAGTGCATATGAATTAAAAAAAAACCCAATAAGTCAGAAAATAAGAAGAGTCAATGTAAAATTACAATAAGTAAAATAAGAAAACATTATAAAATTTTACAAAAACTAAAATAAAAATAGACATGAAACATGAATAGACACAATATTAACAGTGTATATCTGTGAAAGTATAAAAATAATGCAGGTGAATATTTGAATTCAATTACAATAGGATGCAAATGTTTAATATTGGAAGTTATAATGGGGAGAATATCTGCTTAAGCAACAGATTCAAATGTGAGAAAACCTCCCTTTACCCAGAGAAAACATGTGAAAGTGTTGACAAATGGTTATTGAAAGTCTCAGACACTATATTCATTGTGTTTGGTAGTAGTTATTTTAGAGTTTGTTTGTGTTAAAGCCTTACTGTTGGTTTGTAGTAAGTCAGACATGGATGCCAGGCAGTTCCACAGTCTCTGATCCCACTCTGAGCTGAAAGACAAAAAATATTATATGACCTTTTTTTTTTTTATTTTAATGCTTTAAGCAAATCGATCGGCCAGTTAAAAGTAAATGAACCGGCACAGATTCCTCTAGTCATCTATCTAGAAATATAAGAATGTGTTTTTTAAGGTCTCATATCAGCAAATATCTTAGAACTTTGCTACGGTCCTGCTGATTAGTGTTGAGTCTTGCTTGGTGGAATATACAGATGTTAGCTTGTTAGCATTCATAGCTAAAGTACAGATGTTATAAAATCTTTAAGGGTTCTTAATGGTCTTTGAAGGTGAATGGTTAAATGTTTACTGTTTGTTCATCCATTTTCTGAATTGTTTAATCCTTGAGAGGCTTTAATTGTTTTTACGCACGTGCAGATGTAATAGGACAAAATAAATCAGATTAACCTGTGCACATGCAGGAAGACATGGGAGTATTGGGGAGAAATCCAGGTGTGTTAATCTGATTTCTCGTAACCAGATTACTGCTGTAATCTGATAAAACATATCAGATTATACTGTTTAAATGAATAATCTGAAAACTCCTGAAATCAGATGATAATTGGAATATTTGTGTGCATGTAAACAGGCTAAGAATTTAAAAAAAATTTAATCTTACAAATGAAAGTTATTTTCATTTTTATTTTCCAAAACAGTGGAGGAAATAGGTGTCTGTACATGTAAATATATATCATTTAATTAGCAGAATACAAACAAAAGGTAAGTTTGAAATCTCACATTTTGCTAAATTTAAATTTGGGGTTTGAACTGACATTTAAAAACAACTCGCAAAACACTCTGTGGAAAAAAAAAACAAACAAAACCACAAGATCGGTAGGTAAAGACAGTAAACATAAGCTGTCAATGATGTGGAGCCAACGTAGGTGATTAATTTCAGGAAACTCACGTAACCAGAAGGAGCTGAGGAAAAGGAGCAGAGCCAACATGGCCGCCAGCAGCCGACAGCGCAGCAGTGACATCTGTCTAACAAAAACCATGGTTACCCAAATACACACACACACACACACACACACACACACACACACACAAAATACACACAGTCGTCCCTTTCAATCCTCAGTCTGTCAGTTACATACACAGATATTTAGCTCAAACAAACACACACTGATTACAAGCCACTACATATCATCACATGCTGACTTTCTCTGCGCGGGTGAAAGGTTGTTCATTTGCTCACTCCCACAGGTACACACACACACACACACACACACACACACACACACACACACACACACCTGACCATTGTACCTGACATATTACTTGGAACTCTTTCTATCTAAATCAGCAGGACAGATATTACATTTTTTAGGTAAAAAAAGATCCAAAAGTCGACAAACTGATGAGAAAAGTATTTATTTATTGGTGATAAAACAACACAGGAAGCACCTTTAAAATCAGTCAAGACACGTGATGAATCTGATTGATAAATGACTCACTGAATATATCGGTGTCGTTTGCATATGAGTCCAAGGCTCAGTTCGGTGGTTTATTTGTTCACGCTTCAGTAAAGTACAGAAAATCACCGGACTTTCCCTTTACTTTGATGTGTTTTGTGCTCGTGCAAAAATATTTGTGCATAAGGGTTTGTGCTTATTTTAAAAGTAAACTTTAGGGTTTTCACTCAAATGTAGAAAAGGAAAAAAGCTAGATTTACTATACAGGGATATTAAGGTAACACACATTTTCTTGTTTCTTGTTGATTATTATTGGTTGGTCTCTTTCTTACTTTCACGGTTTAACAAGAAAGTACAAAATAAATAGGGTTAAACTGCACGACTCGACAAGAACAAGGATAAATATGGCTCTTAGAAAAGGTTAAGGGTGTTATTGTGGTTTGGGCTTGTCAAAAATATTGTAAAAACTATTTTTAAATGACGGGTTGAGATTTTTAGGGTAATTAAGGAGGTTTTCTTTAACGATGCATCCATGGAGCATCTGTAATATGAGGTGTCTGTCAGTCCGTTCCCATTACATTTAAAACCATTAACCTCAAAGCATAACTGCCTTCGTCATATTTTTGGCCATGTTGTGATTTCTGCTTACCTTTACTCCCCCAATACTGCTGATTAATTCTGTGCAGATTTCACCAAAATATGACTTAGGCAGTTATGCTATGAAGCTAACGATAATGCAGTATCTAAAGAACAATTCAACAGAATGATACAAATATTTGGCACATATATTGATTTTTAGGCGAGTATGAACTGGAACAATTTAGGTGGCCAAAGGTCAAAGGTCACACTCACTGTGACCCCATGTCTGTGCATTCTGATCCCCACAGTATCACATTAACGCCTTCCGAGTCGGTGTAAATGTTCACACAGTGGCCGAAGGTCAAGGTCGTGACCTCCTTAAACACACTCTGTAAAAGGAGGTGAAGGACAGTAAAAGGAAAAGATGAGCTCTGAAGGTGGTTTCAAACTCCCTCTCAGTTCCCGTCCCTGTGTGTCTGTGTGCCGCCTTGTACATCTGTCTTGAGGAGGAATGACTTGAGCCGCAGTAAATGTTTGGTTTTAGTGTTGAATTGAAGTTGAGCTTCAGTTCAGACTTGGGCTCAGGATCCGTCAACTTTAACCTGCAGGATGTCACACAGGCCCGGACGATTCTGAAGAACCTGGAGAATCAATAATAGACGGAGTAAGAAGAATGTCCGCCATGTTTTTAAAGTATATCTGAGCAGTACGGAAGAGGATGAGGGACACTGGGGAAAAAAAAGGTCCAGTATATTTTTTTAAATTATTATTCTGAGGCAAAAGTCAGAATTCTGAGAAAAAATGTCTGAATTCTGACTTTTCTCAGAATTCTTTTTTTTTTTTTTAAATTCAATTTTGATATCAAGATTTCAAAAAGCTGTCTGTTTGTTGCAATATTGCAACTCTAGCACTTAAAGGGTTAATATGTATGACTTATGTGATATATTTGGAATACTGACACCCTACATATTATTCAATCAACTAAAATCACCCAAAAATGTATGCAATTCTACAGTCATCTGAACTAATGTGTGTGACGCTGGGGTTTTAATAAGTTACTTCAGATCCAAACTGACAAGAAAATTAGCAAATTGAGGCAGTGATGAAAGACACAGGGTTGTAGGTTTCTTCAAAGACATGTTTTTGCCTGATTTCAGCTGAAGAACAGATGGAACACACATCTGTGACTAATCTTTTTTTTTTTTTTTTAACTCAAATTTCATGACGATAACAGCTTCACAACCTGTTTTGCGTCCCAGCCCTGAGTTTGAGAAAGGCAGTGTTGGCATATTACAGTGTGTTACGATAGTTTAATGGATTATTACATCAGCAGGCTTAGACCCTGTAGGCTACATATTTGATCAAAGTTATTAAAAAATGAGAAATGCTTTCTATTCAACCCCCTTGAAGGCATTCTAAATATATGGAGCGTTTGACAAACTATGCAGACTTTAATTATCTCACTGCCAGCGGTGGCCGGTCCATATTTAACCCTCCTATTATCCTCAGATATTACCAACACATTTTACCGTGAGGTGTCTGAACATCTGCAAATCCTTTCCTGGAGGCAAATATCCCAAAATATCGTTGATCAAGTTTTTGTATCAGGCCTTTTGTTTGTTATTATTCATCTTGTACTTGAGATTATAATTTTAGAGGTGAGGCGTGTGTAGTTGGACAGACTTGGATGTGATCAACTCCAAGCCTACATTGACTTCCTCATTTTGGAGGAGTTCATGAGTTTCTACCCTAGAGCTGTCATTGCCCCGAATAACAACAACACACCTTGAACAATACAAATCAACACCAAAAATACAACCAACCAAAGAATGCGAAAAAAAGGAATGTTCATTTTACTGTGTTGTGCTCTGTTCCTAAATAAAATATATAATTCCGTTCACCTATTTTATATTTTTGTATATATATTTTTATATATTCTGTGTATACATCTTTTTATTCTTCAAAAATCCAATGTTAACCCCCCCCGACCTGATTTTTGCACTATTCTGTATTTTGCGCCTTTCATTGTTTGCACTGCCCATGAAAGCTGCTGTTTTTAATTCAATTTTGTCGAGCTTCTTTGCACAATGACAATAAAAGAATTCGTTTTCTGATTCCAGTTGTTTCCCGCATGCCCGCACCACGAGAAGTATCAAAGTTCTGATGGGAATAGCTGTCGTCGTATCAACCGTGCACCTGCAGGTGTTTGGACGTTAGGTCACACACACACAGACTGACCCGTTTTACACCTGTAGCTAAAACAGCTTTGGGTCAAACCAGAGGAACACCAACACATGCAATATGTGTTCAGCACACTGAAAAACCTCATCATGATAATTTGATGCTTAATCAGTTGTATCCATCAAATTAGGAAAAGTCATGAAATATGAAGCAAAAAAAGTCAACTATTTCTTGAATGACCCCGAGGATAATACGAGGGTTAAAGATGTTATATATATTCATTTTAGCATCAATATCTGAAATGACATTTTTTTTGGAAATTACTATATTACTTATTCTGTGCCCTGTAATAATGTCAGTAGTTGTTAAAGTCATATTTAATATGTATTTATTTGGATGTGAATTTGTACCTCAGTCTGTACCGTAAACCTGGTTTTTCTGCTTTATCATGTGCAAGAATAATACTTCCAGGCAGTTTCTGGAATTAAAAGATAGAGATATATGCACATACAAAATATGATACTTGGACGAAATATGACCAACTTTCCAAATATTGTGACTCTAATAAGATAAGACTTTATTTATCCAACTGTGGGGAATTTTCACAGTTAACCCTTTAACCCCTGACGTGTCTGTGGTGAGCGTTCTGAATGTATGATTTATTTTAAATATTCCTAAAAAGTCAACTGTTTGCTTAATAGGAAAATTTTCAAAACATGCTGCTAGAATAGACCTTGTTCTTTCCATAGATATCTGAGCATGCTCAGTGCATGCAGTGATTATTTTTTAGTCAAATACATTTATGTTTTATTCACACATTCAGTGAGCTATAAATGCCTAATATATGTGTGTAATTTATGTTTTTATATATTATGAAACAGGTGCTATAGTATAGTTGCAGATCTGCTCATTCCAAATGTCTGCTTAAACAATCTATTTAATATATTTAAAAAATATCAAAAGTCTAAAAATGTGTGTGATGTCAGTTCATTCAGGTGTGTGTTTTCATTATACTGAAGACTCATTAACCTTTAGTGTACTGAGGATTTCTCCAAACAGGTGTTGAGCTTCCTGAGTGTCTGGTTCTTCAAAGTAATCAGCGGCCGAGACCTGGACCACTATGGACCTGATGTCCGCACACACACCTGCAGACACACATGTACAGAGGAGGATGAAACACACAGCACACAGTCCAAAGGTACGTCCATGTGTGATGGAGCAGCAGAATGAGGCTCACTGTGGAAGTGCAGGAGGGCCTGGCCGCTCACAGGAGTGTGTGTCAGGATCAGTGTGTGCAGAGTCTTCAGTCCGGCTTCACACAGCTCTGTCGCCGCCTGCAGGCCTAAGTCGGTAATACGCTCCAACTCCAGCAGCTGCAGCTTTGAACAGCTTCGCACTAACAGAAAACAAAACACAGAGAAAAGAATCTGCAGGCTTATTTATGCTTTGTTTTCTGTTCAACTGGAGACCAGAACAGAAGAGATCAGGCTGTCAGAGTTATATGAATGTTTTATTTGTTTAAAGATAAAGTGGTGAGAACTGTCACACATTTAACAATTTAAAGTTTCATTGTATGATATTTAGTGACCAGTGGCAGCTGGTGAAATCATTTTTTGGTGGAGCGCAGTATACAAGTCAGTTTTCAGATGCATTATAACCTCATATCACCACTAGGATACGCCAAAGTACATGCACAACTATTTTAAACGATTGATTGATGGACTGATTGATTGCTTATTTCGCTTATTAACACTTAAAACCAATACAAGACAAATCTATATAAAAAAGAAAACATATTAGAAAAGGAATTAGTTTAAATTATAAAAAAAAAAAAAAAAAGACTGTATTTTTATATGTAAATTTAACCCGTCCAATCCTTCAAACATGCACATTTTTCTCAGATTATTGTTAAAGTCAGGCATGTCCCTGACAAATGTCTTTTCAACTGAGAGTATGGACAATGCATTTAGAGCAGAGGTCTCAAACATGCGGCCCGGGGGCCAAATCCAGCCCGTCAAAGGGTCCAGTCTGGCCCCTGGGATGAAGATATTAATCATTTAAGTTCAGGTTCCACATACAGACCAATTTAACCTGCAGTGGGTCGGATCAGTAAAATACTATTATAATAACCTATAAATACTCACAACTCCACATTTTTTTCTTTGTAAATATAAACATTTTCATGTCATTTTACTGTATTTGCACTAAAACAATCAGTCATTTCACAACAATGCAAATAACCTGAACAAATATGAACATTTTGAAATGTCTGAAGTATAAGTTTACCAATATTCTGCCTGTTATTAAATGTTTTGTGTATTTGTTGATCCACTGTGATCTGTAAGTTGTAATGAACATGTGTAAATAATAAACTGAGACAGAATATTGTTAAAAATGCATTTAGTTTTCTTAAGAAATTTCAGTTTGTTCATGTTATTCACATTGTTTTAAAGGATAGTTGGTAGATGGAAACATTAATTTAACTTTTTTCACTCTAAAACACAGAGGAAAGTTTGGAGTTGACATTATTTATATATTATTATGTTATTATTTCACTGGTCCGGACCACCTCAGATCAAATTTGGCTTAATGTGGCCCCTGAACTAAAATGAGTTTGACACCCCTGGCTTAGACCAAGGGTGGAGGTAGATCGCATGGCATTAAAAAAAACTGAAGTTGGTCTAAATGACATTGTTGTTTCCACTTCTACCAGGTTTCGAACTCCAGTTTCCTGCAGCGTAGTCAGTAGTATTACCCACTGAACAATCCACTGATATGTATTAAAATATAGTGGATAAACTTTATTTTGTCTTGGTCATTTAAACCCCTGCTTTAGATGATCTTATGTGATACTGTATTTCTGAGGAAGGTCTTGATTCTTTTCAGGATGTGACGTTTACTCCTGTGGGTGGTGCTTGGGCCCAAATTCTAACCCCAAACAATTCATCTATTGAGTGCATGTCTTTGGATGGTGGGAGGAAGCCCTGAGAGAACCCACACAGATACAATTAGAACATGAGAACTCCACACAGAAACATTCCTGGTGTTGGAATCAAACCCATGACCTCCTGCTTGCAGTTGCATTTCCTTCCTTTGTTATTCTTATGATAAATAAAATAACACATATGTAGAATGTGATTTATGACTTACCAACAGCAACCAATCCCTGAGTTCCACAACCGGCCCCGCCCACACTGAGTGAGCTGAGGTGTGGCCAGCATCGACCAATCGTCTGCAAGCAGCGGTTTCCAAATCGAGTTGGCTGTTGGCTAAAAAACAGACATGCTCCGTTTAAATAGAGCTTCCGTGAGTGTACCTGTACTGGTCATGCTTACATTATTTATACTTTGTGTATTACTTATAAGAAACAGAGGCACAAATTCAGTAAAAAAAAAAAAAAAATTGCATAAATGCACCACACTGGACCTTTTAATTACGTGAATTATGGGCGGGGCCAGAACCTATGGGGAGCAGCTGTTGCCGGGCGAAAGTGACATATCGTCATTGATTCTGGGTGATTGAGTGCAAGTAAAGAAGCAGCAGTCAGTGAGCGAGACTGAGTGGAAAGCACATGTTCAAAAAGCGAACAATGGGTAGGAATTGGTTTAACACTCCGCCATTGTCCTAGAGACGTGACCCAGAACTGGCAGATAATGTGTCGTCTTAGACTGGTGTCTGCTGCACGGGGAACGTTACTATATTACTACCGATGCTGGAACAGCCCAGTCTCTGACCATGACCGACTGACGGAGCAGCGACTTGG
Source organism: Apogon hyalosoma (assembly GCA_037367295.1). NCBI lineage: Eukaryota > Metazoa > Chordata > Actinopteri > Kurtiformes > Apogonidae > Apogon > Apogon hyalosoma. The sequence continues at coordinate 24,245,412 of JAPQRP010000012.1, read as the reverse complement.
TACTCACACGTACTTGACAACGGGCTTAAACGTAAGTTACCTGACGAAACCACTAGTATTATACATGACCTTTAGAAATAGCTAGCGATGAAAACTCACTACAGGTCCCCTTTAAGTGTATGGGTGCGCCTGCGTGCGTACTGACCAAGGGTGAGCAGGCGCCACCTGGAGGCTGCTGATGTTCCTGCAGCCAGCACCCAGGGCCCAGAGAACCTCCTGACAGAGAGGATCTGAAGAACTTCTGCACACAAGAGGAAACAACACAAACAAGCTGTGGTCAGTCACAGTTTTAATACGAGTGAAAATGCCTCATTACACTTTGTAAAAGAAGTTCTGCGTTTAAAACTTTACCTCAGTGGCTGCAAGCTGAACTTCACATAAGGTGGGGCAAATGGATTAGTTTCCTTAAAAACTAGTAATGTGTGGTTTGTCTCATACTCCTGTGAAATGCTATATAAACTGCTGCTCTAAAAATGTAATTGCGTAACTTGTTTGCTATTTCATAACTGTAACCTGAATTATCTTTACTATTAGATTGTGACTATTATCTATTACCGATTGTTGTTTGTTATTGTTATGTTCTGTATGACAAAATGATAAATAACTAATAAAAACTGTCAAAAAAATTTTTTACCTCAGTAAGAGTATGAAAGTATGATTACTTAAATGTAAATTGTGAAAAGTCAGAATAGTTGTTGTCACCTGTACGTGAGTGCGCTGAGGTTCCTGCAGTAGCAGCTGGCCAACCACAGAGTCCGGTCTGTGAGGATGTGAGGACACCGAGACACCGACAGATGGAGCAGACTGCCCCCTGCTGACCGGAGCAGAGCCTCCACCCCCGGCTCTACGCTGCCTCTGACAGACACAACACCGCCACACAGGTAAACTACAAGACCCACAATGCAGTACAGGAGTAAACACTGTCATTCCGTACCCCTTTGGTTTATGTCCTGATTTTGTTGTATCAAATCCTGTGAAGTTCAGTCAAGATTTTGGGATCTTGTAAAACTCCAAAGTTGCTTATTTTTCAGTCGACTGAATGGGAATTTGTACTGAACCCCCAAGAAAGTCCACGGAACATTTATTTGTACATCGATAGGGGTAAATTTCAGGAAATTTAAGTGTCAAGGCAATTCAAATAATCTTTCCCGGAAAAACCACAGTCACAATGTGTTTTTCCAGCTCTGACATAATATTTAGCAAGAACCACTCATAATGTAGACAGTGCTAATGCTAATGCTAGGGGCTATGTGTGTTAAGATGATTAAAATGCAGACCAAATTTCCTTCTAGGCATGATGAAATGAATTAACCTTTACTCAGTTTTTTGTGCAGGACTGAATAACTTCTCAACACGATAAATCAATATTCATAAAACAGACAATCTGTATTTGGTTACAACAAAATGAACCCTAATGGAGAGACATCAGAATTTTAAAAATGCAACTTTCTTCATTTTGGGTGTTAAACTGTATAACTGATTTGAACAATTTACATGAAAGCGTGTTATAAATGATCGTTCATCCTTCATCCCTTCAGTCCAGTGAAAAATATGCAATTGGGAGGCCAAGAATGCACAGCTGGAATTAGCTGTTACCATGGCAACACTGAACATTTTTTTTCCCATCTTCAAACAGATAAGAAAAGCTTTGCCACATTTTACAATGCGCTGCAAGTCTTAGCATTAATCCCTGAGCGGTGTGTGTGTGTGTTACCGTATGTTCCGGTGGTAATCTTCTCTCGTCTCATTGGTTCTCCGGCTTCGAGGCTTCAGGTTGTTGAGAATGACAGTCTGAGTCTGGGTACACCACTGAGACAGAGTGATGAGGAACTGCAAACACACACGACAGCATCATATAGTTAATAATGTTGTGGAGAAAATAAAGAAACTGCGACTCTGGAATGCTCTCAGGGAATCCCTCCCATTCTTTATTCGACAGGGGGATCGGACATTAATACCAATAAAGAAACCAACCCTCTGGTGCGTACGTGGTAGTGTGTGCCTGTGTGAACATCTGGTTTGTGTTATTCTCACACCAGTTCCTCTGCCTTGTGCCAGGTCACTGCGACCCATCCACAGCCATTCCAGGAAATAACACACAAACACACATTTTCCCAGAAGTTACTTCATGTCACACACTGAGATACCCATACCAGATATATTACCAAATAATTCCCCAATAATAAAAAACTTGCCTCTGTGTTTGTTTTCATCAACTAAAATAAAACTGAAATTGTCATTTTGTTTAAGGTCCGGTGTGTACTGTTTAGGGGTAAACTGGAGGATCTAATTGCAGAGTTTTTGCATAATTAGGCTATGTATATAATCACCTAAATATGAGAACTTTGTGTTTTTGAGTCCTTATACCTACAGATGGAGCTAGATATTCATAATCATTTCACAGTCTATAAGTGTGTAAGTTTTTTGATTTCAGCTTTGAGTCTGATGGATACTTTACCCTTCCTACTAGCTGCAGTTGCCATCCTAAAAAAGCCTAAAACTGTTTCTACAAAGCATGGAAAATCTGCAAATGTAGCAATTTTACCTAAGTAGAGTTTGAAGCTTTGTGATTGGATGTTTGTTGGTGCATCCTGGGAGTTGTAGTATAAATGTTTTTAATCTTACATTGGTAACTGGGTTAGCGTTACAGTTAACTTCTCTTTCTGAATAAACTGAATAGTCTCAACTGCAACTCGAGTAAAATAAAAGTTGAATTTTTAAATGTGCTAAAAAAAAAAAGTGAAGTCAAAAACTAACACACTTAAAACTATAATAGTTTCGTTACACAGGGACTGATGTTAATGATGAAAGCTCATGTACCTCAGCTGATATTCTGCTGTTCTCCAGATGGAGGCGTGTCCAGACTGCTGGGTGCCTGGCAACAAAGCGCCAATCAGAGCATACCTCAGCCACTCGCAGCAACGAGCGCACATCCAAATACGGAAAGACACAGAAAAGCCCCGCCCTCAGCCTCAAAGCGTCTGGACCCAACCCTCTCTCACCATGACGACAAGACGGAGATGAGGGGACAGAGGACAGAACGTCTGTAGGAAAAGACAAGAAACCCCGTAGAAAAATAAGACCAATGTCCCTGTACGTCAGCATCATGTTCTATCAAGAATCAATCCCCAGTGAAATTTGTGAGGTTGTCAGGTTCTGTTCTATGTTCCAGTCCTGTGGTCTGGATGCAGATCAATCTCCCAATAGAAGTGGGTG